>CM053581.1:492161764-492194976 GCA_028627135.1 Pseudochirops cupreus | reverse complement strand
CCCCCTGAACTAGGTAAATGATATTTGATCAATTAAAGTAAGATTGTTAACCCATTTTGAGTTGCTTTCCTTTAGAAAAACAGATCTAAGAACCTGTGCTAGCAGCCACCCTGGTTGTGCTGGGGTGCTTGCTGATACAATTGTGCAGGCCTGCTATAAGTAAATTTGACCCCAGTCTCATGCTGACCCTGTTGTACTTAAGGTAAGATATATAAATCATGCTGAAAAAAAGAATATATCCATACAATACACGCATACTATTACCCAAGCCATAATAAGATATATACATGAAATATTTCAGAACTTGCCTCTTTCTCAGTGTCTCTTGATATACAAGTCCACTGGTTCTCCTTCACACTGTATGCCCAGAAGTCAGCCAAATCTTGTGTTCCATCCCAGCCACCAAACAAATAAACAGTCTCTAAAATAATTAGAAAAATACATTTTTTTAATAAGACAGAGACAGTCAAAAGATTACCACCCTCCACTCCTACAATTAGCAAGTAGTTTTGAATACAAAATTAGATACCCAAACACTGCTTTGCAGAGCACATTTTTCAGACTATATTCAGGTCAATATTTACAAATCATAACATTTCCAGCAAATCTATCCACATTTATCAACTTTTTTCAAACTCTGTAACTCCGAATGGCAGAAAAAGAAGTCCCTAAGAGGTTTAGTTTCCTGTTCTACAAATAAGGAAAATGAACTGGACAACATTAAAAATCCCTTAGAAGAACTTGGCTTCTAAGGTGTAACAATAACACATCGAGTTAACATTACTTTGGGAAATTTTGCTCCATTTCTTTACATAGAAAACAATACAATACTGAAAAAGTTTTCCAGACTGTCATATGGGTACAAGAGCTTAGTAGAACTGGAAAGGACCTTAGCTACCATATCTCATAACAAACCCTCAATTAACAGATGAAGAAACAGAGTCAGAGCAACTTGCCCAAAGCGACAAAGGTAAATTTGATTTCAGTTCTGGTTCTCCCACTAAAAATCCAGGGCTCTACATTAGGTAAGCTTACACATACATACATACACACACACACACACACACACACACACACACACACGCACGCACACGCACACGCGCGCACGCACACACACCCTCTGGAACAGCCAAAATCTGGGGAAACCTAAATCCCCACAGTAGCCTGAATTAAGTATTTTGACCCTTCAGATGATCCTAGAAATTATGTTTAGAAATAATTCCTGATATCAGAAAATTTGTTTTTTGATAAATCTGCCAGCTATATTGATGTGTTATCTATTTTGTCACACAATTATTTAACTTCTCTCTGTGGCACAGTTGTTTTTTTTCGTGCAGAAGGGATTGTGTATATGCCCGCACACACACCCACATACACTTAAGCATGTGTTTTTCAGGAAGGGATGGGAGGTGTCAAGATATACTGATATATCTATACAAGTTAATTCTTAGTAAAGAACAATTACTTTCCCCTTCCCAAAGCTTTCCTTTTTGTAACCTTTGCTCAAGACTTTAAGACTCAGAGAAGTTGCCAATCCATATTGGTAGAGGGAAGTTCCTTAATGGGAGTTTTCCCAATAATATCATATGACCACGAAAAACAAACAAAAACACTATATTATTTTTGCTTTTGCTAGAATTTCCTCTGACTTATCAGCTATTTTGGGGGGAGGGGGAGAAGGGAGGGGTGGCATTTGTATTAAGTGACTTGCCCAGGGTCACAAAGCCAGTGAGTATCTGAGACCGCATTTGAATTCAGGACCTCCTGACTCCAGGACCAGTGCTCTATTTACTGCACCACCTAGCTGACCCTTTATCAACCGAAAAAAATTTTTTTAAAAAAATAATGTCTTGTTTCTTACATCATCATAGTTATACCCAGTGTCACTTACTTTCCCCCTGCAGAGAACAATATCCTACAACAAATAGCAATTTTTGAAAAAGGAAAAAACCCCCAGCACAACTGATCAATGTATTGAAAAAGTTTCAAAACAAGTGCAACATCTAACATATATCAACTTTTTTGTTGTTGTTTTGGAGGGGGGTTAAGTGACTTGCCCAAAGTCACATGGCTAGTAAACGTTAAACATCTAAGGCCAGATTTGAACTCAGGTCCTCCTGATTCCAGGGCCAGTGCTCCATTCACTGTGTCACCTAGTCACCCCCATGTATCAACTTCTAACCTCCAAGAAGGGTGGGTTGAAGGCGTCCTCTCATATCTCTTCATTCAACTTATACTTGATCTTTATGATTTTAATACATTCACTTCTGAATTTTTGGCATTCTTTCCATTTATATTGCTGCAGTTATTGTACGTGTTGTTTACTTGGCTCCACGTATATACAGATCTTTTACTACACAGTAACATTCTATTACATTTATGTCCCATAATTTAGCCATTCCCCAATTAATGGGCATCTACTTTGTGCCCAAATCTTAGCGCAGAAAGTGCTGCTATAAATATTTTGGTATCCATGGGGACTTTCATCTTAACTATGGCTTTGTAGAAATATAAGCCCAGTAAATGGACTCTCTGGTTCAATGGGTATGGACATTTTAGTCACTTTATTTGCATAATTCCAAATTGCTTTCCAAAATGGCTGTACCATCTCACTGCTTCACCAACAATGTATTAGTGTACCTATTCTTTCATAATCCCTCTAACATTGACTACTGCTGCCTTTTGTCATCTTTGAAAATGTACAAGTTGTGAGACAAAAGGTCAGGCTTGTTTTCATTTGCATTTCTCTTATTACTGGTGATTTTGAGCATTCTTTCATGTTGTTGCGAATATTTTGCAATTTTTCATGAGAACTGTTTCTTTCCATTCTTTGACCCACTTATCTATTGGGGAATGACTATTAGTCTTTCATATACAAATAAATTTCATAAATAGTTGATAGATACCAAACTCTTATTAGAAAAATCCGATACAAAAACTTTCCCATTCAACCATTTCCTTTCTTAGGTGCACTGATTTTGTCTATGCAAAAGCTTTTGAGTTACATGTAAAGTTAACTATTTTATCTTTTGTAATTGCTTCTTCTTCTTTAGTTAAGAATATCTCCAACCCAAAGCTGTGAGAGCCATTATGATCTACTTCTCTTTGAATTTTTAAAAATTATTTTTAATATTAAGGTCATGCATCGATTTAGAATGTACTATGAACTATGGTATAAGATGGTAATATAATTTCTGCCAAAAAAAGCTTTCCACTTTTTCTAGTAGTTTTTAATCAGATAAGTAGTTCCTTTCTTAATTTATATTTTCCACTTTAGCAAACACTGATTTCCACTGTTTCTGATTCTCCATTGTCTAATGTGCTCCATTTTTGTTAACCAATTAGATATTTCTGGTGACTGCTTTTTTATAATACAGTTTGAGGTCTAAAAGTGTTCCTTCTACCCCTATTTCTTTTCATCTTTTCCCATATATTCCAGATCTTTTGTTTTTCCAAATGAATTTATTTTATCAAGTTCTAGAAAATACTCTCAATAATATGAATATATAACATTAAAAATAAAAATTAACTTTGGTAGCATCGTGACTTTTATTATATTAACACAACCTAGCTATGAGCACTGCATATTGCTCCACCTATCAAAGTTTTTCTTTATTTCTTTAAGAAGCACTTTTATAACTGAATCTATGCAAGCCTTTTTTTTGTTTTGTTTTTTGGTAGATTGATTCCCAGATATTTTAAGGATTTTATAGTTATTTGGAATGGGATTCCCGTCTTTTTTTTTATTCCTGGATTTTGTTAATATTATACAAAAATGCTGTTGATCTTTGAGGATTAATTTTGTAGCAATATCTCTGTACTCTAATACATGGTCAATTTTTGTAAAAGTTAAATATGGTGCTGAAAAATACATATTTTTGGTAGTCTTAATTAAAAGACATCATAAGTCTTTTTAAACTCTAGTTTCTCCAGTAATTCTTTCAGTTTCATAATTTTCTTTTTTTGTTCATCTTTCTTTTTTACTTAATCTAAAACTACGAGAAGGATAAAGATGAGAGAGAAAGCACCCTGGATTTCCTCATGACCACTAAAACGGCCTGGGAATTTTAAAGGACTCCAAGGTCAACATGAATCAAATTGCTACAACTACTGAAATCAATCAATGAATGAATTTGAGATACCTACCTACAGTTGGAAATGCTCAACAAACAGCTGAGGATGAATATTCACCCATCTCAAATATCCAGCCCTTTGTTCTGTCACTGTTCACATAAACCATCCCTTCCCCACCCCTAACTCTCGTCCTGAGCTGCTTTCCACCACTTCCTCTGGGAAAAGTAATCAGTTCAACATATGCTACCAGCATTTTTAGAAACAGTGTGATTCCACTCACCATTCCTGTGACTCACTAGATCAAAATTCCCTTCACTGGCCACTAAGCCTCTAACAAGCTATCTTCCCATACTGGGAGGCAAGCTCCTAGAGACCAAGGACTATTTCACTTCTTAATAACTGAATCTCAGCACCTGGCATACTGCCTGACAGAGAAAAGGTACATAATAGAGATACTTTTTCAATAATCCATTTATCAGTATGAAAGTCTTCTGTATAGAGATGATAACCAACCCTATCAGAGTTTATCATGAAAATACATAGAAGAAAACAAACTTATTAAGTGCCCACTATGGACCAGGCACTGTTCCTAAACACTGGGGAAACAAATGCAAGCAAAAAGAAGTCAGTCCCGGCCTTCAAGGAAATTACATTTTAACAGGGGAAAATAACAAACGAAAGGAAGTTGAAGCTCAAGGGAAAATGATGCTTTTGAGGTCCAGCAAAAGTCAGCAACAAGGTCAGAAGCAGAATAGAGGTAGCCAGCTTGGGCTCCTCCACAAAATGGAGCCTCCAGCAAGAACTCCTCAGTTGAAAAGGGGGGCAGGCCTTACAGAGAGATGAGGGTGAAGAGGCTCCAGGCACTGAGGGAAATTCCGTAAGTCAGAATTTAAGGAGACATGATTTTTAAGTCCAAAGGAAGTCAGGCCTACTGAGTTTTATTTTCTTTATTTGCAAAAAAATGAGGGTTTTTTTGATTTAGCTGATCTCTAATGTATCTTCTATTTCTATCATTCTAAAACACTTCCATACTCCACAGGCATCCTAACCAATTTTCTCAATAAGAAAGAATTATGACACTCACCACCAGCATATAGAAATTTGACATTGTCTAGGCTTCAACTAACATAACTTTACATTCTTATACAACTTTATCAAGAACCCTTGGCCAGTGAAGGTAAGAAAGCTTAAAGATAAGAAATGGCAATGGTGATCATAAACAGATTTTTTTTTAACCAATTTTTCTCAAATGTTTTTGAAATGTCTACCTGGAATATAAATCCAATGGGTGGGAATTGTGTTTAATTCTATATCAAATACCGAACCTACAACCTTTACTGCACCTAATAAATGTTGAACCCTGATAATTTTTTAAATTACCAAAATTATCATATTTCAGACCTGAAAAACATAATTTTGCTATTAGGTCGTGACATTTAAAAGAATTCCAGAACACTGAGAATGTTACAAGATTTTTCTTCAAAAGACCTTTCATCTAGCATTAAATTTATTTGCCAAGACTTTACCACAAAGCTAATTAACACAACTGAGTTATGAACCTCTGGAAAAAAAAAGAAAAAAAGAGGTATATAATTGAAACAGCAATTGACCTTTTGTTCGGTAGTGTTTCTGGGCACTCTGCTGATAAGGTTACCCTGGTTCATTAACTTTAATAACCTTTCTTCTTGGGCTCTGGGTTCTCAATGTTCCCTCTCAAAAGCAGGTCTCTTTGTACCCATAAATTCTCACAGAGCTAAAAACCCACATTTACCACAACAGCCTCATTGATAGCTGAGCAAAATAAAATCTGGCACAGACTTAGCATTCTATTGGAGTCCAGCCAAAATGTCATTCTGGTTCATGAAAGCTTTGTGGCCCAGTAGAAGCTTAAGAACAAGTGTAAATGAAACAGATAGAAATAGGACCTTTTCAAAACCTGAATGAAAATTTAGTAAAAACTAAATCATCCAGGAATGTAATATCAACATGAAAGTAAACACCAGAAAAAGTACAAAATGGAATGCAAATGATATCAAAAACGTAAAAGTATACAGAAATACATTGCTGATTTCTCCTGCCCAAGAGCGCTAAGACCATTTATAAGAGTGAGAAAAGCAGAGTGAATGGGAAAGAAGAGTAGGATAAAAAAATTTAGAGAACATTTGGCAAATTGAAAGCCCAACCAGAGTGCTGAGGCTAGGAATCCAATCCAACAAGCATTTATAAAGTACCTACCATGGGAAAGGTACTGAGCTTGGTGCTGGGATATAATGATGAAATGATAAATAGTTCCTGTCTTCAAGGAGCTTGTGTTCTTCTGCAGTGGAGAGTTAAAACATGTAAATAGAGAAGTACATACATGCTAATTTAAAGATGAAAAATAACACCAGGAACCAGAAGGATCAGTAAAGGATTTCTGTAGGAGGTGGCACGTAACTTGAACCTTATGCTAGGGAATCTAAGCAGGAGAGGTGAGAAGGTTGTACTTTCCAGGAATGGAAAGCAGCTTGTGCAGAGGCAGGAGAGGGACTACTGAGCTTTAGGGGCAGCAAGTGGGTTCATATGACCAGAAAATAGCTTACTTAATGAGAAGATGTGTGAAATAAGCCTAAACAAGTACAGTGAAGCCAGATGGTGAAGGGCTTTCAATGTGAAGCTAAGGAGTCTGTGTTTTATCCCAGAAGCAATAAGGGCAATATTAAAGGTCTTCAAGTACAGAGGTGACACACTTATGCCTGTACTTTGGGTTGTGCTTGTAACTGGCTGTGTAGACAGTGAATCAGAGAGAAGAAACAGGAATAGAAGGAAACAGAAATGGAGGGGTGAGAGCAGACAGGGGGCTGTGTTGCCCAATTGGAAGCAGCCACTTGTGTCCCTAGGGGGGCAGTTTGTCCTATTCACAGATTGTTGTCTCTCTTTCGTTCTCAAAGAGGACCACGGCATCAGAAAGGTGATGCCATGACTTACAAGTGGACTGAATTTACGTGAAGGAGGTCTGTGCAAAAAAAGAATGAAAGGACAAGAAGGAAGAGAACCAGAAGAAAACAGTGTGATCAAAACTCAGGAAGAAAAGTATACAGAATGAAAGAACCAGTGGAAGGTAAAGGCCAAAGTGTGGGGAGAAAGAACACCAAGCCTCAGTATCTGCACTTCATTGTGTAGGCAATGAGTATATACTAAAGGTTTTGAGATAAGGAATCTTATGATCAGAACTGCAATGCAAATGATATATAGGGTTAACTGGAGGTGGAGAAGACTGAAAGGTGAAAGAGTTAGTAATTCATTATAACAACCTATGCCCAATATTTTAATTATATTTCAATATTGTAAAACTGCATTCTAACTCAGATCAAGGCCAAATTCAGAAAATAAGATTCTCTTATTCTCTTCATTGTCTACTTAGTCTTTATTCCACAATAAAACTTTTAGCTGGTTATTACCTACTTGAATATCTTTTTTTTAAATAAACTTTTCTGTTTCTTTTTAGTTTACATCATTCATTTCCACAAAATTTTGAGTTACAAATTTTCTCCCCATCTTTCCCCTACCCACCACCCCAAAATAGCCATCCCACTGAATACCCCCTCCCCCAACCTACTCTCTCTTATATCCTCCTTCATGCCCCCTCTGACATTCTGGTAGGGCAAGATGGATCTCCATGCCCCAGTGCCTGTATATCTTATTTCCCAGTTGCACATAAATAAAAAAATTTAAATAAAATATTAATTATTAACAGTAATAATATTAAATAGTAATAAATATTGAAAATATTAAATAAAATATTTTATTTTAAAATTTTAAATTCCAGATTCTTTCCCTTCCTCCCTCATCTCCCACCCTTAATAGAAAGATAAGCAATTCAATATAGGTTGCACATGTGTAGTTACACAAAACATTTCCATAGTAGATATATTATGAAAGACTGACTATATTTCCCTCCCTCCTATCCTGCCCCCCCCCACTTGTTCTATTCTCTATTTTGTCCCTGTCCCTTTACAAAAGTGCATGCTTCTAACAACCCTCCCCCGCAACCTGCTCTCCTCTCCATCATCCCCTTACCCCTACTCTCCTGTAGGGCAAGATACCCAATTTAGAATGTATGCCATTCCCTCCCTAAGTCAAATCCAATGAGAGCAAGGTTGACCCATTCCCTTTTGCCTTCCTGTTTTTCCCCTCCATTGTAACAATTATCCCTTGCCTCTTCTATATAATTTACCCCATTCTGTCTCTCCCCATCTCCTCTCATTATATTCCTCTCTCGCCTCTCTGTTTCACCTTTTAAATATCACCCCTTCCTATTCAATTGATCCTGTGCCCTCTGTCTATGTATATCTGTACACATATATACACACACATACATTTATATTCCCTTCAACTACCCTCATACTAAGAAATGTTTCATAAGTTACAATTATCATTTTTCCATGTAGGCATGTAAACAGTTCAACTTTGATAAGTTCCTTATGATTTCTTTTCCCTGTTTACCTTCTCATGAGTCTCTTGCTTCTTCTATTTTAATGTCAAATTTTCTATTCAATTCTGGTTTTTTCATCAAGAATGCTTGAAAGTCCTTCACCTCAATGAAATGACCATATTTTCCCCTGAAACATTATACTCAATTTTGCTGGGTAGGTGATTCTTGGTTTTAATCCTAGCTCCTTCGATCTCTGGAATATTATATTCCAAGCCCTTTGATCCCTTAATGTAGAAGTTGCTAGATCCTGTGTTATCCTGATTGTGTTTCCACAATATTCAAATTGTTTCTTCTTGGCAGCTTGTAATATTTTCCCCTTGGTCTGGGAACTCTGGAACCTGGCTATAACATTCCTAGGAGTTTTCTTTTGGGGATCTTTTTCAAGAGGTGATGGGTGAATTCTTTCAAATTCTATTTTGTCCTCTGGTTCTAAAACATTAGGAAAATTTTTCCTTGAGAATTTCTAGAAGGATGATTTCTAGGTTCTTTTTTTTTTTTATCATGGCCTTCAGGTAGTCCAATAATTTTTAAATTGTCTCTCCTGGATCTATTTTACAGGTCAATGGTTTTTCCAATGAGATATTTCACATTGCCTTGTATTTTTTCATTTGTTTGGATCTCTTTAATAGTATTCTGATTTCTCATAGAGTCATTAGCTTCCATTTGCTTTCATTCTGAAGGAATTATTCTCTTCAGTGAGCTTTTGAGATTCTTTTTTCCATCTGGCAAATTCGGCTTTTTAAGGCATTCTTCTCCTCATTGGCTTTTTGGACCTCTTTTGCCATTTGAGTTAGTCTATTTTTTAAGGTGTTATTTTCTTAAGTCAGGTTGTTGACTCTCTTTTCATGATTTTCTTGCATCATTCTCATTTCTCTTCCACTACTCCTACCTGATTTTCAAAATCCTTCCTGAACTCCTCCATGATCTGTAACTAGTTTATATTTTTCTTGGAAGCTTTTGGTGAAGGAGTTCTCACTGTGTTGTCTTCCTCTTGTTCCATGCTTTGATCCTTTTTGTCCCCAAAAAAGGAATCTAAAGTTGGATGGCTGTGCTTGCTTTGCTTCCTCTGTTTGCTCATCTTGCCAGCCAATGGCAAGACTTTTGAGCTTTTTTGCTACAGTAGAACTCTGCTTCCAGAAGGGAGAGCTTTGTCCTAAATCGCTTTTCACAGCTGCCAGAGCTATTAGGAGGGCGCTGTCTCTACAGCCCCCACCAGCTTTGGCTCACTGGTCACATACCTCAGGACCACCACCCAAAACCGCAATCCTGATCCAGGGAGGTTAAGGCAAGAGTCCTTAGCCTCTGAATGGTTACTTGGCCCCACTATGAGATGCAGGCTGGGAACTCTGAAGCAGCCATGTGGAGGTGGCTGCAGGGCCGCTGCATCTCTACCCCTTCTCGTTCTGGGAGCAGAGCCCAGACAGCACTCCTTCGCCTCCAGATCCAAGAGAGTTCCACTGACCTTTTACTTTGTCTCTGGCATTTATGGGTTGATAATTCTGGAAACCGACCCCAGCTGCTGGTGATCTACTCTCCCAAACGCTCCAGCCATGGCTTGTCTGGGCCGCCCTGAGGCTAAAACCTCAGGCTCAAGCAAGGCTGGGCTCTGCTCCCAGCACGCTGCGATGAACTCTTCCTGTCTCCCTGCCAGGCTGTCTTCAGCAGGAGATTTGTTTCTCTGTCACTCTGTGGGTTCTGTAGCTCTAAAATTTGTCTAGAGTTATATTTTATATGTATTTGAGGTGGTTATGGGGGAAGCCACAGAGTTTTCATTCTTCTATGCCACGATCTTGACTCTACCTCCCCCTGCTTGAACATCTTATTCACAGGAAAAACTGAGAAATTTCAAGGCAACTGTATTTTCTAGCCCATCTACTTTCCACTATCATAAAAGAAAGTTCAAACTACAACTGTGTCTTCAGATTCTGCATCCTGAAGATAAATTACGCTCTCATTGGCTTAATTTAACTATATAATCTTCCACAAAGCTGGCACACTGTCATTTCATTTCTGAAATTAGAGCAACTATCACTGTAGTTCCTCTAGGAAGAAACATGACCTTGCCCTGAAATTGAGATCATTCACTGGCTATAAAGAGAAACTGGGGTAGGTAGCATAGCAGTACACTTAAGAAGGCAGTTTTACTCTCATTAAAACAATATTGTTAAGAGAAAAAAATTATTACTAGATTTGGAGTCACTCTGCAACTCTTCACTTGTGTAACCTAGGTCAAATCAGTTCATCTCTCTGAGGCTCAGTTTCTTCATCTTTAAAGGAGGGCATTAGGATAGACTGCTTTATGCCAGTTTGGGAAACAAAAGAAAAAACAACCTTAGTTTTCAGACTAAAAGTACACTGAATACAGCATTTAGTATAGAGATAGGGGCCGAACCTGTGATTTTATTGAGTCTAACCCTGAATGAGGAAATTCTATTAATGCAGGCCTGCCACTTTTTAGACAAGTGCCTACAGAATGAATGGAGAGGCTAAGTGACTTATGGAGGGTCAGCTAAGAAGTACAGGGGTTACTTGAATCCAGCCCTCTGTATTACAAAGCCAGTTCCCTACCCACTACACCAAACTGCCTTTCTAGTGATTAGTTAAGCAATCTTATTTCTTAAATTGGGAGGGAAGGGGGTGGAGATATAGGTCATGAAATCTACCCATTTTCCACTCACTTCATTAGATCTTTCCTTCTCAAGTTATCTTGACAAGTGATTGAAAGTGGGGTCAAAATAGAATCATATTAATGGGGGATGACAGTCACTGATACGTTTGAAAGCTCCAGCAACTGACTGTTTCCTTGAGGCCTAAAAACACTCAAATCTTCCCTATCTTTAAAAACTTTCACCTGATCCCACCACCTCCTAAAGCTATTGCCCTATGCTTCTTCTTCCACAACCAAACTCCTAGAAAGAGCTGCCCATTTTTATAACTTTCACTTCTCCTATCATATCTTACAATCTAGGTTTTGACTGCCTTACCTAACTAAAACTATCCTATACAAAATTACTATTGGGCTACTTAATTGACGAATCTAATGGTCTTTTCTCAGTCTTCATTCATGTCTTCCCTCCTCTCTGTAGCATCTGATGCAGTAGACTATCTTGTCTGCATGGATATTATCTCTTCTGGGTGGTTTCTGTGACAGTGCTCTCTTTTAGTTCTCCTACTATCCCACTGTTATTTTTAAGTTTCCAATGCTTGATCATGCACGTCATGCCCTCTTCGTGTATACTGCCAAGCTCTGTTGTGGGGCCCTACATTCTTTCTACACTCTTTCTTGGTGACCTCAGCTCCCAAGGGTTCAAATGTCATTTCAATGTGGACAACTGTTACATCTATGTTCAGTCTTCCATTTAAGAGCCAGGCTTATATCACCAGCTGGTAGAGGGTGGACAGTGGAAAGCTCCTCCTAGATCCTCCATTTAAGGAGGATGCTCAGGGCAGTCACCTCTTTATTTCTCTCCCTGCTGCATTCCTTTGAATTTCATCTTACTGCTACCAGCCCCCATGTCCACCCCCTAACTTTTCAGCTTCTTTCTGTGTGCTGTCTTCCTTCATTAGATCATGAGCTCTTTGAGAGCAGAGACTATGTTTTGCTCTTCCCTGTATCCTCAGCACTCAGCACAATGCCAGGCAGACAGCAGGTAAACTTTTTAACTGACTCTTAGACACTTCCAACTAGATGTTCTGTACGGATCTCAAATTCAACACATTCAACTCATTAGTTTTTCCCCCTAAACCAACCCTTCTTCTGAATTTCCCTATTTCTTTCATCAGTACCACTAACCTCACAGTCACCCAGGTCTGCAATCTCAGAGGCAGCCTTGATTCCCCTATGTCTAGATCACCCTTTGCTTCTACCCTCTTCTTTCAAATCACACAGTCACTCCTGTCTGAAGCTCTCACTATACTACTGTGATTGCCTCCTACTTGGTCTCCTCTCCACTCATCTGTCTGAAGTCTAATCACATCACTTCTCTGCCCAAGAAGTTCCCCTATGCTTATTACTGCTTTATCCTTCATCTTTTAAAGGACCTTCTTCTTATGAATTCTGGAGTGACATAATTTTTATATAATGAGACAGTTCAAACACCCCCTTTTCACTTCTACCCCTTAGAATGTTCACAGATTCTCCTTGAACCTCAGCTCAACCACCAGCCCCTAATAAAGGTCTATAACAATTTTCCCAAGTGCTAACACTTCTTGAAAGGGTTTTGGAGATCTTCTGTATTTTCGTGTCTGTGTGTGTGTGTGTGTGTGTGTGTGCGCGCGCGCGCGAGTGTGTGTGTGTGTGTGTGTGTGTGTACACGTTGCCCAGAACCCCATCCCCAACAGAAAGTAACTAACTTGAAGATAGGCACTGTTTTATTTTTTTCTCTGTTTCAAGACAAGTCAATAAACATTTATTAAGCACCTACTGTGTGTGTGCCACACACTGCCAAGCACTACACTAAGCTCTGGGGAGACAAAGAAAAAGACTGAAACAGTCCCTGTCCTCAAAAAGCTCATACATAATGGGGAAGATGGTATGGGGAAAAAAACTATGTACTGATGAGATAGGGGCACCAGGAAAACTTCTAGAAGGTGGGATTTTAGCTAAGATTGGAAGTCAGAGGAAAGAAGGACACAGAAATACAAGAGTGAATTCTAGGCCGGGGGGGGGGAGACAGCCAGTGAAAACATCCAGTCAGGAGAGGGAGTAGCTTGCATGAGCACAAGGCGGTCAGTGATCCTGCATCACAATGCATGGCGAAGGGAGAAAAGATATAAGACTGGAAAGGCAGGAGAAAGCCACTTTATGTGGCACTCTAAAAGTAAACGAAAGATTTTATATTTTACTCTTGAGGTCACTAAGAACCACTGAAGTTTACATAATAGGTCTTTAAACAGTTAAAGTCTGTGCCCAGAAATTCCTTAATTCTGAGTAAGCAAATGAAAGGCGCAAATGTATTGAATGCTTCAAGTATTTCTTATGCCACATGTAGCTACAGAAATTCATAGGTATAAAGACATTTGTAATTTTGGAACCTAACCCCTATAATTCTCTCTAAACCATTTTTCTTTTAAAAGGTTCTATAAGATAACTCTAGTAAAATCATACATGATTCTATCTGTAAGACAGCGAATGCTACCTTCCCTTAATTGCTTAAAAAATGCTAACTTTCCAAAGTGAATTTTTAAAATCCCTCTCAGCTTCTTCTGTAATACAAAGGTTGTGCCAGAACACTATCACTCATTCTCCATGAAAATGGAAGAAAAAGCTTCAAACTGTACATTCTAAACTTCAATGGAAATCATACAAAGAACTACATGGTACAGCAAACATTTAAACAGTCAGGAGCATACCTTTGATATGTAAAAGAAATTATTCTTCTCCACAGCAACAGATTGACCACTGCTTTTCCCTCCTTCCTACTCACCCTACACATCACCAGACACAAATAATCTAAGGATAAAGTGACAAGGTGTAGGAATTATAACAAACAAAGCTGACAGACATACACAGCTGAACCTAATAACACCTTATTTCCCAATTATTCTACAGAGGTTTAGATTCCCCTTGAATAGTTTATTCCCACCAAACCTCAAAAGAAATCTTTAAAAACTTCTAAAAGGAAAATTCATGCAACAGTGAACTTTTCTTTACAACTCCTCCAATCTTGGAACTGTATCAACCTGAACCTACCAACTACTGTCGGTTAAAACCTAAGTATTATTCAATAATGTAAGCAGGTAAAACGCATGAGAGAACATCTGGGAACAACTGGGAAGTGACAATCATTTACAACTTTGAATAATTTCAAATAAATGGATATCAACTTACTCTAAGTTTCCAAAAGTATGAACTGGCACTTTACACCTGTGATGTGACTTAGTATGAAACACTGAAAACAGCAAACACTATTGCTGAGTGTTGAAGAATCCACTGAGCAAAAAACCACTACTCTTTACCAGTAAAGTACTGTTATATAATCATCTCTACTTTTCTTGGATTTTTTTAAAGTAGATTTTACTAAATAAAAAAAATTCTTGTTACGTTCTTTCATTTCTAATAGTTATACCGATTTCAAATTTCTACACAAAAAGTGAAAAAGAAAGTAGTAAAGTTATCATTATAAGAAAAAAAAACTGAAGAAAAATGGTTGCCCATTTAGAATTCACTTTTTGACAATAGGGTTGTTTACAATCTCATCTTCGCAAAAGCAAAACAATCTCCCTAATATTCACTATAACACGGGCAATTCTTGATTCTCACAAGGCTTTATTCATTTGAACAACAAAGTATACACTTCTTGCTTCCTTAATTTAATGCTTTAATAGTACAGCTTTTGTCAGTGTTCAAAAAAGAGGAAAGTCATAGCAAATACCCATTCAGGATATAAAATACATGTAAAAGCAGAATTTAAGACTACTTCCAGAACTATCTGGACCTGGGTTCAAATCCTACCTTGGGGGTCACTACTGTATGACTTGGAGCAGGTCACTAGGGTTCACCGGACTCCAGCGTGGATGAGACTGTCTCTGAGGCCCTTTCTGTAGATTTATGACTTTATGAGCACCTTTAATATTTTGTTTTAGAAAGTAAGAATACAAATGAGAAATGCTTAAAAAAAAGTCACTATGCTTGTCTCTACCTGGGAAGCAGTCAACCTATTAAAACCTTTTCTGGCTGAGAAACCTCAAACTCATGTGACAAAATACTCAGCCAGAAGATAAGTCTCAGCTTTAGAATTTCAACATCCTCTTGATCAAGTGACCAAAGTTCTTTAATTTTTAATCTTCCTAGTTGAGAAAAAGCTAAAGTTTCCTAAGTTATAAGTAATTCATGAGACTATCCTAAGAATAAGCTGAATATTTTAGGTGAAATAATCTGAATACATATTTTTAAAATTTTCTTTGGCACTTTTTAAGGGTACATGGCACAGAATCTTATATTCTTGTTATTAACAACAATAATTTAATTTATGTAACGCTTTAAATTCTATAAAGTACTTTCTTTATAACAACCCTATGAAGAGCAGACATTACAAATATTATCTCCATGCTCCAGATGAAAAAGCTTGGGCTCATAGTAAAACACCTGGCAAATGTAGCTTATGAGTGTCAGAACCAGGTTTGAAGACAGCTCGGTCTACTTCCAAGTCTAGTATTCTTTCTCTGGCACCAGGTTGCCTACTATCATAAAGGTGAGATTATATTATAATAAAGATTCACATGCTCTCTTGGATAGATTCAAGATGAACCTGATGTTAAGACAAAATGGTTACACAGTGCAGGGTTCTGGCCTACAGGAGCCAGAGAAGAGCATCACACAGACACACAGAGACAGACAGAAAGACAGAGACAGACAGACAGACACACACACACACACTCACACTCTCTCTCTCTCTCTCTCTCTCTCTCTCTCTCTCTCTCTCTCTCTCTCTCTCTCTCCCTCTCTCCAGTCTATATAGATCAGTGGTTCTCCATGTGTGGGTTATGTTCAATTTGTAAAAATGAAAATACATTCTGTATATCAGCTATTTACATTACGATTCATAACAGCAGCAAAACTAGTTATGAAATGGCAACAAAAATAATTTTATGGTTGGGGGTCACCACAACACGAGGAACTGTATTAAAGGGTCATGGCATTAGGAAGGTTGAGAACCACTGAGATAGACAGATAGATAGATAGATAGACAGACAGACAGATATATATATATAGATATAGATATAGATATATAGTTTTAACAAGATAAATGCTCCTTTTAAATAGTTTTAACAAGATAAATGCTCCTTTTAAACTCCTTTCCAGGCCAGTAATAAGACTTTTAGAGAAAAAAACATCAAAAATCCTTCTTGGTCTGATTTTAAGCCAAATTAAATGGAGGAAGCACCAGATGCTATCCCCAAAATAACAAAAAGCTATAAAACATTATTTAACTCAAGACCCAAACTAATTCAGAGGCAAAAATAACCACAGCAGTGTTCCAAGCATGCATCTAATGTAAAAGTGAAAAAAAGACCATTTACAAATACCATTACAAGGTTTGAAGATCAAAGAATATGACAGCATAAAAATGGACTCATTCAAAAAAAAATCAACCTATTAAAAAAACATATCTATTACTATATTCACCTAAGTCTACAGTCAAGTCTGAGTACAGCCTCAAAGTGTTCTTAGAACTCTACCCCATTCCCTCACCTACCACCAAAAATGAACAGCAACTCAATGTGCACAGCCTTTACTAAAAAACAAACAAACCAGTGTTTTTGGTGGATGGCCAGAAACAGTGCAGTTTTGGGCTAGAATGACAGAAAGATGGAGACCAAGATCACAGACCCCAATGCTTATTCAAAATGAGAAATTGTAGCTGTCTAGATGTGAACCAGAATTAATTAAATGGCTTTGTCATGTCTTCCTGAATCCCACACCCAAAAACCCCTTTAAATTGCAACACAAATTAGAGGATTCATAATAGCATTCCTTCTTAAATAGCTGCCTTTAAACTCCTTGAAAAGGAAAAAGGAATTTGGCTAGCGTGCCAAACCAAAGATCCTTATGTCATCCCTCTAATAACTATGTCAGGGGTTTTATGTGCTCAATTTAAACTCTCCCAATAACAAAGTTTATCTGCTGCCAACACAAGACTAATGTTTATCTTCAAAGAGTAATTCATACAGTCAGTGTTATCTCACTGAATTATGGATCCTTATAGCTAATTCTGCTCTCTTCCCCCACCCAATCATTATAAGTTAGTTCAACAATATTACACTCCTAAATGTCTGAGCCCTTTAAAAACTGGACACAACACAGTTTTGATCATGAATTACATACAACAAAAGTCTCTTCCTATTCAATCCATATTAAGTCCTATTAACCAAATCACCTGTCCCAATAAAGGATGTGAAATGGAAGAAAAGAAAAAATAAGAGTACTGAAGTATATTCTAGAGTCAAGTGCAAGTGGAAAAAGAAATTTACAACTTCAGAATATGGATTTGAACTTGAGCAATTTCCTATGCTAAGCCAAGGAAAAGACACAGTTACCAGCAATGTACAAAGGGGGGGAACTTCCAATGTGCCTGAAATTCACCTGTTAATTTATTAAAATACAAATGTTATCTGGGAAGGTAAGCTACCACGGGCCACAAACATCTGCGCTCAAAGAGAAGGCAGCCCCAAAGTGTCCCCTAAGATTGGGCCTACAGCAGCCAGAGAAGATCATAACACTGAACCAGAATAAGATACTGAAAGGGAAAAGGAAATGATGGAATTCTGTCGATAAGATACTTCCCAATTCTGTCAACTTCTAAACTAGTAAAGGTCAAACAACGACTTGGCTCAAGATTTTGTGGAGCCCTCAAATTCAGCCTTTCCCCTCCTAGAAACAGATTATGGAAGTCCCATAGTACAATCAAGCATCAGTAGACATCAGGCATTTTAGAAGACCAGAATTCCAGATTTCAGCCTAAATCTTGGGCAAATTGGTCCTGCTAATTCAATTTAATTTAATTTGACAAAATAAGTATATTAAGGGTCTGGCACAGACAAACTCTCAAGTTCATTATACCAAAAGAATCACAGTTCCAGAAAAAATAATTAAAGACTAAGCTTGTACTATCAGTCAGAAGCCAGAAGAAAAGAAGACAAATATCTTCCCCCCCACCCCATAAAGTTTCCGATTCTAGTGTGCTTGACCTTCCACATCCGTATCTGTTTCCCTGGCCACTCTTCAAAACTCCAAGCTTCTACCTCAATTGACTACAGGATAACTCCAAGTAGATGATCCCACCACCAGATCTTCAAATTCAACCCACATAAAATAAAGTTTATTATCTTTTCCTCAGAATTGGCTCCTTCGGACTACATTATTTCTATTAAGTAGCACAACCATTCATCTAGTTTCCCCAAGTTTCAAACTCTGTTGCTACCTTTCATTCTTCCTTCTCTCTCCCATTTCATCTGTAAGTGGTTACCGTATCCAATGTCACCAATTCCTGATGCTGATTTTCAACTCCATATTTCACACTCATCTCTATTTGTATGCTCATCAACAGCCCCCACCCTAGAACTTCATTTCACTACCACCTGCCTAGATACTACAACAGAAAAGTTCTTATCTCCGTGCCACCTTCATATCATTGCGAGATTAATATTCATTAAGCATAAATCTGGTGCTATCACCTACTTGTTCAAAAAACTTGAGCGGCTCCATATTACTTATGTTTTAACATTTTTGCCTGGCATTCAAGGTCCCCCACAATCTGGCACCCTGTCACTTTGCTAGGTCTATTATATCCCACTTTATATATTCTATGCTCTGGCCAAACCATACAACTCTTTGTTTTCTGTCCATCTCTTTCTTGATACTGTTCCCTATATCAGGAATAACCTCCCTCTCCCCCTTTGCTTGTTGTATCCCTAAACAACCTTTAAAGTCCAAATCAATGTCATCTGATAATGAAGACATTCTTCACTCTCTCCAATCATCTCTGGGCCATGTCCCCTCTCCCCATTGGTTGTAAATGATCTTCTTCAGACCTCACCAAACACTTTGCCTAATAGCTCTCTAATGTATTTATTATACTATGAAATGTTTAACATTATATAGATCAAGAGTTTCCCATCTGGGGGGTGGCAATCATTGCGAAGTAAACATACCTAACGTAGAGTAATTAAGAATATGTCTTCCTGACCCCTTACAATATGGCTTCTGACCTTATCATTCCATTAAAACTTCACTCTTCCAAGTTATCTACAATCGCTCAGTTGGCAAATGCAATGGCTTTTTTTCTGTCTTCAACCTTCTTGACCTCTCTTGAGCCTGTGACATTGTTAATCACTCTCTTCTCTCTAGGTTTTCAGGGCGTCACTCTCGAGTCATTTCCTATTTGTCTTACTGATCCTCTTCAGTCTCTATTGCCCCAGCCCTTTTTGCTAGATCATCATCCAGGTCACACCCTCTAATCAGAATTTACAGGTCTGTCCTGGGCCTCTTCTACTTTTATACTATATCCCTTGGTGATAACAGCAGCTCTCATGGATTTAATTATCATCTCTACACTGATCATCTCCCTATACTGTTCCAATCTTTCTCCTGACCTCCAGTCCCAGACTTCCAACTGCCTTTCAGATATCTCAAACTCAACATGTCCTCAAACTGAATTTATTATCTTTCCCTTTAGAACAGTGATTCTCAACCTTCCTAATGCTGCGACCTTTTAATACTCCTATGTGGGCGTATCTGCATGTGGGCAGACCTGCCTGGAGACAGAGGAGCGGTGTCTCAGTTCCTAAGGCCATTGGAAATATGTGTTTTCCAATGTTCTTAGGCGACCCCGTTCGACCCCCAGAGGGGTCGCAACCCACAGGTTGAGAACTGCTGCTCTAGAACCTCCCCCTCCTTAATTTCCCTGTTACTGTCAAGGGCAACACCATCTTCCCAGTCCCTCAGGATCATACCCTAGGTATCAACTTTAATTCCTTACTGTCACTCCCCTATGTAAAATCTACTGTCAAGGCCTGTCTATTTCAGCTCTGCACCATGTCTGTAATACAACTCCTATCTCTTCTAGATACTGCCACCAACCACCCTAGTACAAGACCTCAATATTTCACTCTCAGACTACTGCAAAAGCCTGCTGGTGGGTTAACCAGCCTTTAGTCTTGCCTCACTCCAATCCATCCTCCATCCATCCCCAAAGTTACTTTCTTAAAGCATAGGTCCAACCACATAACCATCATACTCAATAAACTCCAGTGGTTCCCTATTATCTCCAGGATCCAAGTACAAAATCCTCTGACATTCAAAACCATTCACAATCCAGCCCTCCAACCCTTTCCAGTCTTCTTATATTTTCCTCCTGGCCTCTTTGATCTACTGACACTGGCTTCTTGGATGTTCCTTGAACAAGACCCTCAATCCCTCAGCTACAGGCATTCTCCCATGACTAGAAGGTTTTTCCTCTATCTCCACATCCTGACTTCCTTCAAGTCAATCAATAAACATTTATTAAGTGCCTACTATTTGCCAGGCACTATGCTAAGTGCTAGGTAACGGATAGAGGCAAAAGATAGTTCCTGCCCTAAAGGAGTTCACAATCTACTGGAGAGACAACATACACATATATACAAAACTATAAACAAGAAAAGAAAGGAAATAATTAACAGAGGGAAGGCTTAAGAAAGGTTGAGAAAGGCTTCGAGAATTCAAGTCTTCCTGATTCAAACCAAGTCCAGCAGTCTCTGCACTACACCACATACCTTCCTACAATGAACTGTCTTTCAAAATGGCCAATATTAGAAGCATACGTAAGCTGGTTGAGGAACAATGGCCAAATAATGCTCACAGTGATGATGAAGCAGTCCAAATGTGTGATATAGGGTTTGGGGGAGGTCTTTCCTCTTACGTTTGTAGCATGTACACCCGGCTGTTAGGGGAAGCTACCAGAAGCACCTGTAGTGTGCTTGTGGTATCTGGGTGCACATATAGGTCCTCAGTCATATTTATAACATCCCAGAGACCAAACATAACATATAATACAAAATAAATATGATTCAGAAATTTGTAAAAAAAATTTTAAAGTAAAAATTTAATGCTGAGTTTCTATTTCTTTAAAGAAATCTAACTAGAAATGAATGAAGATCTCAAAACTCATATATTCTACATTATAATACGCTAGGTGGTACAGGGGATAGAACGCTACCCCTGGAGCCAGAAGATGTGTGCTCAAATGTAGCATTAGACACTGACTAGCTGTGTGGTTCTGGGCAATACACATAACTGCTTTCTGCTTCAGTTTGCTCATCTGTAAAATGGGGATAATAATAGCACTTACTTCTCCCAGGACTGGTGTGAGGATAAAATGAGAAAACTCTGAAAATGTTAAAGGATTATGTAAGTGCTAGCCATTCTTTTCCAGAGTTGGCAGAAAGTTGTTTTCTTCTTGCAAAGTGATGAGAAAGATTAGTTGAATAAATGAACTTAGTATATATACTACATGCAAAAAGCAAAATATTACTTGAGTATAAATACTGGCCATCTGTGTACCAACATGAGATTTCTCAAAATTCAAATAATAAAATACCATCATCCTAAGTGTTTGGTGTTATTTTCTTTTCTAGATGGTAATATCAAACTGTATTTTAATTTCAAACCATTAAAATATTATAGACCTCAATCTACTTTCATTAAAATAGGTCAAAGAAACATAAGTATACATCCTGAGTACAAGGTTCTTCAATACCAAAATATTAATAACATTAAGTACACTTGCAAATAAACTTGGGCCACCAAATTTGCATCCGCTTCTTGCATATTTATTAATATCTCCTGATCCAATGCCCTCATCCTAATAATTCCCATCTCACTGGGTTAAAAGCCACATAATCACATTGAAAACATATAACACTTCTTTCCAACAAATTTTTATGGAAACTCAACAAAAAAAAAGGAAAAAGATAAAATACTACACAGTAAATTTCTTTTTAGCCACGTGCCAATGCTTATTGTTAAAGTTGTTTCAGTCAATCTAAAAGTTTCTTCTTTAGTTCTCAATTACATATTGTCCACAGTACTATGCATCTGGGTGAAAAGCATAGTCATGCTTGAATAAAATTAACACACTGAAGTTAACTGACTTTTAATAAAAATTTTTCTATCCAGAAATAATGCTTACCTGTCTGAACATCAATAACCATTTGATGGCCACCTCTCATTCCTGGTCTGCTATCTTCTCCATCACCTAGGATGATAAATATAATCAACAATGTGAAAACCCTTTCACTCAATTTTAAAAGAACTAAAGGATTCTTTTTATAGGTAGGTACAAACAATGCATTACAGAAATCTGCCCACACAGTCTTCTTAGAAACATTCCAGATAGGTGCAGTGAACAAACAAATCAACATAAGGCTGCATTATCTGAGACTCACTGTCCACCTATTTGCAAGACATTTATTGTCACTAGAGGCCTTTTTTTTATTTAAGATCGATTCTATATACTTCACTACATATGCAGTTCTCCACAACTTGGGTTAAATTCTCAAGTCCCTCCCCCCCCCCAAAAAAAAACCACAAAGGAAAAAATATAACAACATGATTATAATTATCTCACATTACCATTATGAACTGTCTACAATTCAGTTTTATGAATTTTTTAGGGGGATATGGGAAAATGAGCAGGTTTTAAACTTTTCAGAACACAGTACAGAAACTACTAGAACCAAAATGTTATAAAGATAAATGCTTCAAATTTTCAATCAACAATACCTTAATTTGAAGGCAAAAAAATTCACTGCTCATTCTACTCCGCCATCAATTTAAGAACTATGCTTGATTTGATTAGTCTTCAAATGAAGTCACGGAACAATTGCCTCATTATGGTGTGAAGATACCCTTGGGTTCTCAAAGCCTAAGCTAACAGAAAGGATACTTTGGCAGGTCCTATATATAGCTAAGATAAACAGGTTCAATGACTGAATGTGCGTTTGTTACAGGTAATTTTTTCTTCAGTCACTAACACTTATGAAAACAGTCTATTAAATCATGGCAGAATTGTAATCTGGGCTAAGCAATGATGTCATAAATTCATGACATATCTAATTATCTGAAAAAGAAGATGCAAAATAATGAACTTTGTTTCACTGTGATTTTTATGCTGACTACTAAGCTTACTGTGAAGAATCAAACATATTCAATGAAATATTTCCCCCTGAGGATATCACTGGGTAGGTGGAAGGGAGAGGAACATAAATGGAAAAGAATGTGATATAAAAACAAAAGGCTGATTGGGGAATAGCTGAATAAATTGTGATTCATTAATCACTAAACTCTAAAAAACAATTAAAAAAAGAAACAAACAATAAACAGAGAATTCAGAGAAACATGGGAAACTTTAGATTAACTGATATAGAGTAAAATAAGTTGAATTAGGAAAACAATATAGTATGAAAACAATATCAAGGAAAAGGAAAAAAAAGGAACACCATTAAATATACTGACTAAGGTTGGCTCCAGAAAAAGAGGTGAAAAAATACATGATTTGCTGGGTATCAGAGGAAGAGAAGATACATTCAAAAATGAAGGTGATATAAAAAGATTTGTCAATAAATATAATGAATGAGAAAGACAATAATAAAAAGATGAAACATCTTAAAAGGATACATAGTTCTTCATTAGAAGGGCAAACAGTACTACTCGCCGCATATATTTTGGATGTAACCTCAATAAATGCAATTTTATATAGATGAAAGCATAACATCTACTTTAATGAGGCAAGAGATTACAGTGTCTGATGTAGTCTTTGACTAAGAAGTTGAAAGATTAGGGTTCTATTTTCAGCTTATACAAAAATTTAAATACATTATTTGACAAGTAAAAGTCCCCTGTTTCAGCTTTTTAGTAATTATACTTGTAATTCTCATCTATGTCACAGGAAGTAGTGGGCAGAAGGATTACATCTCACTTTATAATTCCTAAGAAATAAAATAAGTGATTGAAAAAAAATCAGAGACAATTTCTATTCAAGGCTGATCATCCACAAGAACTTTTGTCTTCCTCTTTTCTACTGACCAGTTTTTGAGGACTCTTCAACTCACTATTACTGAAAAATCCAGGGAAAGATAATATAGGTAAAGCTTCAACTGATTAGTTTTTCTCTTTGGCACAGGATTGGCACAGAGGTAACTACAAAAAAAGGCTTAATGAATTGTTTTTTTGCACTGTCTATGAATTGCATTTGTCCATGCTTTTCCTATAGTCTAGTAGTCTATAGGAAACTTTTGTTTGTAACATGGGCTAAAATGAGTATATATACTGGTATGACAAGGCAACAAAAAAGACTTTACACAAATGCTAGCATAAAAACACAACATACTTGGCTAAGCACAAGACAGAGGGAAGACTAGTGGCCTTTTTGTCCAATCCAGTTAAAATCCTACTGTTAATATTTATGTTCAAGGGTTTCTTAGTGTAGCAAAGCTGCAGGGAAAGTTGCATTAAACAAAAGCATTTAAATTTTGAAATGTCTAACTCACCTTTGGTGCTTTTGGGGATGATCTGACTCCACCGTGGCTTATATTCCTGTTGACTGATATATTGATTGAACAAACCATCTGCAAATGCAAAAAAAAATCTTCTTAACTTGCTTATACTTTTGTGTTATTGTAGCAGAAAAGAAGGGATTTTATAAGCGTGTATTAAGCAAAATTGCTATTTAAGATTTTTCTCCCCAGGAATACATAATATAAAACATATAACATGTCAGTCAATTTAGTGGCATATTTTCACAAAATATGTCTCATTTCATTTTCCATGCCATCCCAAATAAAATGGCACTACATTAGTTGCCATAATCATTCAAAAACTTTGCTTGAGTGACAGCTCATATCAAATTTGGTATGCATCTCATTACTGTGGCACCTGTTAGTTACAAATATGTTACCACAATTAAATTAGGAGGAAAAGGACAAGTATGATCAAACAGCAAAATGTTCTAACATAGCCATTCTGAAAGGAGACAGAGATACAAATGAGGGTTTGGGTAGAAAAAACAGTATTATGCTTTGAGCTGCAAAACAGAAAAACGAAAAAAATTAGAAAACAATTATGGATAATCCAAATAAATACCCTATACTGCAACAGATACCTGGATTAAGTTTTAACACAATTTTCACTCTTAACATAAATGTAATCCATGGGGATGGGGAGGGCACACAATAATTACTGGGAAAATCTGATTGAGATAAAACAGCAACTTCTCAGATACCTTCCTCATTTCTAATATATTTTTTTTCTAATCAAGATACAAATTATATCCAAACAGAAGTATTTCTACCTGCGGTCACAAAACAAAAAAAAAAGTATGGGATACTTCAAATAGAAGGCCACATAGAGGTCACTGAATTAGAACTAGAAAGGTACTGAGAGGTCCTTTGGTCTATACCCAAAGGAAATGAATCCCAGAGAAGTTACAAATCTCTGAGAAAACTTGCAGACATAATAAGAGAATCAGAATTTGAAACCGTTTTCTGACTCCAAACCCAATGGTTAACACTTCCGGGTGTTTTATGTAATGTTATTTATTACTTATGTGACCCTCTGTAAGTTATTTCTCTTCCGTGGTTCATAATTTCCTTAACTCTAAAATGAGGTTTATTGGACTAGATGAATACTAATGGCTTCTGACTCTGAATCCTATGGAATCCAGAATTCTATATATAATACTCTAAGGTAAGATCAATCAATAAATACAACATTTTTAAATCTTTAATTTATGACCAACGTGGAGTCAAGGGGAAAAGGGAGAGAAGACAAGTACCATAATGCATCAAAGTAACTTTAAGAGACCATCTAGTACACAGGTTCTTAAGCTTTTTTTGTGTGTCATGGACCCTTTGGCATTGTGGTGAAACATAGAGATCCTTTCACAGAATAAAATTTTCAAACACATGAAATAAATTACAAAAGATTACAGAACCCTAATCTAATCCAATCCCTATTAACAATTGGGGAAACAAAAGTAAAGAACATAGACATATGCCACTCAAATAGGAAGTGGAGGAGGAGTGAATTACAATAGGTACAGAGAGAGAAAAAGAGACATTTAATGAAGAATACAATTTATACAAGAATAACTAGCTGCCAAACTTCCGGGTCACAGGAATAACAACATTTTCTTTGATTCCCACAACCTCTCAAACTTCTCCAAAATAGAAATTATGCAACAACGATTAAGCAACTTCGGCTATTTCCATGGTTTAGGACATCCAGACTCCAAAATGTTAAAAGAAAAAACCCATGAATTAAATCTCATTGACCCTGAGTCACTCAGCACGCCCTCCCAATCTTCCACACTACTAATAAGGCTGCACTATCAGACCCAAGAACACAATGCAGGCTTACATCAAATCCTATTTCCACACTGCAGTGCCTCTCACCTTCTTTCCAGTGCCATGGAGATCCTAGATCTAATTTGTAGAAGTCTGCTCTGGCTTCAACAGCCAAATTGAGCACAGCCCTTTAGAAGCAAAAGTCTGCCAAGGGCTGCAACCCAGACGCACCAGTGCTGCAAAGCAAAGAACTTCAGGTACCAGAGAAAAATAGGCTCTGAACTGCTGATGCCAGGTCAGAGAACTGAGGGAGTGGGACAGGTCACCAGGATAGGACAGTGTGCATGTGGGAAATTGAAGAGCACTCCACCAAGCCTGAGGGAAAGAGCATAGAACCCAATTGGGGCCATTTATGGCCATCCAAAAATTATATCCAAACAGAAGCATTGGCACTTATGACAAAAACAGTACAGGACACTCCTGACAAAAGTCTAGAAAAAAGTCACTGGATTAGAGCTGGAAAGGCACTCAGAGAACCTTTAATCCACTCCCATCATTCAACAGGGGCAATATCTTTGGGGCAGAGATGTAGGCCAGTGTACTGGGAATTGTCCAGTGTGGGAGGATGCTGACATCATAAGCAGAGTGGAATAAGTCAAGAAGTAAGTGGTAAGGAAAATAAAGTGGAAAAAAGACTAAAAGTACCAAAGATTTCAGGGAAGAAGAAATTTGAAAGATTTTGAACTTAAACAGAAACATCAACAGGAAAAAGAATAATTATAGAAGAAAATATGACCTCAGATCTAGTAAATGAGTTCAAGTATGCATGAATAAATACTGCAAAATAAAGGAAAATAATTCAACAGCTGATGAAATGGAAGACTCTGTAGAATTTGAGAACATGCAACCCTAACACACATTGTTCCCAAGTGGTTTAAAAGACAAATGAGAATTACGACAGCAGAATGTATGCCTTACCCAATAAAAATAATAAGCAGAATAGAAAAGCTTAAATATGCAATGGCAAATCTTACCAGAGAAACAAACAAAAGAAAGAACAACAGATCAGGAATTCAAACACACAGAAGGAAAGGACAATCTTAAAGGGGAAAAGCAAAAAAAATAACATTAATAAAAATATGATCACTATGCATACAAAACACACTGATCTTGAAAATACAATGTGTAGAGACAACCTGGATCATAGGTCTCCCAGAAGAAAACTACAGGACAAAAAACCTTAACACCATAATAAAACAAACAAAAAAGAGAACTGTCCAGAACTTCTAAACATAGAAGATGAAATTCCAGTGGAAAAAATTCACAGATCATTTTCAGGAAAAAAAAAGAAAAAGAAAAATCCCAATACTGCAAAGTCCAAGACACAGAGTGGTTAAATTTAACAATCCAATTCAGAAACCAGTTCTGCTAGGCTTCAGGAGAAAGACCTTCAAATACAAAGAAAATGACATTCAATTAATGCCAAGACTATTCCACACCCACTAGAAAAAGGAGGAGGAATGGAATAATGTTTTCTAAATGGCACTGGAACTCAGGATACAGCTCCAGGAGTGCTCTATCCTGCAAACCTGAATTTAACAATAGTGGACAAAAGATGAACATTCAATAACAAAGAAGAGTTTGAAACATTTTTTAGAAAGAAAATCAAAAATGAAAAGATGAGCTGCTTTCCATACAACAAATGCAGGAGAAGTGAATAGATTAGTAAAAGAGCTCTTCTTCAATGTAAGGGGGGATAGGAGTGGGGGAAGAAGAGATATGAAGGTGGACATTTGGTAGAAATAACAGTGAAGAGGTAGGCAAGGAGCATTACAGACAGAACCTAGTAACCCCCTGCCTACCATGCGTCTATTGTGGGACTACAATAGAACATGGGAGGGTACATGAAAGGCAGGGAGAAAACAGTGGATAGAGAGGGGTGAGAAGTTCAGAGTTAAATCAAGATCTTGATCGAGGGGAAGGTGACCTCTGTGGTCTTAGAAAGAGAAGCACCTGAAATGGGTGAGTAGGGGAAAAAGACTGAAGGGGGAGAGAGGAAGCGCAAGGGAGGAACAGTACTTACTTTGGAGGCTGGGAAGGGGTTCCACAAATGAATACTCTTAGGGGTGAAGGGAGATGAAGCCCTTACACTGCATGAAGTCTGGGGGATTTAGTGCTTGAAAAGTCTGCTTGTCCTGGGAGGGGAAGGGAAAAATGGAACCTCTGTGGACAACTGGCACCTGGAGGATTGCCAAAAGGAGAGCATGGACACAGAGAGCTTCTCAAGCAAATGTGCAACAGGAGAGGGTATAGATCAGTAAAGGGGGAAGAGCCTTACCATGAAGAAGCATCTTATCTAACAGGGGTACACTGAAAAACAGAAATCTAGAGGGTAAAGCCCCACAAAGCATTAGGAGAATGCCTGAAATGGATACCTTGAAAGTTTTGACTGTATGAAGAAAAGAGAAAAAACAGAGAGACCAGATGATTATAAGGGTCATGAATCAGAGAATGAGGGTCTAGATTAAACATAACGAGAAGATATATAATGAAGAGTACGAGAAATTCTTAGTGGAAAGGGGCAGAAAAAAAATTTTAATTTAAAAAACTAATGAAAAGGACTAGCAAGTAGAAGAAGAGGAAATGGAAGCAGTGTCAAATTTTATATTCTTGGGCTCAAAGATCACTGTGGACAGTGACTGCAGCTGTGAAATTAAGACACTTGCTCCTCAGAAGGAAAGCTATGGCAAATGTAGAGAGCATATCAAAAAGCAGAGATAGGCTCACGGCTATAACAATGAATACACACTACCTTGAGGGAGACTAGTAGGGAATGTGGAATTGAACCATAAGTTAAGAAGACCTGAATTCAAATCTGGCCTCAAAAACATCCTTGTTGAGTGACCATAGGTAAGTCACTTACTTCACCTCTCTGTCTCAGTTTTGTTATCCATAAAACGGGACCAATAATAGCACCTACTTCACAAGGTTATGAGAATCAAATAAGATAACATTTTGAAGCACTTTGTAAACATTAGAGCATTATATTAATGCTTGTTATTGTTGTTGTTATTGATGATCTATAATCTATTCCAATCAGCAACAAGATCAGGTTTATGAATAGCAGCTCCACTTCCAGACTAAATAAGAAAAGGAGACCCAATTACTGCCCCTTATGACTTCTACTTTCCCCCAAAAACTATTTGGAAAATGGGTCAAGAAAAAAATAATTGTAAAATTGTTGGATTTTCTGTAAAGTATAATCCAAAAAAAGCCTGAACTGTATTTTCAAGAAATCATAAATGAAAACTGCACAATTATTAGAAACAGAAGAAAAAGTGAAAACAGAAAAAATTCACTAGTAATCTCCCAAAAGAAACCCCCAAAGAAAATATTCCTGAAATGTTGTTGCCAAAATCCAGAGCTCCCATATCAAAGAAAATACACCACAAGCACCCAGAGAAAAGCAGTTCAAGTCCCAAAGGACCACAGTCATGATCACACAAGAGATCTGAAACCGTCTACTATAAATGAGAGATCTTAGAATACAATATTTGTAAAGGCAAAAGAAAGAAGGTTCCAAAGAAGAATAACTTACATTGTATACCTGGCCTGGAGTCTGGAACACCTGAGTTCAAACCCAGCTTCAAACAATTAATAGTTGTATGACCCTGAGAAAGTCATTTAAATCCTGTTTGCCTCCATTTCTTCATCTGTCAAATGGGGTGGAGAAGGAAATGGCAAACCACTCCAGTGTCTTTGCCAAGAAAACTCCAAATAGGGTCATGAAGAATCAGACATTACTGAAACAACTGAACAACAATTACTGTACAAAGGTCAACACAAACCCATGGGAAAGAAAATGGCCCTGTAATGGAACACAAGGCTTGCAAGCATCTCTGATAAAATGACCACAGCTGAGTTGGAACTTCAAACTACAAACACAAGAGTGCAGATAAAGCTAGAAAGGTAACTTTATTGGAGCAAGTGAAAGGAGCTATATGATGATACAGTGTTAACACCGTAACGGGAGAGGGAAAGGGGAAGAAGGAGAAAAAAGTTTCTCTTCAAAATCTTAATGTTTTCAAAGAGTATGGAAGAAGTTACATAAGAAAAACTGAGATCCTATAGGCAAATTGTTTTTATTCTATGGTTTTAAGAAGGGAAAGAAAAAGAAGAAAAAAAGGAAGAAAACATTAGCGTATAAAGGAGGAAACAAGGCGGTGAAACTTGCCATTTCTCCTAACTGGGGTTATAAGACTATACAAACATGGAATAAGATGTGAGGGGAGTAGGCATTATGTCTACTTTCTCTTACCTGAAATGGACAAAGAAGGTTTGAAAACATGCAATCTCTGGTACAGAATTACATCAAACTTAAAGAGGGACACAAGTGGGGATAGGTTTAGAGGCTTGCTAACAGAAAGGATTAAACCAGGAAAGGAACAGTTGCAAGCAAAATAAAATTCCTGATCCTGAAGGAGGATTTAAAAGGGGAAAAAAAGAAAAGAACTAAATTTCTACGGGGGTGTCTAAGATCACCTCATAGACAACTAGAAAATGCCTGAACAGATGACAATATACAGATATAATAAAATATTATTATACTGTAAGAAATGGGAATAAATAATATCAGAAAATCCTAAGTTGCATTAAGTGATACAGAATTAAATTAGTAGAACCAGCAGAACAAACAACAGTAGGAGAGCAACACTATAAGAAAAACAATTCTGAAAGACTTAAGAATTCGAATCAGCGCGACAACCACGCATTTTTCCCAAGGACGTATGATGATGCATGTTATCTGCCTACCAACAAAAGCAATGCTCTAAATGTACAGCAAGTCACACACATGTTTGGACGTGGCCATTGCGAGGATTAGTTTGGTTTGAATTTGCTTATTTGTTGCAGGCATTTTAAGTCTCCCCTTAGTTCTTTTAGTAGGGGTAAGGGTTAGGAGTGCCTGGGGAAAGAAACTTTAATAATACTAGTACCCCTCCCCAAAAAAGAGGGCCATTGAAACCATTTTTTTAATTGCAAAAGAGACAAAAGTTCAGAAAGAAGTTCAGACAAGTGGGATAGTTTACAAAATGATTATCTCTTCTAGGTGGGCCCATCTTTGCTCTACCTTAGTCTGGGATCATGACTGCTGCCCCTGCCTTTTTCACACGAGCCACAAAGTTTATTCCCATTGACATACACAGTCATAACTGTTAACTATTTATTTCCCTCCATCCTCCTGTATATCTTTCACAATTTTTTTTTACCTTGGCCTTCTGCAAAATTTTTGCTTTTTGACCACTGCCTCCCTTAATCTACAATTCCTCTTATCAGCGGCCCTCCCTCCACTTTTTCTTAATCCCTCCCCCTCCTACTTCCCTGTTAGATAAGGATTTCCATACCCAACAGAGAACAATAAAGAGATAGTGTGTATGTGCGCATGTACATGAATGTGCGTGTACATACATACATACACACACATATATTTATATTCTTCCCCCTTTGAAGCAGTTCAGATGAGACTGAAGTTTAAGCAACACCCTCCGTCCCCTCATTTTCCTCTCCTTTGTAAAAGTTCTTCCTTCTGTGCCTCTTTTATGTGAGAATTCAATTTGATGTGCTATTTTAAAGTTGTATACTGGGAAATGTTGGAAGAACTGAGCTAGAACTCTCCCTTTACTCCACCATCTTGGCTCCTTCTAAAGTGGGATATTTTTTGAATTTATTATTTAATCTTTTTTTTAAGGCAAGCAATATGAAACAATGATGGTTTTGTGCAAACTCCTCTTTTGGGGGGATTCTGCTGTGTATCTGGAAATGACTCTTTCTTAGCATTTAAGCTGAAAATTTAAAATAAAATTTTAAAAAATACAAAAAAGATTTTTATGAGCCCATAAGTTCTTCTCATTGACTTCTGCAATAATAATTATTTGATCCACCACTGTTGGCTTCTCCTTCTCAAAATTTTGAATGTAATTAGGTTAAATCCTAAGTTTTTAAAGATTTATTTCTAAAAAGAATACTGAAAAAAACAAATAGAATAGTATACGCAGCTTATGAGAGGGAGTGGAGCCTGTAGGGCTAGCAACCATAATAATAACACCTTATAAATCAAGTCGAAATAGAGTTAAGTCAAATATAAACCTATTGACTAGAGATCCCCAATCCAACCTGGACATTTAAAATCAAAACTATCTTTGCTGCTTACCACTTCAACCACATGATACTCCTTTTCTGCTCAAACTCCTCTCAATAAACCCAAAATAATTTATACTCAACATGCAATGAATTCTTAAAATTTCACAAAAATTTTCCTAACCTGTCAAGTGGCAATTTCCACTGCCTAAAACCATAATTTTCTAGTGGTAAGGATAATACTTAATTAGGGGAAGATGGAAACAAGCATTAATTAAGCACCTACTATGTTCCAGGCACTGCGCTAAATACTTTACATATGTTAACATTTGATCCTCACAACAATTCTATGAGGTAAGCGCTATTATTTTCTACACAGTGCAATTGATTGAGGAAACCAAAGTAGATAAAGGTTAAATGACTTGCTCAAAGTCATACACCTAGTAAAAATGTGAAGTCAAATTTGAACTCAAGTCTTCCTGACTTAAGGCCCAGGCCTTTATTTAACCTTCTATGGTACTGAAGCTTCTAGCTGTAAGGGTCTTATCTTTTTATCTCCCTATGGTATTGAATTTAAAAGGGTATTTGTAAGGAAAATTCCATTGCATCTACCCGGTCACAAGTTCGGGGGCGCTAACGTGGCAGCCTGGGGCCCGGGTAGAGGCCCTCGCATGTCTTGAAACCGCTGATGTGGCAAGTTTCCAAC
>CM053581.1:492134425-492161264 GCA_028627135.1 Pseudochirops cupreus | reverse complement strand
AGTTAATCTATTTTTTAAGGTGTTATTTTCTTCAGTCAGGTTGTTGAGTCTCTTATCATGATTTTCTTGCATCATTCTCATTTCTCTCCCCAATTTTTCTTCCACTTCTCTTACTTGGTTTTCACAATCCTTCTTAAGCTGCTCTATGGCTTGTAGGAAGTCTTCATGTTTCTTGGAAGCTTTTGGTGTGGGAGTTCTGACTGTGTTGTCTTCCTCCTATTCCATGCTTTGATCCTTTTTGTCCCCAAAGAAGGAATCTAGAGTTCAGTTGCTGTTCTTACTTTGCTTTCTTTGCCTGCTCATGTTGCCAGTCAATTACTTGAATTTTTAGCTCTGTGGAACTCTACTTCCAGAGGGGAAAGCTCTGTCCCAAATTGCAGGGGTTTTCGTAGCTGCTGGAGCTATTGGGGGGGGTCACTGTTTTTTTGCAGCCCTCACCAGCTTTGGTTTACTGAAAACACACCCCCGAATGAAAACACCACCCAAGACCACGATCCGGATCCAGGTTGCTCAACGCAAGAGCACTTAGCCTCTGAACGATCGCTTGGTCCCCCCTGCAGTCTGTAGGCTGGGAGCTCTGAAGCAGCCACGTGGAGGTGGCTGCTGCTTCTGCCTCTTCCTTGCCCTGGAGGCAGTTTGGCTGGACCACTTTTCTCCCCCAGATTTAGCTCGGTTCCACTGACCTTTCACTTTGTCCTTCTTTCTAATGGCTTGGTAATTCTGGAAACTGCCACAGGTATCACTGATCCACTCTCCTGAATTCTCCAGCTGCGGCCACCCCAGAGCCAAGCCACAGTTTCAGGCTGGGCTGGTTTTGGCTCCCAGTGTGCTTCAATGAGCCCTTCCTGCCGAGCTGCCTTCAGTGGGAGATGTGTTTTTCTGTATTTTTGTGAGTTTTGGAGCCCTAAAATTTGTTTAGAGTCATATTTTATGGGTGTTTGAGGTCACTATCTGGGAGCTGTGAAACGTTGTTGCTTCTATGCTGCCATCTTATAGAATCATATTTTTGCTGTATTGGAGTAAGCCAGCCGTGTGCATTAAATATCTAACTTAGGTCTTCTCTTATTTCTGTAAAAATTGCTTATATTTCTGTTTCTTGGAAGATTTACACCAATATGTTCATTTTGTTGTTTTTAGGAAAATTTCTGTTCTTGTCCCTTGATCAAACTTTGTTGATGCTTTCCTGTTAGTTTTATATTAACAGAAACACAATGTTTGGTATGTAGTAACTATTTGATAATGTTTGTTTCTTTTTAATTTTTTTCAACTTTTAGGTGTTGTTTTAGGTTTGTTATCAATGAAACATTTGTTTATGTAACAAGATTTATGCAGTGAATACTGAAACTGTTTTAGTTTAATTCTTTAGTTAATTTTCAGTTGTGTCCAACTCTTTGTGACCTTTTTTTTAGGATTTTGTTTTTGGCATGGATACTGAAGTAGTTCAGAATTTCCTTCTCCAACTGAGGCTAATAGGTTTAAGTGACTTGCCCCCAGGGTCACAAAGCTAGTAAGCGTCTGAGGCCAGATTTGACCTCTGGGGAAGATGAATCTTTTTGACTCCATACCAGACACTTTATCCGCTGCGCCGCGTACATGTCCCATTTAATTCCTATAGCAAGAGTATTTTATTCAAACCTCGTCACTTAGTATTAAATCTATACCTTTTAACCTCAAAGCAGAGCTCAAGAAATTCATTTTAGAGACTTGTTAGAGTCTGAAAACTCTTTATTTAGTAAATTTTCAGCAGTACATCCTAGGGAAAGGCCAAGCGAGTTATCTTTCATGTTAAGCAGATGTAATTTTGGTGATATCTTAGGAACTCTAGTCCCTTCCTTTAATGTTGCATCTATTTCTAGGTACAAATCCTCCTAATTATGTACCATTTGTCAATATTGAATTTAAAATACAATTTTTAAGAGACCATCTTTGTTGTCATGTCATTCATTTGTTTTTTATGTATTCAATTAAACAGTGTAAGGAAAATGTATTATGTCTGCATGTAGATATGTATACACACATACCAACACACTCAAACATCTCACCAGACTGGCCTAAACTACTTTTCTTCCCTAACTCCTATAAACCTTAGTGGTCATCTCTATTCTTCTTGATACTGCCTTTACAGCATCTCTTGAATATTTCTTTTTTTCTCCTCTATTTCATCATCTCTTCAGCTGCCAAAGTTATTTTCCCAAGTGCTGGTCTGACCGTATCACTGTCCTGCTACTCAAACTGTAATGGCATATTTCACTACCAGCATAAAATACAAAATCTGTTTGTCCTTTAAGATTCTTCATTACCTGTCTGTTCTTCCACTTCCGTATGCTATCCAAGAGAAATCCCACAGTTATGACCTATTATTTGAATCAAGAGCAATGGGGAGAACTTTCTGTATGAGCAGAAAAGAGCAGTCAACATAATTCCCTTCTGACTTTGTTTTACTGCTTTTTGATATCTTATGGAGCCATTAACTTCCACTTGCCCAGTTCTGATTTTTAGAGAATTATTTTCTTCAGTGAGATTTTATACCTTTTTTTGCATATGGTCAAATCTACTCTTTAAGGAGTTCTTTTTTTCACTGAATTATTGTTTAACTTTTTCCATTTGACCAATTTTGCTTCTTAAGGCATTCATTGGATTTTTGTGTCTCTTTTACCATTTGACCTCTTCTGTTTTTAAAGTGTTATTTTCTTCAGCTGTGTGTGTGTGTGTGTGTGTGTGTGTGTGTGTGTGTGTATGTGCGTGCGTGCGTGTGTGTGTGTGTGTGTGTGTGCGCGCGCGCATGCCTCCTAAGCAATCAATTTCTTTTCATGGTTTTCTTGCATCACTATCATTTCATTTTCCAGTTTTTCCTCTAGCTCTTTTACTTGATTTTTAAAATCCTTTTTGAGCTCTTCTGGGGATTCTTTTGGGATCTGAGACCAATTCACATTTTTCTTTGAGGTTTTGGATGTAACATTTTATATTTGGTTGTTGTTTTGAATTTCCCTGTGATCATAGTAACTTTCTGTGTCAGAACCTTTTTGTTGTTGTTTACTCATTTTTCCTGCTTAATTCTTGACTTTTAATTTTATATTAAAAGTGTGCTCTGTTCCCGTAGTGGAGGGGGCACTGTCGTAACCTTAAGGATTTATGTACAGCTAGTTCTGGGGCTCTGTAAACTTTCAGATCTTTTAAGGTGGTATGATCGAAATAGAGGTGGGTTTACTACTCTTCTGGACTGTGCTCTAGTTTGTGAGTGACTGCAAGCACTCTATTTTGTCCTGGAACTATGACCAGGATCCCCACTCCCCAGGGGCCTCAAGCTCTGGTGTGCTAGTGCTTTTCCTTGCCCTGAGATTGTAACTCAGAACCATGACCTGGATCTGAGTATGGGCAGTGAAATAGAGGCCTACACCCAGTGCCAGCAAAGGGACTTTTGTAGTCTCCTCATTCCCCCTTCCGTCTGTCAGCTGAAAGCCCCAGAAGCAGCTGCTTCCACAATCTGTTTCAAGGCCTGCTGCTCGTTTCCTGGGGCTCTGCTTGTGCTGCTACAGCTTGAATCCTACTCTCCTTCTAGTGCAGTAGACCTTTCCTGCTGATCTTCTGAGTAGCCGTGGGCTGGAAAATTGCCTCACTCCATCATGTTGTGGGTCTTGCTGCTCCAGAAATTGTTTTGAAGTATTGTTTAAAAGTGTTTTGGAGGGAAATTTGGGAGAGCTCAGGCAAGTCTCTGTCTTTCTTCCACCATCTTGATTCCACCTCATTTTTTTTCCTAAAAGAGTATATTAATAATTAAAGTGAACTGTTAAGAAACTTTGAAATCTTGTTATATATAGTTTGACTTTTTGGAAAATGTATATTAAATTTAACATGATGATAAAAAACTCCTCTCTCCTTTTTTTTGTCCACTTCTCTACTTAGAAACTACTCTGACATTCTATCCTACCATAACCTCCTATCATTCTACTTCTCATGTTTTACTCCTCTTATTCCAGTTATTTCCTCTTAGCAAGACCTGTATTCCCTTAGCTCTTTTTCAGGCTATTAACCCTCACTTTGACCTCACTCCGGCCTCTTCCCAGTCGTTTGCTTTTTCAGTTCCACACTAATCTCTGCCCAGAATTGAAAAGGAGAATTTCTTTTGGGGAAATTGCATGGTTTATTTTTTAATGACTCCAAGATTCCCAGAGTAGCAGAGGCCTATCTTTGGATATAAACTTTTTACCTGTGCTCTTTGGGAGTGAAACCTGGAACATCAGTGGCCCCAAAGACCTGAATGGAAGAATCACCTAGAGGTCATTGGAAAAGTGAACGAATGAATAAAGCCCTTATTAAGTTCTTACCTTGTGCAAAGCACTAATGCTACGTTCTGGAGATACAAATATAAAAGTAAGATAGTTCTTGCTCCCAAAGAGTGCATACTGGGGGGCACAGCACATGCATAAGGTATGATTTCAAATTAGATGGAAAGATCTTATGATCTTTTGGTACAGTGATGAAGCAGATAGTAATAGCATTTCCTTAACGTCATTTCCACTAATCGAATCCTATCAGTTTCTGATGTTGAACAATTTGAAAGTGCCAGGAATTTTGATGACAAGAACTTTTCTTTTTTTGGGTATTCAGTAACTGTGACTCTCTCACCTACAGGAGCAGTTGCCAGACTTCATCTCCCTAGGAGTTGCTTCCCAGGCTGATGATTGTAGATTCCAGCCTAGTAGCATTGCCATTCTAAAGGCTCTTGGGTTCAGGCTCCTGGGGTGTTTCCTTACGATATGAGGTGGTCAGGGTGGTTGTAGTTTGACTTGCTTTGACGTGCTGCTTCTTGTCTCAGCTTTTTCAACTAGGCTGCCTTGCCTACCTTGAGGATGACATTTGGCTGTCATTTGGGAATGGCTGGCCCCTTCCCACATGGACCATCTCTTTTTATGATAATTGTGGCCGTTGGTCTGAAACAGGAACAATGGTCTGGGAGGTGCTGCCATTCCCTGGACTTTTTTGTGTCTGTTTGCCTTTTGGTAATATAAGGTAGGCATAGGTGTGAATAGTTATCGATGTATAACCAACAAAGAACTCCAAAAAGGAACAGTAAAGGATGTCAGTAAGAAATTGTATTATAGAAAAGATGGGTTGCTCACATAGTGAGAGTGAGGGACAGATGGACATCCAGAGACTCTACAGTTTTCCATATTGGGAAAAATTAAGGAAGGTTTCCAGCACATTTTGTGGATCCTTGTTATGAACTTTTGGGAGGATGTAGATAGTTAGGCATATATTGCTTAAGATTGTCAAAGGGAAGCTTCCATATTGATGACATCTGAAAAGTTGTTATGATGTGGAATTTTTTTACTTTGAGTTTTGTTTGAATTTGCATTCATCTTAAACTGGATTCTTTTAATGTTGATTTTCCTTTTCTTCCAGATTTTCTTTTCTTTAGTATTTTTGTATTTAAAATATACAAATCTTTTTTGCTTAGAGAAACTTTCCACTGTGGGTTCAGTTTTTTTCTCATTTGCTAATTGAAAAAAAATTCATTGAGAATTCTAAATTTGGACTTAATTTGAGTTCATTTGAACCTTTATTTTCTTGCGGTGGGGGCTCTGCCCACTCAAAAACTGTTGAGATTTCATGATGTGTTATGGTGGAACCATCTCAAAGAATTCAGAGTCAGACAACCTCTAATCCAAGTATAGGCATTTTTTGAGTTTGACACCTCTCATGAAGCGGGCTAAGTTCCAAGAGGAACCAGCAATTTCAGAGAAAGCAAGGTGGATTTTTATAGGGTAATGATGCTGATTACACAATCAAAATTTACATAGAATATAGGAATATGATTAATATTAAAAAGCCAGGAGGAGTTTGTTAAGGGATTACCTAATTCCTAATGGGAGGGGTCCCATCTGTCGTTCAGTGGTTAAACATTCTGGCCATGCTGCCTCCAGTTGGCTAGTTATTGTGGTCTCGTCTGGTCAAGATAAATAAGTATTGTGGTCCTGTTTTGGGTTAGGTGAGTGATGTGATTGTGGTTGAGTACCAGAAGACACCTCTTTCTTTGGGAATGGGTCTAGAGGCAGTGACTAGATATAAGCAGTAGCTGGGTTCCCATCACATGCACACACCTGTTTCTTCGGGACTGTTTCAGGGATACACCTGTTGTTCGAGTGAGCAGTGAGGCATATATGAAGAAGTTAGGACATTGGCAAGGAGGGGGTGGGGGGGTAGGTAGGTACACTGGGGCCTATAATGAAGTTAGAATATTGGAACTTGGGGTAGTTTTATTAGGATTCCATCAATTTCATTTCGTTCATTTGGACCTCCTAATTTTTTTTTTATAGTTTTCACTTATCTTTTGAAACTGTGGAAATTTTTTGTTCCATGCTGTTCTGAGAGTACACAGGACTCTCAGTTTCATCAATCATTAGTTCATTTTCATTTATCATGAAATATTTGTTATGAGGGTATTGTAATCTCATTGAAGGTTTAGTGTTTATTTTTCTAGTAAGTTAAAATCTTTTCTGTTGATTTATCTGCTTATGTAGCCTCAGTTTTGATTTATTTTTTTTCTTCTTGCCAAACTCCTAGAAAAAGCTGTCCATACTTGTCTCTGCATTCTTTTTTTCCTGTTCCTTAATTAACCTTTTGCTATTTGGCTTTCTGACCTCAATGTTAAGCTGAAACTGCTCTCTCTAAAATTATCAATCTCTTCATTGCCAAGTCTAATCATATTTTCTTGGTCTTCATCCTTTTTATCCTCTCTACTGCTTTTTACACTGTTCAACATCCTCTTCACCTTTATTCTCTTTCTCTTCTGTTTGCCTCTATGACTCTCCTCTGGTGTGTTTAATTGGTCTCTGTCAGTATTTATAGCTAGATGATCATTTGTATTGCTACCCTATCTGAGTATTACCCAAGCCACCTTTTTTGATCCCTCCTCTCTCATTGTACAGTCAATTCTGTTGTAACTTATTATGTATGTTCCTTCAAATCATCATGTTAATGCAAAATTACACAATAAAAACCATAGAGGTTTGTGGGGAAAATAGAGGAATAACACTCAAAAACTCTGTCAGTACATATAAAAAGAAGATAGGAACCTAGTAAACATGGTAGCATACGTATTTTTATGGCTAAGATATAAATAAATACTGTAATAAATAGTAACCGTTTCTGTGGCCTTTGGGGGGTTTCTTGGCCTATACCCAGTTCTGTTGCTGTGGACTAGTGGAGGCCATGGCTGAAGGTGTGTGTGTGTGGTACGATGGAGTACACTGGTGTGGACCAGCCTATAGCTCACAGTACACCAGAAGATAGGTTGTAAATATGACAGTTTACCTTGAAAGAGATCTGAAGTTAGTTTGTGGGAATGGGCCTCTGAATAGTTTTAGTTTATGAATTATTGTGAAGTGGTGGAAAGTTATGACACCAGAGGTGAGTGGGTGTGGCTCACTGTCTTCTTGTCTCTTGGGGATGAAATCTTGTATACATATTATGCTCAGATTGTTCCTTAATATATCATTCACAATGGAGCAAATTCACATTTTCAAAACAAGTATTATAACATTACTGACTCTATTTGTGACCTCATCAGTTCTTATGGGCTTAATAATCATCTTACTGCGTATGATTCACACCTCTATATAAGCATTCCTAGTGTCTCCGATAAACTTCGGTCCTGTAGTCCTATACCACCAACTCCCTTTCCCATACTCAACATATCTAAAACAATTTATTTGCTTTCTGTTTGCAAGCCCACCCCTATTCCAAATTTCCTTATTTCTAATGAAGTCACTTTTGTTTATCAAGTTTCTTAAATTTATAATCTTGGCATTGTACTTGACTTCTCATTGTCATGTATCCCAAATAGCCAGTCAGTTTCTAAATTTTGCCTTTTCCACATTTACATTATCTCTTGTGTCCATAACCTTCCTTCTATTCACATGGCCACCATCTTAGGCCCTTATCAGCTTTCACTTGCCTCACATCTACTCTAACTATAATCCATCCTCCACGCAGCTGTTAAGGTGTCTTGATTGTTTCATTCTTTGTACTCGTCTTAAGTTATTAAACATAGATTTCATCATGCCACTCTCATCCAGACTCCAGTGACTTTTTATTGCTTCGAGAATTCTTGTAAACACCTCTCCTTGGCCTTTAAAGTTCAAAACCTGCCTGAATAAATTATTTCAGTCTTATAAATTATTCCACTTTTCACAATCTGTGGTCCACCCAAATTGACCTCCCTGTTTCTTACTTAAAACATTCTATATTCTCTATCTCTGCCTTTACACCAGCTGTCCCCCATGTCCATACTATCGTTTCTCTTCATTTCTGCTTCGTGGAAGCCCTGACTTCCTTCAAGATACAGAATAAGTATCTCCTTCTACAACAGGAAGCTTTTGCTGATTCTCCCAACTGCTATTGCCCTCCCCTCTCTACATGTCTTCTTGTATTTAACTATCTTAAATTTGTTTTGTTTGTATTTATCTGTTCTACACATACACACACACGTACACATGTATATATATGTGTACATATACATACGTACATATACACACACACTCATATGCAAAATATTTATTGTAATTGGATAACATGTTGGAAAGAGTGATGGACTTGGTAAGACCAGAGTTCAAAACACTTTTTCAAATGTGTGGCCGTAGGCAAGTCTCTTAACTTCTCAGTGTCAGTTTCCTTATGCGTAAAGTGAGGATAATAAAAGCACTTACTTGTCTTACAGGATTGTTGTGAGAATTAAATGAAATAATATTGTAAAGCACTTTACCAACCTTAAAGCACCACATAAATGCTAGCTGTTATTAGTAGCAGTAGCTGCAGTTTCCAAATAGAATATAAACTCGTGAGTAGAGTTAATTTTTTACACTTGTATTTCTAGCACCTGGCAACAGTATGTTGCCTAATAGTAGGTGCCTAATAAAAACTTATTGATAGTTTAATTGACTCTAATGGATTTCTGCAACAGATTGTGTGTTGTGTGTGTGTTCATGCACAAGTACACAGACTGCATGGACATGTGTGTGTGTGTTCAGTCTTCTTTTTGCCCTGCTGACATTAGAATGAGATTCATGAAACCTCTTCTTCCTTTCCCTATATGTTTATATACTTTTCTTTTCCATTCCATTCCAATTATTGAAAATAATATATCACTGCATTAAAAAAATTCTCTTATGTATTCCTTTTTCCTCCCTTTTCTTTCCCATCTTAAAACAACAAAAATAGAACAAAACTGTAGCAAGTCTTTAATTTGTCTGTTTAAAAATCTTATTTAATATTTTATTTTTTCCCATTTACATGTAAAAACAATTTTAATATTCTTTTTCCCCCCAAATTTTGAGTTCCAACTTTTCTCCCTCCCTCAGTGAGATGGCAAGCAATTTTGTATACATGGGTAGTTATGCAAAACACATTTCCCATGTAAGTCATTCTGTGAAAGAAAACACAGATTTAAAAAAACCCCACTGAAGCTAAAGAAAGTAAAGAAAAAGCATATTTAATCTGTGTTCAGACTCTACCAGTTCTTTCCTTGGAGATGGATAGCCCTTTTCATCATAAGACCTACAGAATTGTCTTAAATCATTGTATTGTTGAGAATAGCTAAATTATTTATAGTAGATAATCGTACAGTATTGCTGTTACTGTGTACAATGCTCCTCTTGTTTGACTCATTTCACTTTGCATCAGTTCATGTAAGTCTTTTCATGTTTTTCTGAGAGCATCCTGCTCATCATTTCTTAAAGCATAATAGTATTCCATCACAAATATATACAACAGCTTGTTTGGCCATTCCCCAGTTGAAGGACATCTTCTCAATTTCCAATTCTTTGCTTCCACTAAAAGGGCTTCTGTAAGTATTTTTGTACATGTAGGTCTTTTTCCTTTTTGTTTTTTCATCTCTTGCATACAGACCTAGTAGTGGTATTGCTTGATCAGAGGGTATGTGCATGGTTTTATGGCCCTTTGTGCGTAGTTTCAATTGCTCTCCAGAATGACTGAATCAGTATACAACTTTACCAATAGTTCGTTAGTGTTTTAATTTTTCCACATCCCGTTCATTTTCCTTTCCTGTAATATTAGCCAATTTGAAAGGTGAGAGGTAGTAGTTGCTCAGTTGTTTTAATTTGCCTTTCTCTCATCAATAGTGATTTAGGGCATTTTTAAAATATTAGAGATAGCTTTGATTCCTTTGTTTGAAAATTGACTGTTCATATACTTTTAAACAATTTGTCAGTTAAGGAATGATTTTTATTTCTATGTATTTGACTCAGTTTTCTATGTGTTTGAGAAATAAGTCTTATCAATAAAGAAACTCACTGTAAAAACTTTTTTTTTCACAGTAATGATTACCAACTATCTATTTCCCTCTGTCCTCTTTCACCCCTGTTTATCCTGCTCTCTTCTTTTACCCTGTCCATTCTCAAAAATGTTTTGCTTCTTTTACCTCTTCCACACTGCTGTCCCTTTTGTTAGCTACCCTTCTCCCCCCCTTCTCTTATACACTTTCCTTCCTACTTTCTGGTATGGTAAGATAGATTTCTACATCCAACTGAGTGTGTGTTATTCCCTCTTTGAGCCAATTCCAATGAGAGTAAGGTTCATGTGCTCCCCTCACTGCTTCCTCCAGTTTCCCCTCCACTGTGAAGTCTCTTTCAGGCATCTTTTGTGTCAGGTAATTTACCCCATTCTACCTCTCCCTTTCTGTAATGCCAAGCACAAGCAGATTCCCAAAAGAATGCTACTGTGAACAGCTTTTAAGGTTCGGATTACACAGTATAGTGAACACTCCATTTAGTCTATTACAGACCAAGGCAAACATTCACAACAAATCACAATATAATATTCACAACATTACATCTTATCACAGAGAATCACAGTATAGTGTTCATAACAGCTTAACATTAGAATGGCCACATAGTTTTCACTATAGTGGTCACAGTATTTAGAACAAAGAACAAAAGAATAATCATCTGGTTTCCCTAATGGGGAAACCCTCCTTACTTAATTATTCAGTCATCTCACAATACAATAATCTTCCACTTATGGGGCAATCATAAGTTAACTTAATCAGTCACTTATCCAGATTCACAATTACTAAATATCATTAATCACTAAATACAATCATTAGAAAAAATTACACAAACCCTCCACCCCTCGGTGTCCAGCAAACTTGAATTTCATCAGGCATTCTGTATACAAGGAGAGGCCTTTTCTTCATCTTGACTGGTCTCTCAGATTCCCTAGATCCCCTTCCATGGTCCCAGCTCCTACTTGAATCCACCAAACAGTCACCTGGATTCAGGGGCAGACAGCTCCCAGGTTCTCGTCCAGTCCTCCGGGCAGTTCTTGTTACACACTGAAGCTCACAGGGTCCAGAACATCTCAAACCCTTCACCACTTCTGTTGCCAGGAACTCAAGGATCCACCAAGCCACAAACCAACAAAGGCTTATCCCGGTCATGCTTCTTCAGTCCTCCAGCAGTTCGGCTGGCCATAGGACCCAGAAGTAATCTCAGCCTTCCAGAGGGCCTTCCAGGCAGCAGCAACAGCCATTTTGGTCTTCACCAGATTCTGGTCTCAAGAAAAGCTGCAACTCAGTTCTCAGTCAGCTTCTAGGTGCTGGGAGAGAAACTACCAAACCCCCTTTCTCTCTCTCTCAGCTGGCTTCAGTTTCCATGATTCTTCCTCCACCAGGGGCCACCAGGAGTAACATTCCTGATTCTGTCTGTCTGTCCCCTGGAGCTCTTCTTAAATACGCACACTGGCCTCCTGTCTCAGCCGACCCCCTCCTGCCACTCAGAAACAGGAGACAGAGTTCATACCCTCTGCCTGTTTCACAGAAGACAGAGTTCACACCCTCTGTTTCTTTCAAGAGGTACTTAGGTCCTAAGTTAGTAAGGGCTAAGTATCTGCTAATTAATTACCTTACACTTTCCCCTTTTCCCAGTGCCTTCTTCTTTCTCATCCCTTAATCTTATATTTTTAGATAATCATACCATCACATTCAACTCATACCTCCACTTCCTATACACCTTCTAATTGCCTTAATAATGAGAAAGTTTTTAGGAGTTGTAAACATCATTTTCCCATGTAGGACTATAAACCGTTTAACCTTAATCAAATCCCTTCCTGGTCATCTTTTATGCTTCTTTTGCTTGTTGTATTTGAAAGTCAGTTTTTCTATTCAGCTCTGGTCTTTTCATCAGTAATGCTTCAAAGTCCTCTATTTCATTGAATTTCCATTTTTTTTTCCCCCTTAAAGGATTATACTCACTTTTGCTGGGTAGGTGATTCTTGGTTGTAATCCTGGCTCTTTTACCTTCTAGAATATCATATTCCAAGATCTTTGATACTTCTTTAATATAGAGGCTGCTAAATCTTGTGTTATCCTGTCTCTGATTTCACGATATTTGAATTGCTTGTTTTTTGGCTGTTTGCAGTATTTTTTCCTTTATCTGGGAGATCTGGGATTTGGCTATAATATTCCCGAAGTTTTCATTTTGAGATCTCTTTCAGGAGGTCATTTAGATTCTTTCAATTTCTATTTTACTGTCTAGTCTAGAAGGGTAGTTTTGGGGCAGTTTTCTGTGATAATTTCTTGAAGGATGATGTCTAGGTTTTTTTTTTTTTTATTATCATGACTTTCAGGTAGTATAGTAATTCTCAAATTATCTCTCCTGGATCTCTTTTCCAGGTCAGTTTTTCCAGTGAGATATTTCCCATTTTCTATTTTTGTCTTTCTTTTGATTTTGTTTGTTTCTTGATGTCTCATAAAATCATTAGCTTCCATTTGCCCGATTATAACTTTTAAGGAATTATTTTATTCAACGAACTTTTGTACCTCCTTTTCCATTTGGCCAATTCTTTTTAAGGAAATCTTCGGTGAATTTTTGTATACCTTTTTCCATTTGGCCAATTCTACTTTTCAAGGCATTCTTCTCTTCATTAGATTTTTGTGCCTGTTTTACCATTTGGCCTATTCTGTTTTTTAAGGTGTTATTTTCTTCAGTATTTTTTGGTGCCTTCTTTACCAAGCCATTTACTTTTTTTTCATGTTTTTCTTTCATCACTCTCATTTCTTTTCCCAATTTCCCCCCTACCTCTCTTGATTTTTAAAATCCTTTTTGAGCTTTTCCACGCCAGAGACCAATTCATAATTTTCTTTAAGGCTTTGAATGCAGGAATTCTGACATAATTGTCTTCTTTTGAGTGTGTTTTGATCTTCCTTGTCACCTTACTAACTTTCTACAATCAGAATTTTTTTTTGTGTTGTTTGCTCATTTTCCAACCTTTTTCTTGACTTTTAACTCTCCGCAAAAGTGGGACTCTGCTTCTCAAATGGAGGGGCCACTTTCCCTAAGCTTCAGCTTTTTTTGTGCAGCTCTTTTCAGAGGTAATTCTGGGAACCTGTAAATTTTTTACTCTTCCAAGATGGTATGATCTAGGGAGAGGTGTGTTTACTGTTCCCTTCTACTATGCACTGGTTTGTGAGCAACCACAATCCTTCTTTTCAACCCTGGTACTGTGACCAGGATCCCTGCTCCCTGTGAATGCAAGCTCTGCTATTTTAGTGCTCTTCCTCGAACCTGGGACTTAGGCAGTACGAGAGAATCCTTCCCCTAGTGCCAGCAAAGGGACCCCTGTAAATCTTTTGACCCTTTTTCTGATCCCCTTGCTATCTGTGAGTTGAGAGATCTCGAAACTGCCATTGCTGCCAGTGATTCCATTGCCCCAATGCCTGCTTCTGGTTTGCTGGGGCCTGGTCTGTGCTGGCGTGGCCAGAGCTGAATTGTACTCCTCTCTCATCCTGGTGCAACAGACTTTTTCCTGCCAACATTCTAAGTTGCCTTGGGCTGAAAAATTGTTTCACTTGATCTTTTTTGTGGATTCTACTGCTCTAGAATATGTTTAGAGTTATTATTTAAAGCTATTTGGAGGGGTTGGGGGGAGAACTTAGGTGAGTCTCTGCCTTTACTCTGCCATTTTTGCTCTGCCTTGTCCCTTTGCCCCCATTTATCTTTTTTTAAAAAAATCCTTCCCTAACTCTTGAAGATAGTAGAATTATGAAAGCATCTTTAATATTTTTGACATACTGTGCAACTTCAGGATATACAGATATACTTATTTTGTTACAAGAATTGATATTGAACCCTTAAATTTAATTTTGTTGTTTCTTATATTTAGTACCTGATTCTCAAGCTTGAAAGGTCTGCTATAGTCCAGAGTATCACATTTGGAAAATATGAGAAGACTCATGTCTGTAATTTAAAGAAGTTTAAAGTCTTTGGGGGAATGAATGAAGAAAATATGACAGAGCTGTTATCCAGGTGAGTTATAATTTGGAGAGGTAAACAGCTGACTTAAAAACAATGCAGTTGACCTACCACTTTTTTTTTCTAATAACTGTGATTGCTTATGGTTGAACTTTCTTTTTTCCCCTCAAACTGTACAGAAAGCTATTTAGTAGTAGCTTAAAGTTAATCTTTTTAAAAATAAGTTCAGATGATATATTTACCATAACCAAATAATTATTTTTTTTCTACTTTTGCTCTTTCCCTTTTCTGTTATAAAAGGAAAATGTTAATAATTTTAGTAGTTCTCTATTAATTTCTAGTAGTCATTACATTACATTAAAGCAGACTTTATCGTAGTAATAATAGGATGCATTGAGCATTGTCCCAGACTTGAAAGTTACAATAAGTTACTATTTTCAGTCTAATGTTAGTGTGAGGAAAATCATGAATTTGGGTTAACGGAAAGTAACAAGAATTAAGGTGGATGAATTTAGGTTTCTTTTTTTTCCCCCTCATTCTCTTCTAAGACCCAATGAATTAGTCATAATTAATAAAAAAACCACTTGAATTCACATAACTGATTGTGGGAAGTAAAGGCCACCCTTGAGCCTTTCACACTAATCTTATATTTAATGTACATAAAATGTTCCATTCTGATATAAGTAGAAATTTATGTGATGTCTCCATTGTTAACTATTTTAACTTTAATTGTGTTAAGATGACAAGTCAGTTGGATGAATAATTATTTGTACCTAGGAAGAAAGAATGGATATTATTGGCATGACTACAACCAAGGAGTAATAGATCTTTGAAAATGAGTCAAACTGGGAAAGAAGCCATGAATTAATAATTAGGCTTGAATCATATAATTTTTGGTGAAATAAATACCTAATATTAAGCTCTGTTATAAAATATTTTTCTATCAGATAGATAAATGGGATACATTTCCCCATCTTTTCCTTAGTATCTTCCTGTATGTTATATATTTTTTAAGCTTTTGAAATATTATTTTCAAGAGATTAGGCTGTATACATAAAGGCAGTTGAACCTAAGGTACACATATTTGAATTTTAAATTTGCATTCTTAAGCTCACAATAACCTGATGGTATTTTAAGCTTTTATATAATTTATCTCTTTGTCCACAGTAGTTGCTTTGTTTCATATGATACTGAATTGAATTTTGACATAGTCACAGCCAAATTAGAAATTACGATAATACATCGTAGAAATCTGAGAATTTCAAAAATATATTTTAAAAATCATCATACACTTGATTGAGTGGGTTCACATAGATTTTACTTATAGATGGGAGAAAAGAAGCATAGAGATGTTAAACAATTTGCCCACTGTCATACTGGGTCAGTAACAAAGCTGGGTATAGAATTAGGAGTCTTGAGTTGTATACCATGCTTTGATGACTAGTTCCACACTGCCTCTAGCGCATATTAAAAATTAATAAAGTAAATCTAACATCATAATACTTCTTTCTTTATTGTGTTTAGTAGTGTTCAACAATGAAGTCAGATTTGGTAACCTTATTTATTTTTTCTCACAGTGGCTTAAAGAATGATTATAACAAAGAAACATTCACCTTGAAGCATAAAATCGATGAACAGATGTTTCCATGTCGATTCATTAAAATAGGTAAATTTTTTTTAGCATTCCGGGATAAAAATCAATCTCTTTATACTATTTCCCATATTGAAACCAACAGATTTTGTTTTATTCAAGTTGGACATTTTTTCATATAGCTTTCTTATTTGAAAGTTTCTTATAAGATCACTTGAGCTATGGTGATTCAGTAGTGCTGATCTTGGGCTGTAAAATTGAACACTTCTACCAAAAATATGATATATCAGGACATATGATGCCAGTGACTACCTGAAGGTCCATATAGTTGTTTGGGCAAGTTGGAAATTTTGGCACCTGCTGCCTTAAAATTAGATCCATTTTTAGAATATTTTACCCTAATTTGAGATTGGCAGGAAAGTTGACTGTCATTGTTATAATTCCCTGAAAGTTTTTTGTTATTAATATGAGGTAATGGTTAATCAGATTCCCCCTAAATAAAAATAAAGTGATTTTGTGCAAGGGTTAATAATTTATCTTGGTCAGGGATTTTTCATATACTATTTTTTCCTACTAAGAATTTTACTTTTTCATTGAGTGAAAAGACATTTTTAAAAAAAGGAATATATGAGAAATTTCTCAAGACCATATATATACATATGTAAAAACATATGAGAGAGTAGCACTCCAAGCAAACCTGCTTCCCCATTTTTAAAAATTTTTCTTCTGTGATTAGCTTACACCTCTATATTAATTAGAAAAAACTTTCTTCTGGGGCAGTATTTTGCATTTGCAACCCTAGCCATTCTGTTGGAGAGGCAGTGTGGTGTAGTGAAAGGAGCAATGGACTTAGAGTCAGAAAATCTTAGTTCAAGTCCTGGGTCAGCTACTTACTGATTGTATGACTGTGGGCAAGTCATTTAGCCACTCTGACCTGTAACATGGGAGCAGTAATTGCACCACTGACCTCATAGGATTGGGATGAGAAAGATGCTTTGTGAGTCATTGCTACTTATGTAAAAGGGGATTTATTGTTAGACTAAGTAGTTGTAATTTTTAATATGTTTTGTAATTCATTGTTATTCATTAATGTAATTTGATGTTATAATAAGTAGTAGTAGTTACCAAGAGCCCTCCTTTACAATTGTAGATGTCAAAAACTGGAATGAATTTCCTAGGTAGATAATGACCTCCCTTTTACTGAAGTCAGAAACTGGACACTATTTAACAGAATTGTTTGAGAGAATTTGTGTGTCAAGTGAGGGTTAGATTGCATAGCTTCTGAGGCCCTGTCCAGCTCAAAGGTTCAGTGAATCTGGGAAACTAAATCTGTGCTGCTTGTTACTAAGATATATTTGACACAACAAGTTATGTAATATTTACAATACTTTCTGAAACTGTTTTTCCCCAGATGTATTTCTCTAATATAGACAAGAATTTTTTCCATATCATGCGATACTGTGGACATGTTCTCTTGCATTGTGTTGATAAACCTGTTAACTAAGAATAACAGCTTCAAGTACCTAAGGATAGAAAAATAATAATAATTCTAGAGAATCACAATTCATGAGCAGTATTGAAATAGTAATATACTTGTACTTGTCTTTTCATTATAATTTCTTTTCTACTTGAGTTTTTCCTGACCCTATATCCCACTTCCCATTTACTAGTAAGTAGTTATCCCAATTTAGTGAGGAAGCAACTGCTTTTGAACATCTAAGTTTGCTCAACTCCTGCATTATATTTCTAGTCTCAAGTTTAAATGTTCAACTAATTTTCTTGCATTTTGCATTGCTCCTTTGTATTTTGCAAAACTTTAGTAGTTTTATGTTTTATCCTTTTTATGATGTAAGATCTCTTTGAATTAATATATTTGCTTTTATATTAAGTATATTTTGTGTTACTCGTTTTAGACTTTCCATCTCATTTTGAAGTGAAGGATGATTAAAATAAAATACAGATTGTCAAAGGCATTTACTTTCTGTTCTTGAAAAATGTCAAGAAGAGAAGAGTCATCTTTCTGTTCTAGATTGATTAACTAGAGGATATTTTATTGATTTAACATGTTGGTAATAATGACATGTTATCCAAATAACAGTGTTTACAAGAATGTAAGGGACCAGGAACCAATAAGACAACCAGAATGACTACAAGGTGATCCTCTTGATGTTATGCACCAACTTTCTAGGTGAATTCTATATTGGTCCACTTAGCTTTCCTACCTTTGTGTAATAATCACTTCATAATGTGAGGTGGAGGTGGTAATGTTATTTTTTAACCTTTTTTTTTTTAACCCTTTAATGATGTAAAACTGAAAGCATGTAAGCCACACATGGCATTTTGTTTTTAAGTTAATACTTTTTGCTGAATAGTCTATCTTCAGTTTCTTTAATCATTTTGATTAGGTATTTTGTATCCTTCACTTTTTAAGGTATCAGCTTGCCATTGCAGCAAAGTGGCAATTCAGTGAGCCTGAGTGGTAGTTTACATTTTTGAGATGGATAGTTAAAATGTTTCTGAGAACAAAAAAGAATTATTGGAATGCTTTTCTTTCTTGAACTACTGTGTTGTTTTTTGAATGTTCTAGTCCAGATTAAAACAAGCCTGTCCCAAGAAATAGTTTCCAAATATGACCAGCTCTCCTGAAGGAGATAAATCAATTCACATTTGGCTTTGGAATGTGGTCATTTTTTTTGGTGGTAGATTTATTCTTATGTAGGTTGTATTATTATACTAATGTTTTCCATATTAAAATAAGTTTATATACCAATTTAATGCACAGAGGGAGAAGGGACTTCCATGTTTTCTGAGGGTTAGAGAAAAGCTTTTGGGTGACCTAAAACTTACTGAGGATAATTGTTATGATAGGACCGCAGTCATTTTTGGCGTTTTAAGTTTTTCACAGCACTTTCCTCTCAGAACCCTATGAGGTAGCCAGTATAAGAATTATTATTCCTATTTTACAGCTGAGGTAATTAAGGTGAACAAAAGTTAAATCAGTTGTCTGTGGTAGCTCTTGGACTTGGATCCAGTTTTTATGACCACAAGTTCAGTACTCAATATGCTCAGCAGAATCGTACAAAGTTGTCAGTGTGGGGAAACCTGTGTTGTAATAAGGAGCAGCAGTTTTGTTAATTTCTCTGCAAAACAGAATAATATGTTAAGTGACTGGTAATAGTTGCAGATGATCCCTTGAAGTCTCTTCTAGTTCCAAGATATGAGTCTATGCTAAACTAAGCCATCTTTTGGGCTTTGCTTAGATTGCATTTTTTAATATTGATTTGCTCCATTCTAAATGTCTTTTGGCTATTGCAAATTTATTTGCCCAAGTTTCTACCTACATGCATGTACCATATGAATCATCAACCCTGCGTGCCTTATATCAGTCTTTCATTTCATTTTACCAAGAATTTAATAATTCCTTACCAGTTTATCAGTGATGCTCAGTGCTCTAGGGCAGATGTCCCTAATTTAAGATTACTGTTTTGCCTGGTTGACCTTGGACAGAAAAGCTGTAAGCAGATGCTCCTGCCTGAAAGACTTAATCTTTAGCACCCATATCAGCAAATTTGAGGCTGTGAAAAACTAAATGATAACTTGTTTCTGCCAAAAAGTTTGGGGACCTTTCAAGATATAAAATAAGTGTTTTGAAGTAAGTGTTTATAGTTATGGTGAAAAGATGAAAGTAAAATGAATAGAGAACATTTCAAGGCTTGTGATCTTCTTTGCTCTACCCAAAACATTTTCTGAACTATTCAAATTTTACTCTATTTTTAAAAAAAAATATTTATTAGTTCCAAAGAGAGAATCTTAAATCACTAATGCTTGCAAAATTATGAAACTGGGACTTCTTAGATTGAGGATTTCTTTTCATTAGTAGTGGAAGAATCTTGGAGTTTAGGTTTAATGAGTGGATTCATTTAGTCATGTTTTATGTACTGAAATGATTTGTGGTGGTTTTGTATGTTGATAAAATAAGCTTTTTGTTCCTTAACATTATAGGGAGTGATATCTTTTTAGATTATATGAGAAATTCTTTTATGAGAAGATGGAGGTAATGTCTATGTATAGGTTTCTATAAATATATTTTATGGAAAATTGATGGCCTCTAACAGCCCCTTTTTTATCCTTTGAATGGATCGATATAAGAGGAACAGGACAAATTTTCCTTGAACCTAACTTTGTTGTCTTTCTGTAGGTAATAATATTGGCACAGGTGATAAAATCTGTGATGATTTGACTATACAAAAGAGGTCTAGCAAATGTTAGTTTTAAGTCATCTGTTTTGTTTGTAGTTTTTATTTTACTCATAAAAATTGAGAATAGTTTGGCAGACTTTTTAACAGCTCTTATGTTGTTGCAGAAGCACTGAATTTTGAGTCAGAAGACCTGGATTTTGTTTTATTTATAAGATTGCTGAACCTCTGTAGACATCTGTTGCCATGTGTATAAATGTGGGTGATATTCTTGCATTCCTACTTCCCCTGTTTTATGGAAAGTATTTTGTAAATCTTAAAACACTGTAGAAACATAGACTGTTCCACTAGATTGTTGTAATAAGCATGAGCACATCAATTGGGTCATAAACATCCAAAGCATCCAGCTAGGTGTTGGGCACAATAGATGTTATTAAGGAAATACTTAAAAGAAAATGTATCAGTAAATTCAGAAATAAGCACATGAAGTGACGTTGAAGAAATGAGGAGCACAGTGTGGTCACTGGTAATTAAAATGGAGATAATTGATGTATTGACCTACATTACTGTGTTGAATAAATCTGTTGTAGAACACATCATCTTTCTTCTCAAAACCACTGTACTCCTAACTTTTCCCTTTCAGCATATGGCACCAGCATTCTTCCAGGAGTCCAAGGTCATAACCTAAGAACCATCTTAATTCTTCACTCATCTTGCTTCCCATATCTTTGCTAAGTCTTGTTAATTCTGTTTCCATATAACAACTCTCAGATTTGTCCCCTTTGGTGCAGCCACAGCAGAGCCGCCCTAACTTAAACGTTCCTCTGGATGATTGCCATAGTCACCTGTTGGGTTTCCTGTTCTCCAGTCTCCATGCAACTACCAAATTGATACTCTTAAAGTCCAGATTTGATCATGCTGCCCAGCGAGCTCCATTGGTTTCCTGTTGTTTCTAGGATAAAATATAAATGCCTGTATTTATCATTCAAGGTCTCACTTCAGACTACCTTTCCAAGTTGATTACACATTCTTTCCTTGTACCCACTCTTATGTTCCAGCCAAATTGGCTGTTCCTTAAGTAAAACATTCCATCTTTTTTGGTTCCATACCTAGTCACTCTGTGTGTGTGTGTGTGTGTGTGTGTGTGTGTGTGTGTGTGTGTACACATCCCATGGTTGGTTGGAATATGCTAATTCAATTCACTTAAATTATGTGCTGGGCGCAGTGCTAGATGCTGGAGGTGCAAAGATGAAAACCATTTTGTCAGAAATAGCACTTGCCCTTAAGGAGCTTATATTCTACTATATGCAACATGTATGCAGATTGACAAATAAAAGATAAATACAAAATAAATGCAAGGTAATTGGTGGGAGAGGGCAAGGGAAGAGGAAAACTACCAACTAGGGGAATCCCCCTTCTGCTTAGTCATCTGTGTGGAAGTCTCTGAAACACAGATATAATACAAAGATTCTATTTGTGCTTGCTTCCTAATAGCACCACCACCATTCCCCCATGATCAAATCACCTGTTCCCATAATCTATTCCACCTTTGTCTTTGTGCAACTTATTATTAAAGTGCAGTTTTTCACAGCTGTGGTGCCCCCTTGGCAGGTAGCAGGTATAGAAAGTTCCCATGACTACGACCTAGTAGTTGACTTCCTCTTCCTCCATCTCCTTCTCTTCCACAAAGAACACCTTCCTACTGCCTGCAGGACTTCCTTCTGCCAACTTTCAGATAGCCAGCTAGTCCAGCTCATGTCGCAGGAGTTCCTAGCAGTTCAGCTTGTACATAGGAGCTTGATAGGGAAGCTTTGCATAATTGGATCTGCCATGGTCCACACCCTGAACTGGCTGCTCTTGCCCTTAGCACCCAGGAGAGGAGCATCTACAGTTTAGAGCAGAGTAAACTCCTTTCTAGAATTGAACCTTAAAGTCCTGATCTTAGGGGGCAAGGATAAGAGACAATCCAAGGGATTTGGGGGTAGAGGAGAATAACCTTTGGGAAACCAGGTCTAATCCAGAAATGGAGAGATTCCCTCTTGGATCTTTAGTCTTTTTTGATTTAAATAAAATAGAAAGAGCCCTTGCTGACTATTTGTCTCCGTCTGGGCTGCAGTTCTACCTCAACCCCCAAATGCTTTGGGCTACAACCTGGCCTCAATTCCTAAATGCCTTACCTCTACCTTTGCAAATTTTTAGCTTCCTGAAAGGCGCCACTCAAGGACCACTTTCTACTTTCTTACGGAAAACTCATTGCTTTTGTGTATCTTTTGTATTAACTTATTTGTGGATGTATTTTCCCTTCCCCCCAAGAAGGTAAACTTTTTGAGATCAGGGATTAATTTTCTTGAATCTTTTTATTTCTAGTTCCTAGCACAATGTCTGACACATAGTAGGCTCTCAGTAATGTTTGTTAAATATAATTGAATATCTGTTTAACTTCAAAGTTAATTGGTCTTTTGGTCACATTCTTTGTATTTCTTGATTTCAGTGAACTGACCTATATTTGGAAATGGGAAATCAACTACAAAATAAACATTTTTTAAAAATTTAGTTTTAAAACTTAGAAATATTTAAGATGTGATCTTTTTGAACTCCAGAGGCATCTGTTTTAGATCTTTCTTTGTCATTTGTGTAGTATTTGATCCATGTGCTGTCTCCTCTCTCTGCTCTTGTGTGTGTTTATTTTGTCCTACCACTAGATTGTAAGCTCCTTGAGGGCAGAAATATATATTTCTCTTCCTTAGAGAATTATGAAATATTGCTTGTGGCCTTGGAAAAGACTTCTGATCCTTCACAAACAGCATGATTATATTTTCAGAATTTCTCTCAAAGTCAGTAGTTAAAATGTAGCAGTGACAAATATAACTGTCTTTAGGCCCATGATAAAAAAAAGAAAAAGATGATGTAAGAAAGAAACCTTCTAAGGAACTTAAGCTTAGTTTTTCTGACTAATTATTTGGGTTCTCAAAAAGTGTTAATATTCCTCAGAGGACTCTAATATTCTGTATCACAAATACACACATTTGAAAAAACTATTCAAGTCAAATGAGACAGCCTTTTTCAGATGTGGTTGTGTCTAGATAGTGATAATACTTTTCTAATATTATTTTTATCTGACGATTGTTTTTATATCATCTTCATTTCTAAATATGTCCCTCCCTAATAGTCATGCACAGTGAACCATCCATTGTAACAAAGATTTTAAGAGAGGGATAAGAAGAGAGTTCAAGAAAATTCAACCAGCATATCAGCTATGCTCACAGTGTAGAAAATATTCCATATCCCAGAAGAAGTCTTCAGAGAAGGAAAGGAATTATATCTTTTCACCTCTTTCCTGAGACTACATTTACTAACTTATTTTTAATAAGAAATTTTTCTAAGAATACACTTAAATACTATGAAAAAAATTATGGTGTCACACCTTAGTACAGTTGAGTCTTAATTATATGAGGATTCACACACCAAGCAAGAGTAACCTTTTGCTTCCTGAAATAGCAACTCGTTTATATAGTACTCTGCAATTTGTGAACAGTTTTCCTCACAACAGCTTTATAAGTTGGTGAATACAAGTGATGGCCTCATTTTATGATGAGGAAACTAAGATTGAGAGCGGTTTTAGACTCAAAGTCTCACAGCTCTAAGCTACTGACCTGCAGTTCCAACTCTGATTTCCTGTCTTTAGCACCCAAGTACTTCCCATTGTCTTCTACCTGTGTTGGTAAACTTCAAACACTTCATTAATTTTTTGTTCCATTCATGCAAGTTCTACATAATTAGGATCATTGTATTTCATATTTATAGGATCTATATTATTCTGGCAGTTTTGCTTCTTGCTTGGCTATAACTGCTGTTAAAAGTCTTATTTTAAAAAAAATTAGAAAATCAGTGATAATTTAGCTTTTGTTCAATGAAATGAAACTCTGTGAGAGAAATTATTATACTATTATTAATAACCAGTTATTAATCTGTAATCCAGGCATTTTTCCTGTTTCCTCATTAAGACCCAGTTCTTGTTAAAGTCAGTCTCTGAAGGATGTGACTGATTGATGAGATTACTCCTAGCTCTCCAGGAACAAGCTGGTCAGTTTTGGGTGGAACCCCCCCCAACTAGGAGACCTAACTTCTGTTTAGAGTATAAATAGAATCCAGCCTGGACAAGTCCTTACCCTGGGGAAAGGAGCCCTTGTGCTTGTACCCCTCCATTAGAGTTTAAGGTGACCCAGCTATGAAGGAGAAAACCAACCAGGTTGGTCTGACTAGAGATAAATTCCCCATCCAGATTGCTGGAGGCTGCTGAGTCTCATGATTAAGCCACATTCTTAGCAGGAAGCATTGAAAACTTTTAACTTACCTCCTTATTAAATGTCCATCAATAGGTTTGATTTTCACTTGTCAAGAGAATTCCCTTTCAGAAGGGTTATTTAAGCCTTTCAGGGTCTCCATTGGGTGTCTTTGTTTACCAAGAGAAACCACTGATCATCAATTTATTGATTGCTGGCTAGCCTACTTAATAAATTGATTATTGTCTCTGGGTTTTTCATTTGTTTCATCCTGTATTTATGAAATGAGACCAAATACATGATCAATCTTTCAAATTCATCAGAGGCAGGTTGCAAATAATAAACAACAGATTTATAAATGTGCTGTATATGTAGATGCCTGATTAGTTACGTACTTCTTCCACTTTCTACCTTTTCCATCCTCCATACTTTCTACATGAGGCAGCAGTGGATTTCAGAGAACTGACCAATTTTCTCCTACCATTGCCTTTTTCTTTCCTGTCAGAGGAATCCTATTCATGCTGTACCCTTATATGCTCATAATCCCTTTTAGAACTCAGGATGCTTTTTGAAAAAAGTATAAGTTATATTTAAGCATAGTTGCAATCAACAGTTCTAGTTATTAATTATTGATAATGATAAGACAGCTCGATTTTATATAGCATGTTACCCCCAACTCTGTACTATCAATTCATTCATTCCACAAGCTTTATTTATGTGCCTGACACTGGAGAAAGGACACAAACTGGTTCTTACCCTCAGATACCCAGTTTTTAAGATATTTTAAACTTACTTATGTATGTATCTCTTCCTAATCTTCCCCTCTTCTCTCCCCAGCCATACATAAGTTCTTTGAGGGCAGAGATATTTATAGGGTGTAATACAAAGTAATTTTTGTTAGGTGGCAGGAGGGAAGATAATCAGCAACTAAAACAGATCAGAACAGGTTTTCTGGGGCACCACTGCCATAAAGATGGAGAGATGGAAAATGGAATATTAGGTACCTGGAACATAGAGTGGGTAAAGGGGAGCAGAAGGTAGATTTAAATAAGGTGCTAAATGGGGAATTTTGTATTTTATCTTGTAGGCAGTAGAAACCACTACTGCTATTTGAGCAGAAAGAATCCTTTGACATGGTCAGACCACTGCTTTAGGAATATAAATTTTGATAACAGTTTGGATAATGAATTGATGAAAGAAGAGACTGGATACAGGGAGCCCAGTTAAGAGACTTTTGTAATGGTTCAGGTGAGAGGTGATGAGGGCTTGAATCAGTATAGTTGTGGTGTGAGAAAAGGGATTTAGGAGATACCATGGAGGTAGAATGAACAGATCTTAGCAGTTGATTGACTGTGGAGGAGCAATGTGAGAGTGAAGAGTGAAGGTTAACTCCCAGGTTGTGAACCTTGGAAGGATGATGAAATTACAGAAATTGGAGGATGTTAGGGAAAGATAATGAGTTCTATTTTGGACATGGTAAATTCGAAATGTCTGTGGGACATATTGGGGCAGACAAGTGGTGCAATGGATTGAGCACCTGGAGTCAGGAAGACCTGAGTTCATATCTGGTCTTAGATACTAGCTATATGATCCTGGGCAAATCACTTAACCACATTGACCTCAGTTTCCTCATCTGTAAAATGAGCTGGAGAAGGAAATGGCAAGCACTCCAGTGTCTTTGCCAAGAAAACTCCAAAGGGGATCAGGAAGAGTTGGACACAAGTGAAAGGATGAACAACAAATGGGACATTCAGTTCAAAATGTCCAATAAGCAGTTGGTGATGGAAGAACTGGGACTAAGGAGAGGTTAAAGCTGGCTATATTTTTCTGGCAGTCACTTGCATAGTAATGATAAGTAAACTTATAGGAGCTAGCTGAGAAGAGGGGACCTAGAACTATCATAAGTATACAAAGGTTCATAGGATTTGGAGTTAAGAGTAGAACCTTAAAGATCCAGCCCGCTCAACTTCTTTTTTTTTAAATTAATTTTTGTTTATTTTTAGTTTACATCATTCATTTCCACAAGATTTTGAGTTACAAATTTTCTCCCCATCTTTCCCCTACCTACCCCCCCCAAACAGCGATCTCATGTTTACCCCCTCCCCCAATCTGTTCTCTCCTATATCCTCCCCCACCACTCCTCTGACTTTCTGGTAGGGCAAGATGGATCTCCTTACCCCAGTGCCTGTATATCTTAATTCCTAGTTACATGTAAATAATAATAATAATAATAATAATAATAACACATATATATATTTTAACATTTGATTTTAGAACTTTAAATTCTAGATTCTTTTCCCACCTCCCTCGTCACCCACCCCCACTGGAAAGGCAAGAAATTCAATATAGGCTGTACATGTGTACTTACATAGAACATCTCCACAATGGACATATTGTGAAAGACTGACTATATTTCCCTCCTTCCTATCCTGCCCCCCCACTTGTTCTATTCTCTGCTTTGTCCCTGTCCCTTTACAGAAGTGTGTGCTTCTAACAACCCTC
>CM053581.1:492103913-492133925 GCA_028627135.1 Pseudochirops cupreus | reverse complement strand
TTCTTTGCCACCACAAAAAGAGCTGCTATAAATATTTTTGTACATATGGGTCCTCTTCCCACTTCTCTGATCTCTTTCAATATAACCCTAGAAGTGGTATTGCTGGGTCGAAGGGTATGCACTTATTTATAGCCCTTTGGGCATAGTTCCAGATTGCTCTCCGGAATGGCTGGATCAGTTCACAGCTCCACCAACAATGCATTAGTGTTCCAATTTTTCCACATCCTCTCCAGCATTTATCATTTTCCTGTTTTGTCATGTTACCCAGTCTGGCTGGTGAGATGTGGTACCTCAGAATTGTTTTGATTTGCATTTCTCTAATCTCTAGTGATTTGGAACATTTCACCAGCCAATGACTATAGTAATCTATTGTTTGATAAACCCAAACACCCCAGTTTTTGGGATTAAGAACGCATTGACAAAAACTGCTTGGAAAACTGGAACAAGTATGGCAGAAATTGGGCATAGACCAATATCTAACACTGTACACCAAAATAAAGTTGAAATGGGTGCATGATCTATAAAGGCTGATACTGTAAGCAATTTGGGAGAGCAAGGGATAGTTTACCTGTCAGATCTGTGGAGAGGGGAAGACTTCATGACAAAACAAGAGTTCGAGAGCACTGTAAAATGCAAAATGGATAATTTTGATTATATTAAATTGAAAAGCTTCTATACAAATAAAGTCAATGTTACCAAGATTATAAGGGAAGTGGAAAATTGGGAAAGAATTTTTACAACTAGTGTCTCTGATAAAGGCCTTATTTCTAAAATATATGAAGAATTGAGTCAAATCTATAAGAATACAAGCCACTCCCCAATTCATAAATGGTCAAAGGATATGAACATGCAGTTTTCAGAGGATGAAATTAAAGATATCTATAAGCATATGTAATTGACCTTTTCTATTCTCATTCCTTAGGTGTGGTCCCTGTTTCCTCTTGTACTTGTGGTGGATGCTTTCATTTATCCTCCTCATTCCTGAGCTTTCTTCACTTTCAGGCATTTTAAATTGTATTCTTTGGTGTTATGAAGGTATATCTACTTGGAAACTTGTCATTTTGAAACCTTTCCGCATTCACCCACCATTACTTTTTGGTGTCTAGGACTTAATGTTTTAGCAAGGGACCAGGACCAACTGATGTCAGTCCAATGAAGAATTAATTTTCCTTTTTTTTAAAAAAAAAGTTCTTTTTTTGGGATTTTTTTTTTTAAGAAGTGCTGTTGGCTCAACCTTGCTGGTAACTCTGAGGGTCTTAATGCCTATTCTCTTTTACCCCAGAAACTTTATTTAGCAATATTAAGGCCTTTAAGGTGTTTGCCTTCACTGGTTATCTATCACCAAAGGAATTGCTCAAATTTCCCAGCAACAGCAGTGAACACTGGGGGTGACACACAATTGAGAAACTGAGTGGGCATTCTCTTTACACACTGGTGCCCAAGAAAGACTAAAGTTCTTAGTCCCATAGAGTGGGCCCCTCTTGGTAGGGAGGCTAAGGCTGTTTGTAACACAAAATTTAGTTGCCTGGAGAAGTTCATCAGCATTGTATGTCGGTTTCATGATGGCATGCTTGCCCCGGTTCTGGATAATGGACAATACTCTTGTGCTTTCCCGGTCACCAGTGGAATGAAACAAATCTGTGTGCTTTTTAACTCTTGTGCTTTTTAGTGTGATGTTGTGAAACACCTTCAGTGAAGATGAACACAGCATCAAGGTCAGCTGCTGCACTAATGGTAAATTCTTCAACTTGAAAAGGCTACAAGCCAAGACCAAAGTGGAGGGAGCGTTGGTGCATGATTTTCTGTTTGCAGATGGCTATGCACTCAGTGCAGCCTCTGAACCTGAGATGCAACAAAGTATGGATTGATTCTCTGCTGCTTGTGATAATTTTGGCCTAACAATTAACACCAAGAAAACAGGTGCTCCATCAGCTACCACTACACCACTCATACGTGGAACTATTGGTTATAGCAAAAGGAGAAGTTTTGAGTGCTGTGGATAAAGTTTGCTTACCTTGGCAGAACTCTTTCTGGGGATGTACATATTGATGATGAGGTTGGCTCATGCATTGCCAGAGCTAGCTCAGTGTTTGGGAGTCTAGAAAAGAAAGTGTGGGAGAGAAGAGATATTAGACTGACCACCAAATGGAAGGTCTACAGAGCCATTGTGCTGACCTTGTTGTCGTATGCCTGTGAAACCTGGACAGTCTTCCAGTGCCATGCCGAGAAACTGAATCACTTCCATTTTAATTGTCTTAGGAAGATTCTGAAGATCACCTGGCAGGATAAGATACCAGATAATGAAGTCCTTTTTAGAACTAAACTGCCAAGCATTCAAACTCTGTGTCAGAGAGTGCAACTCTGATGGGTTGGCCACATTTTTCAAATGCAAAATGTACAATTACCAAGAAGACTGTCTTATGGAGAACTCACAGGAGGCAAGAGCTCACATGGTGGTGAGAAGAAGTGATAAAAGAACACTCTCAAGGTCTCTTAAGAACTTTGGAATTGCTTGTGTGACATAGGAGACACTGGCACAGGACCACTTAGCTTAGTGTGCTCACATCAGAGAAGGTGCTGTGCTCCACAAGCAAAGCAGAATTGAAGTACTCAAAAGAAATGCAAGATGTGCAAATTTAGAGAATCCACCCCAAATGCTCACATGGACTATTTTTGCCTGATGTGTAATAGAACATTGTAAGCTCGTACTGTTCTGATCAGCCACACTCAGACATAGCGAAACTGGACTCTAGCATAGTGATGTCATTTTGGTCCTCTTCAAGAATGAAGGACAACCACAAACAGGGAATGGAGTTCTCTGTGGATTGTTTGAGGTTTCTTGTTTGAGTACTGCTGTTCCACTAATCTCTTTTTGCATTTGTAATTTTCCCTCTTTGCTTCCCTTAACCTGAAAGCTACTTTGTATAGAGTCTGAATAGTAGTGAATTTGATGATGAAACTCAGGAACTCCTCAGGTCCTCATTGTCCTGGTTTCTCTTACCTTTTTTTTAAGCTTAAATGTGAAGAATAAATTTTTCTTCCAGAAGGGAAGGTTCACGACGTTATTCTCATCTCCTCTGGTGGCATCCCTACAATTGCTCTGTTTACTCTAGTTCATCCAGTTCAAATGTATTGACATTTGAAGTGGAAAGGTCTGAATCTGTGGTTTCATTGGTATAGGAAACTCCCAAATGAGGATAGTCGTTCTGCCAACTTGGGCCAGAACCTTTTGTGAATTTAGGCTCTTAGAGAGTTGCCTAGAGCACTGATAGTTTAAGTTAGTTGTCCAGTGACATAGCTATTATGCGTCACAGGAGTGACTTGAATCAGGTTATTCTTGATTTTAAGACCGACTATCAGCTGTGCCTTAGTGCCTCTGAAAACTACATGTAATTGAGCTAAATTATAGAGTCCCCCACCACTTTATTCAGTTAGTGGGACACATTTAACAGTCCCAGATACTTTCCAAGGAATAAAGGTTGTCCTTTTTAGTCCAGAAAAATCCCTTCCTTGATTCTTCCTGACACTAATGTCACTCTTCTTGCTAGTTCTTATTATTTTCACTTGGTACAAGTGCTCAATAAAAGGCTTTATTCATTTAAATTTGGGTTTCTAGAGAATTGTAAAACTGTGTAAGTTTATAGTTGTAAGAAGCCTTAGAAACCATCTGTTCCAGTCCCCTAATTTTATAGATGAGGAAACTGAGGCTTAAGAGTACATAAATGATTTATTTGTAGGAGGTTAAAGACTGGGGACTCTGATTTAGTGGAAGTAGACCCTAGCCTAGTACTTGAGTTTCCTGAATCCCATTTCAGAGTGTAGTACTGCATTGCTAAGTAGTATTATATAGTAAAGTGCTTTGAATGTTTTAAGAAAATTAAGGAGCTAATCAAGGGCAAATGAATATACTATACATTATAATTTATTTTAGTGTGGTGTCATTATGGGCTATAGTTATATTTTTCACTCTTGTGTAGGCATATCGTCACATCTGCTTGTAATTCTGGGAGATGACACCTAAAACAACATTTTGGAAAGCCTGATGATAAAATTCAAGTAGTCATAAGTTTCAGTACCTTGGAAAGGGGAATTTCCTGTTTGTTACTGATTTCTGCAGTACTCTCAGTTGCCACTAGGTGGTGGGAGATTAATCCATGTATGCATAATTCTATGAACTGAGAATGGCAGGAATCCTATTTATCTTAGACCTATACCCATGGAATATTAAAATTTTTTTTATTAAAACATTGTTCTTCATTGATTTCTACAGTGTCTAAGATAGTAGCAAATGAAACCCTAGTCCAGTAGTGGATACATGACTATTCATATTATTTATCACATCTCTTCCTAAGTCCTTATATTACTCCCAGGTGGATCAAGAAGGGCATTTATTTGAGATCACTGGCTTTTTTCTTAGTCCTCCATTCTTATTTCTAATTGTTGATGCCTTACTTCTCTCTTCAGTCTACTGATAAAATTTGACTTAGCTTCAAATTTGCAATTAAATCTCATTTGACTGTCTCACCAATTGCTTATTTTCTGAGGTTATTTTTTTTAAGTCATACTTCCTATGACTGAATCCTGACTGCCATTTAATTCCTCTGTGACAATAGACAAGTCATTTCATTTCCCTGGACTTCATTTTTCTAATAGGTAAAAATAAGAGTTTCAACCTCTAAAGACCTTTCCAATTCTAAACCATGATTCCCCAACTGAAAGCAGTCTTTCCTTCCTCACATTTACTTTCAGTGCTTTTTCTGTATTTTGTTTCTTTTACATACTACTTTGTCATACTTCCTAGGTTTGAATCCTGACTGCCATTTAATTCCTTTGTGACAGTAGACAAGTCATTTCATTTCCCTGGACTTCATTTTTCTAATAGGTAAAAATAAGAGTTTCAACCTCTAAAGACCTTTCTAATTCTAAGCCTTGATTCCCCAACTGAAAGCAGTCTTTCCTTCCTCACATTTACTTTAAGTGCTTTTTCTGTATTTTGTTTTTTTTACGTACTACTTTGTCCACTCAGTAAGCATTTATTAAGTGCTTACTATGTGCCAGGCGTTATGCTAAGCACTGGGGGTACAAAGAAAGCCCCCCCCCCCGAGTCCCTGTTCTCAAGGAGTTCACAGTATAATGGGGAAGACAACATGAAAACAACTGTGTACAAACAAAATATATGCAAGATAAGTTAAGGATAGTGTTAGAGGGAAGGCACTAATGCAAGGAGACCTGAGAAAAACTTGCAAAAAGTAGAACTTTAGCTGAGACTTGAAATAAACATAGGAAACCAGGAAATGGAGATGAGAAGGGAGAAAATTCCAGTCATGGGGAACAGCCAGTGAAAACACTCAATCAGGAGATTCAGTGTCATGTTTGAAGAATAGCAAGGAGGCTGGTGTCAACTGGATCAGTCTGCATGGAGGGGAATAAGATGTAAAAATACTGAAAAGATAAGTTTGGAAGAGCTTTCAAAGTCAAACAGGATTTTCTGTTTGATTCAGTTGACTGTAGGGAACCACTGGAATTTATTGAATAGGATGATGCTATGGTCATACCTATGGTTTAGGAAGATCAATTTGACAGCTAAGTGGTGAGATTTGAATTAGACCAACCAAAAGCTTATTTTCCAAGTCCATGTGTGAGGCAGAGAGGACCAGCACCAGGGTGATCACAGTAAGAGAGAAGAGGATAGTTATAAAAATAGAAACTATAGGACTTGACAAGTGACTGGATAATGGGGGGTGAAAAAGAGTGAAGAGGTGAGATTGCCACCTATGTTTTGAGCCTGAGTGACTAAAAGGATGGGTGTACACTTACCAATAATAGGGCAGTTTAGAAGAGAGGAAGGTTTGGGAAGAAAAATAATGAATTCTATTTTGGACATGTTATTTAAGATGTCAAAAGAACATCTAGTTTGAGATTTCTAATGAATAGTTGGAGATTTGAGCCCAGAAATTAGAAGAGAGGTTAGGTATAGGGGTGGGCTAAGTAAGCAGATCTGAGCATCTTCATCCTGAAGGTAATTGAGCTTATGTGAACTGATGGGATAGATCCCAAAGTGAAATAATGTAGAGGGAGAAAAGAATAGTGCTTGAGACAGAACCTTGGTGATCCTCCACCATAGCAGGTGTGACCTGAATGAAGATCCAATAAAGTAGACTGAGAAGCATCAATTTTTGATCAGTTTACTTCCAGGAACTGGAGCAGTGTATTTTACATCATCTGCTATACTTTCTTCATTAAATCATCAAATTCTACAGATTTAACTATCCTTTATAAGGACATGACACATCTGACTCTACCCTAACTCCTCAAGCATCTCCAGTCCTATATCACTAATTGCTTATTTCAGATGGGATGTCCTGAAATCATCTTAAACTCAACATAGGCAAAAATGAACTTATGTTGCATTCTTCCTGATTTTTGTTGAAGATACCACCATCCTTTTAGTCTCCCAAAGTTTTTAACCACCTCTTTAGATTCAATTCCTCAATATCCCTCATCCCACATATCTAATCATTTGCCAATCTTGCCTTTTCTACATTTCATTATCTCTCTCCTGACCCCTTCTCTCCAATCATACAGCTGTCACCTTAGTTCAGTCTCTCTCACCTAGATTTTTAAAAAAAATCTTTTCATTCAGCCAACATTTATTTTCTATCCTTCTCTTGTCTTCCCTCATTTCCTGGGGACAGAGGAGAGGGGAGCAAAAGAAAACTCTTGTAACAAACATGCAGTTAAGCAAAACAAATTTCCACATTGGCCTTGTTAAAATAAAAATGCGTCTCAGTTTATATATTTAATTTGCCACCTCTCTTTTAGCATATTGGTAGTGCTTTTCATCATTGATCATGGCTGCTCACTCCCTACATTGATAAGAGTTCAGAATTGTTTATTTTTACAGTGCTACAATAACATAAATTTTCTCCTGGCTCTGTCAACTTCATCCTGAATCCATTCATGCAGATCTTTCCAAGTTTCTCTGAAATAATCTCTTCATCATTTCTTACAACACAATATTATTCTCTTATATTCATATGCTATAATTTCTGCAGACATTCCTAAGTTAAAGAACACATATGCCATAATTTCTACAGACATTCCCAAGTTAAAGAACACTTCCTTTGTTTCCAGTTCTTTGCCACCACAAAAAAAGCTGTTACAAATATTTTGATATTTATGGATCCTTTTCTTCTTTCAGTGATCTATTTGGATTATAGGCATAGTAATGGTATTACTGGATCAAAGTGGTTTAAATAACATTTGGAGTATAGTTTCAGATTTCTTTGCAGAATGTCTGGAAGCTCCATTAGCATAGCTTTAACATGCCTTATTTCCTGAAGACCTTCCAAGGTTTGTCATATTGTCAGCTTTGCCAATCTGATGCATGTGGTGGAATATTAGGTTTGCATTTGTCTAATATAATTTGGAACACTTTTTCGTATAGATATTGGTAGTTTGAATTTCTTCCTTTGAGAACTGCCTTTTTATATTCCTTCAACGTGTATTGGCTGGGGAGCAGCTCTTATTATTATAAATTTGAATCAGCCCCTTATCTATCTTGAAATTGAGACCTTTATCAGAGAAACTTGTTGCAAAATTTTTTTTCCCCTTTCCAATCTTAGCACTTACTCTTTTTGTGTGTGTGAACTCTTTAAAATTTTATATAACCGCATTTGCCCACTTTATTTTTTGATCCTTACTATCCCTTCTTTGGTCATGAACTCTTCTCCATTCATAGATCTGAAAGATATTTTCTTTCTTGATCCTCCAGTTTGTTTGGATCAAAATCATGTATGCATTTGGAGCTCATCTTGGTGTATGATGTGAGATGTTGGTCTAAATTTAATTTTTACCAGACTACTTTCAAGGTTTCCTAGCAAATCTTGTTAAAGAGTAAGTCCTTACTCCACTATAGTTGGGGTCTTTGTGTTTATAGAACTTTAGGCTTCTAGATTCGCTTGCTTCTGTTTATGTAGTTGTTTGTATGTTGTCTCATTAGATTGTGAACATCTTGAGAGTGGGCTCTAGATTTTTTTTTATCTTTGTATCCCCAGCATGTAGCCCAGCGCCTGACATTTATTAGGTACTTGATGAGTGCTTGTTGACTGACTGACTAGAAACAAGGGGTTTCCCGCTTTCTAGTTAGGGAGATAACACTTGTTTGCAAATAGAACATCAATTATAATGTAATAATGCAGAATCATAGACTTATGGCTAGAAGGCATTAAATTCTTATATTTCGACCTCTCCATTTTGCATATGAGGAAAGTGAGGATTACAGGGGTTCAGTGAGCTGCCCAAGGTTGCATTGCAGGGAGAAGGAGCATATACTTTCCTCTTCAGGAATAGAATCTGATCTGATGAAAACCTTAGCAACCAATTCTTCCCAGCCAAGATATAGGCGATTCCATTGAGAGGGTTATAAGGAAGGGGATTTCTGTGAGCCACATAAACTGTATTATAATGAGATTTTGCTGCATTGGTCTTTGAGTTGTTGATCTGTGACCTAATTACCTTACTTTCAAGTGTTTACATATTTTTTCTATCCATAATAGAACAATTATTTTTTAATATTGCAAATAGAGTCAGTTTTTAAGAGTGATTTAAACTTAAGGTGTTTTTCTTTCCCTCTGTTTTAGGAATATTTTAGTGGATAAGCCAAATGACCAATCTTCACGATGGTCTTCAGAGAGCAATTACCCTCCCCAGGTAAGAATCTGATTTTGCTTTATAGGTATAGGATGGTTCTCAGTAGTTTTAAGTCAGGATTAATTTAGCACCATCAGCTCTTGAAACTAACTGAGTTAGTTGACACCTAGAATTTGTTGCTTTTTTGTAAGTTTTTCCAGACTTCTTTATAGCAAGCTAATTAAATTCCCCCTGTTCTTAAGTGTTGGAAAAGTTTTCTTGCAGTTTGATGGAAATTAACTTGAAGTACTTTTTAGAATCCTCTTTGCTTTCTGTAAATTAGTAATGGAAATACTGATTTTACCTAGGACTCTATTTCTTCACATGCTTTAGGAAATTTAGTTGATCTCTTTTTAGTTGATGAATTTTAAATTTAGTTTATGGATATTAAACCTTAGCTCTCTGAAGTGTAAGAGCATTTATTGGGGCAGAAGTTTTGATTTTGCCTTAACTTGATTTTACATATGTTGATTTTCTTTTTTGCCTAGTTTAGTCCATCCATACACTGTAGGAATTGTTAGTAAATTGGAACTTCATATTGCTGGCTTTGAGGTGAAGCTCATTTTTTGGGACTGCTTTGTAGCAAGAAACAAATATTTATAGTAAGTTCTTTTGGGTATTTGATTAATTTAACTTACTAGGTCCTTACTTAGGATCTTGTACTTTTCTCCTGACAGAAGAGATCTAAAGTTGTCTGCTATTACTGAATTCAGTGTAGTAGGAAATAATGTTAATAGTGAATTTCTAGAGAAGTTGTAGTGTAATTGGTCGTCTTGTTCTTTTTGTGGCATATATCTTTTCCTGGTTTGTTTGTTTTAAATGGTGGGCTTTTTGCACGTTTTATTTTTGTCTTAATTTTCCATTTTACTTTAAGAGCTATACTATACTCAGTTGCTTATCTAGCAAGTTTGCCTTTTTCTCATCTTAATTGGAAAAAAATGTCCTTACTGTTAAAAAATCTTCACTGTGATGTTAAAATTTTATATTTAGTCATTCTGAACAAATAAATTTTATAATTTTCTTTTTTCCACAACTTTTGAATTCTTAATTCAAAGGTAGTTATTAAGTGTTAGACCTTTCTTGCCTTTGTATTGTTGTAGTGGAATAACTTTGTTTTTAATATTGTTTGATTTTCAATATAGCAACACCTCTATAATCTAGAACAAGGATTCTTAACATGAAATCCATGAACTTTTTAAAAAGGGTATTTTTATAATTGTACTTTCAAGTAACTGGTTTTCTTCTTAATCCATTCTGTTTTATTTTATGCATTTAAAAAGCGTCGTTCAGAGAAAGGGTTCACCACATTACCGGAGAGGCCCATGACACAACTAGAACTCCTGACCTAGAATCAAAAAGAACCTCTTCCTGTATTAGTTCTGCTTCTGCTGGAGAGGGGGAGGGGTTTGGGAGGCCTTGGGGGGCTTCTCTGTAGCCAAAATGTACATTACAAAATCTATGAGCAAGTATGTGCACATAAATTGTAGTAAGCTTTCAGGTTCTCATTGCATCTATTTTAGATGTAATTCGAATACACTTTATTATCATCTCCTTTCCCAGTTCCCAGCAATATAGAAATGTTTATATATATATATGGAGAGAGAAGATCACGGCAGAGGCAGAAGAGTTAGAGACAAGCAACCTGGAAGGGAAAAATAGCAACTGGATATCCTGAAAGCAGAAAGAAATGGAAATTTAAAAAAAAGCTGAAATAATTCAAAGGATATAGTAGTTTGGGATGATTTAGTGTAAGGACATAAGACTCTCCATATCTAAAAAGTGATTTATTATATTGCCGTATAGTAATTACAGCATACACTGTTCATAGCGCTGAACATGAACAATTAAATTATAGTCTCTTAGTTCTTTTAAGAAAACCTGAGTTTCCATTGGAAAGGAAAATTTCCATTGAAAATTTCTGGCAAGGAGAGGATACCACATACTTGGGGAAAAAAATAGACTTTATTACTACTCCCAAAAAAAGACAAAAAAAAGAAAAGAGAAAACTTAGTAACTATTGACCCTTATGCCTGCTTTGCCTTCTATGTAAAATCTTGATCAGAATTAACTATACATCACAGAGTTTATGAGACATAAACTTGATACATACCCACATATCAAGGGTATTTTATTTATGCTTTTTACTAAAGTTGGAAAAATGAATTGGCAGACTTTTGCAAAAGATATTCTATAGCAGACCACATTATTATAGTTACACAATTCACTAGAAGGTATAGGAAATACAGTTTCTCAGGATTCTTATCATTGTTTTCTGAAAAAAAAAAAACCCAAGCATTTGATTTACTAAATAAAGCGAAACATCACTTTAAAGCCTTTCCTCCAACAGTGTTTCCCATGCATATGTCAGAGTAATACACAATTCCTTTAAGACTATAACAACATAAACATTGTTCAGCCACCTCTGTATTAACATTAATCATAGAAAGCTATGTTCACTTCAGATGTTCAGTTCAAAGGCTAGGTGGAAGAGGGGTACGTTCTCTTTTCATGATAAGTTCTTTCAGTTTGTGGATAATGTTAGGCTGAATTCATTGGACTCAAACATTGTAGAACCTTCTCAATGAATTCCATTATTGCTTACCTGTTTAGATTAATTATTCATACTGGAGAAACCTATTGTTTTCCAGACTGTGATATGCTATTGAATAGATAATGTTGAGGTCTGGCTTGTTAAAACCTATTTGTTGGACAGACCTTGTAGATGAAAAATGAATGGGCTCCCAATTGAAAAAGAGAGTGAACAGACTGGCTTGCCTTTGGAAATTGTTTGAAACTTTTTAATGGGATTATGTTTCTCTGTAAAACAGATAACCTGTTCTTGATTATTTCAAGTGATGCTATATGGTTGAAGTTTTGGGACTACCCTACTCTGTGAAGAAATGAAGTTGTGGATCTACCAAAGCGGGGAGGAGAGTGGATGGTGAATGTTCATAGGCTGCAATATATTACTAACAAAAAATTACTCAGGAGAAACTATGTAAAATCTATCACCAGAAGGATCTGTAATTGGTAAGGTATGTGAGTTTGTCATATAGCAGGAGAGGCTTAGAAGGAGCGATTCATTGATAGTCACATAATGTCAAGAAATCCAGAAGATGTCTAAGACTAAAGTTGGGTGGATTTCCTGTGGAGAGTTAGGGGCAGGGCATGTAGGGTGAGGAGAAATGCGTGGATTGCAGTCTGTACCCATATTGATTGATGAGTGGTTCTGTCATAGTTCTTAGATGTATTAAAGTATACATTAAAAATGGTTCCTATAAAGGAAGGTAGCCTCCTATATTGGAAAGACTGCTGTACTGGATCTCAAGAGACTTGTTTGAGTCCATTGCTGCCACTAACTGCCTGTGTGACCATGGGAATGTCACTTCTTTGGGCTTTATTGAGATGATGATTTGGTAGTTCTCTAGATAATCTTTAGCTGGCCCATTCTGCTCTATAACTTCCCAGTTTTGAAATTTGGTGTTTAGTTAACATGGCCAATTTTGTTCATTTGGAAAAATGACTTTGTGAACATTATCTTCCATGCTGCTGAATAAATAATGTTTTGCAATATCTTATTGAGGAAATTAATGTTGTTTGTTTTATTGGTGGATTCTGGACCATTCTGAGTAGTCAGTGTTGAGAATAGGAGTTTCTTTTTTGTTTGAACTAAAATTTTTCATCTATATGATTTCTTTTTTACCACCTTAAAGTGGACATTCCGCACATTTTCATACATTTCATGGGAGGAATTTTTTTTCCGATTATTATTTTCTTTTCCTATACCAAATACTCCAATAGTAAATATGAAGACTCTCATTTAAATTTCACCTTTTATACCTACCTTGTATCTGTTCTTTTTCAGAATATTGTGGGTATTGAAATAACTCTTAATTCTTCATCTCTATTTTAAATTTAGCCTCAAATTCACTTTACACATTAAAAAAAAGATTTATTGACACCTCTTTAAAAAACATCATCAACATTTCTCCATATCCTTCTGCTTTCTCCTTTTCCTTTCCCTACTCCATCATGAATTGAATTTTCCCTTCTAATGTAGAAAAACAGTTAAGGAAAAAAGCTGATAGAACACTGTGCTTGCATCAGCATTCTGCCCCCTTAGACCCTATCCTATCCGAAGAGGAGGCCGCAGTGCTTCATTATCTGTTCTCTGAGAGGAACTAAAATTGATTATTATAATTACTCAGAGAACAACTTCCATTTATTGTTCTTTTTAATTTCATTATTGTAGTTGTTGGATATGTTTTGCTTATGTTCTGAATGCTTTGTTTTACATCTTTTCATATAAAATTTCCCATGTTTATCTGAATTCCTCATTTCTTATTGCATAATAGTATTCTTTGGCATTCATATAACCTAGTTTGTTCATCAATTTCCCAATTGATAGACACATACTTTACCCAAACTAACTTTAAATCAATAATTTTACCCTCCCTAAGCAAATTCATTTTGTAAGGGCCACATAGCTTCAGAAAGCATACTTTTCAGATGAACTGGAATGTGTCCTTAGGTTAATTAAAATTTAGGACAGGTAAAAAAATTTTTTCATACTATTATACACGAGATGGTTCTAAGTCTCTTATTGTCATTTTGATCTCTAAGAAAGGTTATTTAAAAGAGGCACCCCTTACACCTTTGTTACTTGTCATTAGTTGCTAGTATGACAAACCATAGTTTCATGTATGGCTTAAGTACGTAGATGATTTTAGGGATTTGCTCTGTAGAGAGTCAGTGTGGTATAGCAAGTGGGGAGATGGGCTGTGTGTCAGGAGACGTGAATTTTTCTTACTTTGCTTGCCCTAGTATAAGAATCATTTATCTCATCTGAAAAATGTAGGGGGTGGTATTTTAGGCCTTTGCTTTAGCATTCATGATTATTTGACCTGTTGGAGCTAAAGACAGATCAACGTATAATATGTATTTTGTTAGATTACCGGGTACTGAATGTACTTGGTAAATTTTAGGATTCATTTCACAATATTTTGTTGATTTTTTTTCGTGAAGAGGAGCGTGAGTATTCACTTTAATCTCCTGTCCCCTTCCTTCTCCCTCCCGCACTCCCTCCTCCATGACCTCCCTGCCAGCACACACATTCTAAACTTTAGGGTCTAAAGGAAGGTGCATTTTCTCAATTTTGCTCTGAGGTTGAGCTTGGTTGTTATAATTATACAATGTGAAATTTTATTTTATTGTTTTTTCCATTTACGTCGTAGTCACCATGTATATTGTTTGCCTGGTTCTCATTACTTTACTCTGTATCCGTTCCTGTAGTTTTCCTGTGCTTCTCTGAGTTCTTCATATACTTGATTACTTATGGTCCTGTAATTCCATTATGGCCATGTGCTAGAGTTTGTTTAGTCATTTCCCACCAGTGGGAACCTATTTTATTGCCAGTAGTACTGTTTTGCTGTCACAAAAAGTGTCAGTATGACTATTGAGGGGTGGTATACATATATGTGTGTTTACATGTGCATATATGCACATGTGTATTGTGGATATGTGTGAGTGTATGTGTATACACACATACAGAGAGAGGTAGAGAGTGTTAGTTTCTTTCTGTCTTTGACTAATTATCTAGTGTTAGACTTGGAGTCAGGAAGACCTGGTTCAAATTTTGCCTCTGACACCAAAGAAGAAAAACTTTTATATAGTGCTTATGATATGCTAGGCACTGTGCTAAGCACTTTAAAATTGTTCTCTTATTTGGTCCTCAGAACAGCTTTGGGAGGTAGGTACTATTATTACCCCATTTTACAGATGAGGAAACTGAGGCAAAGACAGTTCAAATGACTTGTCCAGGGTCACACAGCTAGTAAGTGTCTGACATCACATTTGAACTCAGATCTTCTTGACCCCAGGTCCTGTTCTCTATCTACTGTGCCACCTAGCTGTGTCCCAAAAGTCTGAGTGCAGTTTAAGCTTTAACTTCAGAAGTATACTACAAACTTATAAACAACATCATTTGAAAGTTTATTTAAATTTTTTTTATGTCTAGTTTTGTGAATTTTGAATAATAAATTTTTTATTTTAACAAGATAAGTACCCTGTCATGTTGCTGGTGTGTGGCAGTTTTTGAAAGACATTTTTTCAGACCATAGATTAGTAGAGGAGATCCTCTTGCTTTGCTGTGGTCACTTGATCGATTATTTCCATTGGACTTTTCCTTGTGGGGTGCATCAAAACCTAGTTCTTTGGATGACCTTAAGGCAAGGATTTACAAGTACAGTCCTTTCAATCACTGAGCAGCAACTGGTAAAAGTTTTTCAAAGTTAAAAAACCTACTAGAATAATATATAGCACAAGGTGGTGGTTATGTTGAATTTTAATAAGAAATTTGTCAATATCCTAAAATTTTCAGTAATTTTTCAAATTTTTTTTGTATATTTGTGAAACTTATACTTCTGAAGTTGTTAAAACTAAGACCATTCTCTGAGACTTGTGGTACACATTTATATGATTCTGAGGATGTCATATCACTTTCTGAATGGAAAGTTCATTGTATTTGGAGCCAGAGGCTCTGAGTTTGAGTTCTGGTTCTGTTACTCCCTATGGGACATTGAGTAGAGAAAAGGAAAAGGAATAAGCTTTTATATAGCACCTACCTTATATCTGTGCTGTGCACTTCACAAATATTGTATTTTCTGATCCTTACAACAGCCTTATTAAGTAGGTGGTATTATGATCCCCATTTTACAGTTGAAAAAACTGATGTAGAGTGACTGGCCCACGATTATACAGCTCTGAGGGCTGATTTGAACTCAGGTTTTCCTAACTCTGGGCCCGGAGCTCTTATCAACTGTGTTACCAGTTAAGTCTAATAAATAATAAGTGCCTCTAAATTAAGTCATTTAACTTCTTTTGGATTCCGTTTCCTCATCCACAAAATGAAGAAGTTGGAAGAGATGACCTTTAGGTACCTTTCAATTCAAAAATTATGATCTTGTTCTCCTTTTAATAAGAAAAAAAGTTCTTCCTTGCCTGAGGACACCAGAATGGAAACCATTGTGTCACTCATTCTCCCGTTGGCCAGGTATAATCTGGGAGCAGGAGAGAGCTGAATACTAAATTTGGGGGATCGTGGGAACATAGATTTAAAGTTTGAAGGGTCTTTGAAGATCTTATTGGTCCACCCTTTCATTTTTATAGATGAGGAAGCTGAGTTCTATGGAGGTTAACTGACTTAGCCAATGTCACACAGGTAGCCACAGGGCCAGAATTCAAACTGAGGTCATATAGCTCCATATCCATATCCATATCCATATATCTTTACAACTCATCATGCTGAATTACAAACAGGATAAGAATGATAACGATGCAATTTAGCCTCTAATTGTAAAAAGTCAAACCAAACCAAAAAAAAAAACCCAACAACTTTAATGTTTAGGAAGTGTTTTTAGTTGGTAAAATGATGGTAAAATTTTCATAAAGCTCTGCTTGGGTGGTCTTAGGGTTCTTTCTTTCTCTTTCTCTCCCTGTTTCTCTCCTCCCTTCCCCCTCTTCCTCCCTCCCTTTCTTCTCTCACTGTGCTGTATGGTCTGCTAATCCCTTTCTAGGTTCTGTTGTATAGGGAAGAAATGACAGGTAAAGTGACTTTCCTAGGGTTATAGGATCCTAAGTATTGGTTATTGTTTCTTAGCTTCATGGATATCAATAGAAAAATGAAGTTGGACTTCCTCTTGAGTATGTAGTGGGATAAATTGAATGGAAAAAATAATCCCATGAGAATTTTAGTTAGATCTATCACCTGATTAATTTGTGTGCCATACATGTAAATATTTTCACACTCTTATTAACAAGTAGTGAAACACATTTTCTTTCTCTTCTCTTTATTTGCTCTCTGGTGGAGGTATGAATGAACAATGAAATGATTAAAAGATAGGTGGCAGGACAGAAAAAGATGAAAAGCCATGGCTCATCCGCAGATTGGGTCATCAGAAGAAGTGAGGTGCTAGGTAAGCACAGATAAGTATCGTTGTTCCAGTAAAAGCACAGAATTTACCAGTTCACAAAACCAAAATTTTATTTGATAAACATTCACTTTTATGGGATTTGTAGATAAATTTTTATGGAGAAATGTAGTTAAAAAATAAAATTTATATAGCATGAAAGCATGTTTTATCAACCTTAGGAGTGTTGAATATGATGATGTCTTGACATTTACATAGATAACTGTATTCCTCTATAATTCAAAAACAATTATTGTTTTAAATTAGCAAAGTAAATAATTGGATAGGTATGGAAATTACATCCCTGATTGAAGACTTAAATTTCCTCTAGTGACTGAATTATGATGTACTAAGAATGTTTAATAAATTATAGTAAGCCTTATAAATAATATCTTGAATGTATGATGCTTGTATATTATTATTAATAGTTTGAAAAATCGTGATTGGGAAAAGGAACAGATTAATTGCTAGTTGTCACTTTTTGAGTTCTGTACCTATACAAAGAAAGTTCATTTTTATTTGGTTAGCATTTTAGACATGTAAGTAATGCTTTGAGAATAATGTGAAACAGCAACAATAATAGCATGTTTTTAACAGTGGTTTGATGTTTTAATGATTAGACAGCTGTATAATGCAAAATAAAATATTCATATACTCCTTGACTTACTCAAAAGCAAACCTGTGACAGTTTTAATTTTTTGAATCAAGTAATTATTAAGTGCCCTCAGGAAGTGCTAAGAAAACAGTGGTTCTTAAATTCATTTTGTTTTGAGTAGTTGAGAATGTTCATCTGAATACCAAATTGTGGAGATTAAAAATAAAATGAACTATAAATAAATAAACCTAGCTTCACAATAGAGGTTTATTTTCTTGTTTTAAGAAAAGTGAACAATTTTAATTGGGTGCTAGAAAAGGAAGCCAGAATTGCTAGACAGAAGCACTGTGCTCAGCTAGTCATCATGTTTAATAAATGCCTCAGATACCAAAATTACAATTGAAAATTAAAATAAACAAGTTTGGTGGAAGTTTCCGTAAGGAACCCAAACTTGAGATTTTGGTCTCAGGATTTATCATTAAGACTGTGTAGTAGGCTTAATTGTCGTATCTAATTTGCTTTTACCGTTTACAAATTGTGAAGCATCTTTGTAATATACCATGCATTGCCAGATGTGCAAATACTCTTTTGTCCTACATTCCTGGATTTCTTGCAGGGTGTTATGATGGGTTCTCCTTTCTCTTAGTTTTTTGCCTTGCCCCAATGCTGAGAAGAGGGAGCAGGAAACTGGGTAATGGAGTCAGTCTGTTTTAATTTTGTCCGTCTGTGCACCACCTCCATTGTCGTTTTCTTGTCTTATTCCAGACCAATGGCATGGACACACAATCCTTTTTTTTTCTTTTTCAAATCTAATTTCAATTATTTAACAAATACAATACTGTGATTATTTTTATCACCCCGTGGTGGCTATTGAAGGATGTCCTATTGATGATGTGCTTTGATGCCTTATTGGGAAAGTGACTTAGAATTCTTAAAGGCTGTGCCAGTGGAATGTAATCTGCCACACTTCACATCTATTGTTTATGAATAACTAAGTATTATTGACTAGATTATTGACCACCACATAAGGAATTGTCTTTTGGCCACAGACAGTGACTTATGAAGACCATCTACTGAAGTACAAGTTGCATTCTGGATGATTTGTTCCACACTCTAGTAAAAATCACAAGTGTTCTTGAAATATTGAAGTAAGTGTAAACATCAAGATGACTAGTTAATTGCAGCTGAAAATTATCTCGTTTTCTAAGTATTTAACTTTACCTTGGTTTCTAAAAGTTATGATTAAGCATGGATTTTCTTCTTGGATTTGTTGAGTTCCTTTTGATTTTAAAGTTTTTCATCCTTTGCCTTCAACAGAATGCTTAAATTTTCTGTGAAATTGATTCTGAGATGGAAGCCCATGTTTTAAAATTGTACATATGTCATTTTCCAAATTCTTTGGTTTTCCCCTTCTCAAAAATAGTTAGATCTTTTAATGATTTTTTGATATAAAATTTCCTGCTTTTTGCATTTTTTTCTTTGTGGTTGTTTTTAGGATCATAATATCATACATTTTAGGGCCAGAAGGCGCCTTAGAGGACATCTTGTCCAGTCCTCTAATTTTACAAATTTTTTTTTACAACCAGGGCTCAGAGATTAAGTGACTTTGCCCATCAGGGGATGGAACCTATACCTTCCTGATTTCTAGCCAGTGCTTTTTTTCACTCACAACACTTAGTCTTATTTAACTTTATATTCCTTATAAAGTGAAAACTGAGCTAAATTTGTTTCTGTCTACTAGAAATTTTTGGGGGGCTTTCTACTTGCAGAAGATTATTTGTTTCTGATAATTTTAGAAATTTTTCTTTATGAGCTTTTTTGAAATAGTGACCAAATTAATTTACTTTGATGTTTCCTGAGACTCCAGTTATTTTGGCTCTTCTTTGTTCTATCCTCTAAATTTATCACTTTTATCTACATTATTTTTAGTTATTATTTTCCAAGTTTGTGTGTTTATTTGCCTTAATATTTTTTGTGCTGTTTTATTAATCTTACTTTTGGTTTGTCCATTGATGTTTCAGATTCTTTTGTTTTCAATTTTTATGAGTCTTATTGCTTACTGGATATTTCTTATCTATTTTTATTTTAGTTCCTTTTCTGATTAAAAAAACTTAATTCTTTCTTTAATTTGTTGTGTGTTATCCATATAATTATGTCTTGGAATGTCTAATGTAGTTTCTAATACTTCTGAGGCTCTTTCTGTATGTTTCTTTTTCATACTTGTTTGCTAATTTTATTAATTATTCTTTCATTTGCATATTGTCCTGTAGTCTGCCTCTTTATCACTTTTCCAGTTAGCGGCATCTCTTAAGAATTCCTTGTTTCAAGTCTGTCACATGCTTGGGTATCTGTCAGCAAATATTTTATTAAGTGCTTACTCTATGCCAGGCACTGTGCCAGTCATTGAGACTACAAAGCAAGGAGAGGGCCGGATCCCGCCCTCAAGGAGCTCCCAGTACAGTTGGGGAAATGACATGCGAACAGCTGTGCACACAGAAGATATATGCAGCGTAAAGAGAAGATGATCTCAGAGGGAAGGCACTGGATGTTAGGGGGAACAGGAGCCAGTACAGACCTCCTACAGGAAGGGGAGATTTGAACTGGGTCTTGAAGGAATCAGAGGGAGCCAGGAGGCAGAGGTGAGAAGGGAGAAGATTCCAGGTGTGGGCCATAGGGAAAGGCAAGGAGTCTTGTTTGAGAAACAGCAAGAAGGCCAGTGTTTGCTAACGTAAGGGGTGTGGGGGACAACGGGGAGTAAAGTGTAAGAATAGGAAGAGTAAGAAGGGAGCAGGTGTCAGAGGGCTTCCTGTGGTAATAGGGAGCCACTGACGTATTTTTGAGTTGGCCTGTGCATTAGTCAGTCACTTTGGCAGCTGAGAGGAGGATAGATTGAAAAGGGAAAAGAGGAGAAAGATTAGAGGAAGGGAAATCAACCAGAGGGCCTTTTTATGTATGCATTGACAGAATTTGCACCAGGTGTTTCAGAGAGAAGGGGATGTATAGGAGAGCTATTGTTTCTATCTTCACAACAAAATTTGGCAAGGTATTGCCTATGTGGGGTGAGTGCAAGAGAGGAATCAAGGATGACTCAGGTTGTGAGTCTGACACTCAGGTTTTGAGAACGACAGTGGTGACCTTGACAATAATTGTTAAGTCATTTTTCAGTCATGTCCAACTCTTTGTGATCCCATTTGGGATTTTCTTAGCAAAGATACCTCAATGGTTTGCCTTTCCTTCTCCAGCTCATTTTACAGATGAGGAAACTGAGGCAAATAGAGTGAAGTGACTTGCCCAGGGTCACACAGCTGGTAAGCGTCTGAGGCCAAATTTGAACTCAGGAAGAGGTGTCTTTTTGAATCCAACCCAGTGCTCTATGTACTATGTTACCCAGCTGCCCTTGGCAGTAATAGGTTAGAGCAGAAGAGAGAGGAGTTTGGAGTTGTGAGTTTGAATTTGGTAGGAGTGACAGAACAGGATCTTTAAATGGTGAGGCAGCATAGCTTTGATGCTTTAAAAAAACAAGCAAATGAAAAGATTCTTTTTCTTCTTCCTGGTGAATCTGAATGCCTAATGGTGACTTCTTACCAGGAAGAGACTGTTGAGAAATGAATATGGATTGTCAGTGCTTTTGTATTTGGGAGGCATAGAGTTTTAAAGTATTATTTAACATATTTCTGTATTAATGGTTAAGAGTCACAACCATTAACAAAGTTGGTTATAGTTTAATAACATGCATAGGCACATACACACTGAAATGATTATTGCCTCAGACAAATTCCAAAATTCAAAGGGAGTATGTAAAATTGAGTTTAGATTGTTGGTATGGTATTCTTTGTGAATATTCATCGTGGAAATTGAAGAAATATTAGTAGCCTGTATATTAGTGTAATACCACAGCAAAATGAAGAGTGAAAGTATGATTATGTATAGTATATCAATAGTACCTTAATTTACTTCAATATTATTTGATTTTTGTGAGAGAAGTGGAGGAAATGTCTTTTCTTGAAGTCCTAGTACATATTAGAGATGAAGTAACGTGTAAACCTAATTTTCTTCACCGACCTTTCCATATGTTTAGAAAGATGGAACAATATTTTGATTCCTGAGCCATAAGGAAAGTGGAGGAGTACTGTTATATTAACTATTATGGATTAATAGGCATCTAAGAAACTACTTGCTGATAGTAGGTATCGTTTTTTGGATAGGGGGCTACTCAAAGCTCTTGGGGCACCACCCAGTGTCAGAACTGAACATTGCAGCTTGTTTCCATAAAGAAACTATTTACTATACTTACAGAATTTTGGACATTTATTTTAGCTGAAAGGAACTTCTTAGAGATGATCATTTTTATGTCTCCTGTCTAAAGCCTTTCCAAATGCATCTGTATTTTCCCTAGACTTTCTTCTAATTTAACAGTATCCAGTAAATGCTAATTTCTTCTAATTTAACAGTAGATCTAGGATTTTAGATTATGGGATTCCTCAGACTTAAACATTCTGCATTCTTGCACATTATTTTATGCTTAATTTGCTAATTACCTAGTTTGAATGTGAAGAAACTACTGGATCTTTTGTATAAGTAAATGAAACCTAGCTTTGTGCTTTATAGTCTGTTAGAAAACTAATTTTATAGTTATCTATTCTCTCCTTTGGCTTTAATGTAGACAGTATTCCTCCTTTGGAGGAACACAGGGTCTACTGAATTAATGAGAAAAAAATGGACTAATGAAGAAAAGTATGACTGAAGGGAGCATTGCATTGCCAGATGTTGGACTGTTATAAAGCATTAGTCATCAAAAATATTTTGTATTTTAAAAAAACCCAACAAAAATAGATCAGTTCAGTGAAATGGTCTGTATAAGAGAAAAGCAGAAGTAATCAAAAAGAACTCAGTGATTGAACCCAACAGTAGAAACTATTTAGGGTGAAGGGCTTGTGATTTGAAATGAAATAATGGGGGAATTGGAAAGCTCTTTTGCAGAAATTAAGTTTATATTAGCACCTTACACCATATGCCACAATAAACTCAAATTTATCAAAGATTTAAGTAAAAAAAGATCTTATAAAATTTTTTTCAGAGAACAAATTAGATCTCTTTCATGTCTATGACTCAGGAAAATTTTTAACCCAACAAGAAAAGGTGATCATAAAAACCAAAAAAGACAATTTCCATTATACAAGATTGAAGAGGAAATCAGTGAAGACAGAGTAAAAAGAGATCTTGCATAAATAAACTGTCAAGTGGGAAACATTCGTATCATATAGCACTGATAAAAAGACTGACGTCCAAGAAAGATGGGAAATAGAGATTTCTATCAAGAGCCATTCCCTAATAAATATGTGGTCATAATATCAGAAATGTTTTCAAAGGAATTGTAGACTATAAGTGGCAGTTTGAAAACATGTTCCAAATCACTAATAGTAATAGAAGTGCAAATGAAAATAATTCTGAGGTTTTACCTGACACTGGACAAATTGGCAAAAATGATGAAAAATGGGAACTGTTGATATTTGTGGAGGTGTGGGAAGAAAGGAACTGTTTTTGGAGTTGTGAATTCATTTATCAGTTGGGGACAAGAAAATAACTAAACTCTATATCCATGAATTGAGTAGTCTCATTACTGGACCCAGAGGAAATTAAAGATAGAAGCAAAAGTCTAATGTATACCAAAATACTCCTAGCAACATTATTTGTGTTAGTAAAGAAGTCTTTCAGTTGGGTAATGACTGAAAAACCTGGTATATTGTAAAGAAGCAGCATGCTTCAGCTCTCAGAGAGCTGACTTCCTAGTCAAGAACAATAGCTTAAGCCCAGCTTCTAACACATAGAAGTTATGCTATACTCTCAGAGCAAGTCATTTAAACTCTCAGTGTCCCAGACAGATCTCAGATTAATATGATCATGATAGTTTTTTCCACTGTAAGTTTCTATAACAGTTTAATGCCTGAGATGAGGAACTTTTGACCTTGGGGCCACATGTGGCCTTCTTAGGTCCTTGGGTGTAGCCTTTTTGGTTAATTTTTATAGAACAAATCCTTCTAAGGGGATTTGTTCTGTGAAGTTTGGATTCAGTCAAAGGGCCGCACTTGAGGACCTAGACGGCCATATGTAGCCTCGAGGCTGCAGGTTCCCCACTCCTGGATCGGTGGTATAGTCCAAAAATGTGGATGTAATGGAATATTATTGTGTAGTAAGGAAAGATGAATATAAAGATTTAGAAAAGGGGGGGCGGCTAGGTGGCGCAGTGAGTAGAACACTAGCCTTGGAGTCAGGAGGACCTGAGTTCAAATTTGACCTCAGACACTTTAACACTAGCTGTGTGACCTTGGGCAAGTCACTTAACCCCAATTGCCCTGCTCTCCCCCCCTCCCCCAAAAAAGATTTAGGAAAACATGGTTCTATTTGCATGACTTTTCATTTCTACCTTCATACTATGTCTAATATAAGTCCCTTTTTCTCCACTCCCACAGTCACCACCCTGGATTGTTAACTTTTCACAAACTACTCCCCTTTTACCTCTCCAGTCTTTTCACTCTTCATATTTTGTATACTCTTACGTTTCAGTGATGCAGAATCATTTGCTGTTCCGCTGTTCCTCACAAATAACACTCCATGCCAATGCACTGGCTGTAACCCATGCCTGGAGTATTCTCCCTTCTCATCTTTGTCTTTTGATATTCCTGGCTTCCTCTGTGATTCAGCTGAAAACCCACTTTATACAGGAGACTGCATAGTATACACACACCTATCTCCACTAGATGGCTGATAGAACTTTCCCCTTTAAGGCTTACCTTCCTTCTACTTTGCATCTTGTGTGTTTCTACTTATTTACATATCCTCTCATTAATATCTAAGCTCCAGGAGGTCAAGAGTTATTTTTGTGTTCCTACTCTTTTCTTATATCCTCAGCATTTAGTACAATGCCTGGCCCATAGTAATCTCTTAATAAATACTTGCTTGTTTCAACCAGTGATGCATAAATAAAGAAGCATAATCAAAATCACGTTGTACATGATGATTTCAGCATTGTAAGTGAAAATAATACTTAGAGGAAGGCAAACTTTGAACATTTGGAAAATCTAATCCCTTATCTCAGACAACCAGTGATGAAACATATGTCCTTCCTCATAGCAGAGAGATGGAGGACTACTTGGGAAGACTTGTACATATTGTCAGATGTGGTTGCTGTGTGTAATGTTCATACTTATTTTTCATTGTTAAAAGGGAGTGTTCAATTCTGAATGTCAGAGTTTCTGTTTGTTTTGGGATATGTCCCATCCCTTCACCAAAATGACTGATGTAAGAATAAAATTATTTAAAAAAAATAAACACTGGATTAGAAATCGAGAGACCTGCAGTCAAGGGCATGGGCACAAATCTGTTCTCTACTTTTCCATTTTCCTTAGACACTTTACAAGAACTCTGGCTAAAACCTTAACTTATAGAATCATGGAATTTAGAATAGAAGGGATTGTAAAGGTCATCTAGCCATCATTTTTCATCATACAAATAAGAAATTGACTTTGAGAGATGAAGGGACTTGTTATGGTTCCACAGCTAGTAAGTATCAGAGTTAGAACCTAATATCAAGTCTTTTGACTCTTATTTATGTCCAGTTCTTACAGAATCAAATAATTTAAAGGTTGGAAGGAATTCAATGGCTATCCAGTCAAATTCATTTACGAAAGGAATGCCCACTATAACATCTAACGCGTGGTTAGTTATCCAGCCTCTGGTTGAAGTAGCTATGATAATTATAGTACTTAACACTTGTGTGTTAACACTTTAAGGTTTGCAAAGTACTTTACAGATATCTCATTTTATCCTCCCAACCTTGGGAAGTAAGTCATTATTCCCATTTTTTTTTTTACAGTAAGGAAACTGAGGCAGATAGAAGTCAAATACTTGTAAATGTCCAAAACCACGTGTGAACTTAGGTCTTAGTGACTCCAGGTGCAGCACTCTTACCCATTATGCCAGCTAGATGCCTCTAAGTAAGATATCCAGGAAGGGGAAGTCATCACCTTTTTTAGGCTACTTTACTACTTTTGGACAGCTGTAATTATTAGAAAGCTTTTCCTTGACTTTGAATCTAAATTTGACTCTCTGACTTCCCATTACTCATGGTTTTGCCCAGGTTCTGGGACCAAATGGAGTAAGTCTAGTCTCCTTTACATGAAAGTTCTTCATATACTTGAAGACAGCTGTTGTGTTTCCTTGAATCTTCTTTTCTATAGACTAAACATCTCCTGTTCCTTTATATGACACAAATCCATGACCCTTTGCAATCTTTGTTATCCTCCTCTGGACACTGTCTCTTTTTAAACCCTGGTGCCCATATCTGAACCTATTATATCACTTCAGATGACATCTGATGAAAATAGTTACAGTACTAGCTCTGTCCCTCTTGATGTAGTCCAAGATCATATTAGCTCTTTTGTCTGCTACATTGCACAGTTGATTCATTGAACTTACAGTCCACCAAAACTGCCAGATCTTTTTCAGAACTACTGTCTATCTGTGCCGCTTGTGTACCTGGAAGTATACAAGTTGATTTTTTTGTACCAAAGTACAAGAATTTATATCTCTCACTATTGAATGTCATCTTATTAAATTTAACGCAATGCTCCAGCTTTCCAATATCTTTTTAGATCCTGTCTCTTCATCCAGTGCATTAGCAATCTCTCCCTTTTTGTCATCTACAATTTGCATTAGCGTACTCTCTATGCCTTCATCCATTAAATAATAATGCAGCCATATGTATACTGAATTGGTTGGCCTCCTGGACTCAATGAAGAGTTGTCAGTGGCTCAATATCATATTCAGATCATGTTCTTATTGATATTGAGCCATTGACAACTCTTCATTGAGTCCATCTGGCCCACCGGTTCTGTGTTCATATGATTGCATTATTATCTAATACGTACCTCTCCATTTTCTCCACAAGAATAGATACTTTGTAAAAAACTTTGCTAAAATATACACGAACCTATATTCACAATTTCTCCTTACGTACTAGTTTAGTAATCCTGTCAAAAAAGGAAATGAGGTTAGTTTGCCACATGGGTTCATTGTGATTAGTACTTGTAGGTTTTTCCTAACCATCTTTTAAATCACATGTTCTAGATAATTAAAGTTGAGTTCACCGGACCATGGTTTGCAGATTGTTCTCTTTCTCTTTTTGAAAATTGGGACAAATATGCATTTCAGTATTGTGGTATCTTTTCCATTTTCTATGATCTTTCAGATATTATTGTCATTGGTTTATTAGTCATCCTCTAGTTTTTCAGGGCCTAAGAATGTAGTTGTTGTGTGCCAGGGTGCTTGAAGTAATATAATAATTGGGTGCTTTAATTCATCAAAGATAAGTAGGTACACATTTACTATCTTCTTATCTAACTTAGATAGCAGCTTCCATTTAGTTATTTTTGTTCTTTCATTTCTTATAGATGTGTCATTCTCTTTTGTGGAGAAAAAATGAATCGACTAGCCTTCCTCTCTTTTTGTTGTTAGTTACCATGGTCCCATCCACCCCAATTAAAAGGCCTTTTTTCAGCCTTTTAGTGCTTGCTCTCTCTCTCTCTCTCTCTCTCTCTCTCTCTCTCTCTCTCTCTCTCTCTCTCTCACACACACACACACACACACACACACACACACACACACACTCACTCACTCACTCACTCTCACTTTTTTGTCTTACAGGGTCTGTGTAGGAGGAGGCTTGGATCTTTAGTCCTTTGTTTTCCTCAGACTGTTTTTAAAGGACTATGCTGTACTGTTATCTTTGCCTTCTGTTACCTAACTTTGTTTTCATCTTTTATGTTTCTTTTTTAAATCTTAAGATAGTTGAAGAGTTCCCTGTGTATCCATATCAGTCTTTTCTATCAAATCTCATTTTTCTTCCTAATTGGTATTGTTTCTCTTTGTATTTTCAGAATTTTATTCGTAAGCATCTCCCATCCTTGGTAGCATTTTAGTCTTTGGGTTTTTCGTGTCTTTACCTTGAAATCTTTTAAATCTATCTGCTTTCTCTAAATCTAAAGTCCATATCAGACTACACTCTCATTTCTTTTTCTACCAGAAATCCGGCTCTACTGAGTTTTTCTTTTCTTTTCCTTATCACTCTAAGTGCTAGAGAGAGGCAGAAATGGTGGGGGTGAATTGTTTGGGGAAAATTAATAATTGTTTACAGTCATTTAAATGTTGGGGAGGCACTTGAAAAGAGTTGTAAGGGCTTTTCTTTTTGTAAACTTAAAAGTGCTATAAAAATATGAAATATTAGTAAATATCCTTTAAGCGTATCTCTGTTTGTTGATAAAGATGGTATGGAACAGAACACTGAATAGTGAACTCCAAATAGTGCTCCTGGAAACTTTTCTTGAAAAAGTGGCTGATGGCAACTTGGCTTTTGAGTTACTTTTTTTCTTTCTTACAAAATTCAAATGAACAGTCTCCATCTGCATGAGCTTTTCATTGGTATAATAAGTCTGTATTTCTTCAGAATTAATTATTGAATTGTAAATCTAAAGCTAGTTTTCCAGTTGACTTTTCTAGTGGATAGGGACTGGGACCTGTAATATTGATGGGGTTATGGGATGTGCTCTGTCTGTGAGAAACACTGTTGTGGGAATCACAGGACTTCCCAAGCAGGAAGAGCCACGTGATAAACCCATTCTCACTGAAAGAACTCAGAAACAGAGTGTGCAGAGGAAGGCATTTATTGAGCTTCAGAAGCCTATGAGGTTCTCACTAGGAGAACTTACACCATACCAAAGCAAGAACAAATTTAAATATCATTAGTGTATTCTGACCCCTCCCCTGAGTTGGAATTGGTCCAGACTCCTCAAGGTTACAACTCTTCCTTACACTTCCACTACATGCCATGCCCTCATTACATATTCCCCCTCCCAGATCATTCATCCCATATTAGAAAATGGCTGAATCTCTGCCCTTTGGGCAAGAAAGTTAAGATTAATGAGGTTAGTTGAACAGGGACTGTAGTGAGGACACTGGTGGCCGGGGTGTGACCTCTCTGGTTGGAACTTTTCTGATTCCCCCTGGCATCAGGATAGCCATTGTCTTGTTAAAATAAGATAAGCAAGTTTGCCCCACAGCTTGGGAATGTTAATTTTTCTCCCAGTAACTTCTGTAGAGCAAAACAAGATACCATAATGTCCCCTCTTACACACTGGACCCCTAAAAAGGAAAAGACCATGTCTTTGAAAACAACTCAATCAATGAGCTTTCTCACACATTTCAGCAGCTCAGGTCATTGGCTTTTCCACCTGAGGCATCTGACCCATTCAAGTGCACCTTGATATTTAGTATTCCTTTTAACTTCCCTTTCACTGTGGCTCTCAGATGCTTTACTCCTTTCATTGTCTGCACCTGGCCCACCCCAGGCTACTTGCCACTCCTTAATCCCATCCAGGTCTTCTCACTGTCTTTTCTTGTATAAAAGTACCAATCTTACCCCTATTAAATTGCTCAGACTGACTAGGGATTTTCTCTTGCTTCTGTTGGCATCACAGTTCTGCAGATTTACTAGGAATCTTGCCCACCCAACCTGTGTTATGTAATAAAACCTCTCTACTCTTACTGAAAGAAGGCTTGAGTAGTTGAATTCTTTCAAGGCAGACCACCCCAGTACCCTTGCATTTCAGGGTTCCCAGCACTCCAAATCGCCTTATATCTTTGGTACAAATCAGGAGCCCCTGTTTGAGGAAACTCCCTCTCCAAAGGTAGGTCAACACTGGATCTGAAATTTAGAGTTTTAGACAGTTGAGTGGAGCCCTGAAAGTTTAAGTGACTTGCCTAAGGTCATGCTACTATTATATATCTGAGACAGACCAAGTGGTTTTCTTACTCTCAGAAAGTCAACATCTCTACTCTCTTTGTTAGTGACATTTGACTTTTCTAGAATATTTTAAAACTTTTACCTTTGATAGCTGCATTGGTACCATAATTCAGTACATACAGCTTCTTGTCAGCTTTCACCTAATCTTTTCCGTTTTGTTTTGTTTTCCGTAAGATTGTCCCTGAAATGTGAAGGAAAAATGTTCTCAAAATTTCAAGATTTTGTCCTAAGGTGTTTTGGGGGTATTCTAGAGTCTAGAAATTTTCAATCATCAGTTGAAGAAAGTGACACTAATGCTGATATGAGAAAAGCCTATAATTTTCCCCTAAGCTTTCCTTAATATTTAACTTTTAAAATTCTTGCAACAGAGTTTAAAATTTTTATCTAAATTTTGAAATCGAAAGTTCTATCAACTTTCTCATGAAATCACTTTTGTAATAACATTTTGCATTTTGAATACTTTCTTTCACTGATTAAGTTGATATAATTGGCAGGCAAAACAATCCTGAAACTATTAAGAGGTGCTAACTTCCTTAAGCTGAGTGCTGCAGTTGTCCAGCAGCATAATTTTCTATATCAGGTTCTGAAGTGATCTTTCTTTTGGGGATCTTTTTCAGGAGGTGATCGGTGAATTCTTTCAAGTTCTATTTTGGTCTCTGGTTCTAGAATATCCGGGCAATTCTCCCTAAGAATTTCTTGGAAGATGCTTTCTAAGTTCTGTTTTTGATCATGCCTTTCTGATAGTCCAATAATTTTTAAGTTGTCTTTCCTGGATCTGTTTTCCAGGTCAGTGGTTTTTTCAAGGAGATATTTCACATGGCCCTCTATTTTTTCATTTGTTTGTATCTGTTTGATAGTATCTTGATTTCTCATGAAGTCATTTGCTTCCATTTGCTGCACTC
>CM053581.1:492074986-492103413 GCA_028627135.1 Pseudochirops cupreus | reverse complement strand
ATTATAGAATATATTATAGGATATAATGTATATTATAGAATATAATATATTATAGGATATAATATATATTATAGAATATAATATATAATAGAAAGAGTCTTGGTTCTAGTCCTGACTCTACTATTAAATTCTGTGTGACCTTGGGCAAATCACCTAAGCTCTCTAAAAGCTAGTTCCCCATCTGTAGTATAAGGGCTCTGGGTTAGGTGAGCTCTAAGGTCCTTTCCAACTGTAACATCTTAGGATTTTGGATTGCAGTTCTCTGTTCCTGGAATGAATGGAGAACCTATCAAAATGGCAAACGTTTATTTTCTAAAAGTCTTTAGGGCCTCTTTCCTATGATTTATATGACATATAAGAATTATAATATTAACAATACACAGAGTATCCTTTGTGACTTTTGGTTGTTTGTGTTTCTTAAATATGAAGGTTGTATGGTGGTGGAAGTGATCACCATTCCTCCCCACTGCACACCTGGGAAAATTACAATCTATTACTGGCATGTGGCCCAAAACAAAAAGAGCAGTCCAGACTCATGCTTGCTGTCTAGCCCAGTGGGCCTGCACTTAATGGACTCACTGTGATAAGTGAAAAAGAAGGTCCTGACAAGTGAATGCAGGAGCTATACAATGTGCCAGGACTTTGGATCAGGAAGAAGAGAGGCCCCAAACAAAAGCAGCAAAGGCTAGGTAGATAAATGGAATAGGAACTCTCTGTGGCACTGTGCCTGATAACTGATTTTAGATTTAGATTTATACCTTTGGAATCTTTATAATTTAATTTTCATATGAACTATTTTGGGATGCATATTACATTATTAAGCTTGTAAAGTTTATTAAAAATATGCAAGGAAGCAACCAGCCAAGGCTGTTGTGACTAAGTATTAAAAGAAAGGGAGGGAGGAAAAGAGAGAGAGAGAGAGAGAGAGAGAGAGAGAGAAAGAGAGAGAGAGTTAAAAGCTTTAATGTGGTTGTACTTAGCCCCTTCAGTAGAAGCTAACTCAAAAAAGTAAATTTGCACCAAAATCATAAAATGAAGACTTTAAAGGATGAGGTCATAGTAGAGCCTTAACTATCCCTGAGTTATCCTTGGTCTAAGAGACTTTTGAGACACTGAGTGAGTTCTGGGGCTAATCTACTATTCAGATCCACTGTAAGTCATAAGTCAAAGTCTGGCCAGTTCAGTGCATTGAGGTTTCTATAGAACCTTGCTCTTCTGGACTTGAACTCCAGGTCAGCTGTCCAGGCCTTAAGGGATTCTCCAAATCAGCTCTTTGAAACCAAACTTACACCTCCAGAACTGATCTAGAACAGGAGCAGTAAACGATGTTTATGTTGACACCCCCCTCCTTCAATCAAGCTGAATCAATTTCTAAGACATGAAGGTCATGCTTATTCACTTCCTACCTCTTGGGGAATTCAATTCAATTACACAAGCATTTATTAAGTGCCAGTTAAGTGCAGAGAGGATGTATGGCAGAGGGTGCTAGGCTGGAAGTCAGAAGACTAGGTTCAAATTCTGTCCCTGTCACTCACCAGCTATGTGGCCTTGGGTAAAACCCTTAAACTCCGTGTGTCTCAATGGTCCCTTAGACTTACCTAGTAAGTTAGAGATGGATAGAAATTTGCATTGGTAGAGAAAATTCCCCAGAAATTCCCTACAATGATGAAATCATAGTCTTTTCATATTCATGTATACACAAGGCACTCTGCTAGAAGAAAAGTATATAACAGTATATGTCACCCCATAGGCAAGTAATTCCCTGAGAACCCTTTCTGGGAGATCCCTTGCTACCATTACTCAGTGTTTCCCCTGACCTCGACATGATTGCTGAATCTTTGAGAGGGATAGGCTATACAGGGACCTGTGAATTGTCTTGGACAATTGTCTCATGATTGATGTGATATGGGTGTGCATTTTGAAGGAGTCAGAAGACTGTGCACAGCTTCCTTCTACTGAAGTAAGAGAACAGTAAAAGAATTTCCGTTTTGAACCAACTTTAGGAAATTAAGTCTTCATTTCATGAAGTAGCAATAATGTGATATAATTCATACATAAAGACATCACTGTTGATTTATTCCTTTTCCCCTCATCAATAAGAACATTGATTTGAGTTTGGTTTTCTATCAGCAGAGATGAGTTTGCATTGAGCAACTCACACCATCTGGTCCCCCTTGGGATCAGCGGCACAGAGTTTGAGATGATTGTTGGAGGCCAAAAGTACAGTCTGTTACTCTGGAAGAATAAAAGATTATGGACTCTTTAACTTAGAACTAGGAAACTTTATCTACTTTACTGAACATCTCAGGCAGAAATTCTGCTCTTTGTTTCTCCAAATGATTTTCACTTTGTAAAAATGTAAACTAGTGGACTTGAAGAAAGAATTAGGATTTCTGGCCCCCATATTATCCCTTGTCCCTTGGTAGAGGTAGACCAGACATGACATGGGCTTTGTGAATCTGAGGTTTATCTTTGGCCTCTCTATTTTCCTCAATCTGTAATTTTATCAACTTCTGAGATCTCTTCCAAACTTTCTTCTTCTAACCTCCAGGTGTCTGTACTAAATCTCATCCCTATAGTGGGTTGCTTTTCACAAGAAGTTGACATTTAGAAAATTAATCCTGGCTATTAAGTCACTAGTTATTGAATTTAAGCCATTACCGACACCCAGATGTGATGCCACTGGACCTAAAAGTACCCAGAACAAAGACAACTCATACTCCATTGAGGGGTCATCTTCAGTATTGGAACAGAAGCCTTATCCACAGGTGACAATAAAGACTTTTATACTTCATGAAGGTCAATATCACTGTTAACAAGACTGCTGGACTGGTAGCCAATCTCCAAGCTTCCATGAGCTATTACATCTGCTGTACTCCTAAATCCATTGCTATGCCATTACAGCTGAGATCTTTTGGCTTTGGTCTTAGCGTGACAATAAAGCTATAAAATTTTGTTCCAGAGAGAAAAATATTTAATGGACATTATTAGCATAGAGACTAAAGGGTAATTTTAGCTAAAGTAAGTGAACATACTTATCTAGTATAAAATGAACTAACAAGCACATAGTTCATGGACCATCAGGGGAATGCTTAGTTTGATAATATATACATTCTTAAGTAATGACTTCTATAAAAGCAAAATGTAGTACTGAACAATAATCCTAAATGTGTATATATACATATATATACACATTTAGGATTATTGTTCAGTATATATATATATATGTACGTATGTATGTATGTATGAATGTATGTATGTATATGGCACACAATTACTCCTATAAGCAGAATGGTCCTGGACTATTAGGTTCATTGGAGAGAGAGTGAGAGAGAGAGAGAGAGAGAGAGAGAGAGCATGATAGATGAGTGGAAGTTGGGAAATTGGGGAGAAGGATGGAGCCATCAGGCTCCTCCTCTCTCTGATCCCTTCACAGCAGGAAAGAATGAAAGCAGGGGTAAAAATAGACTTAATCAATTAAGAACATTGACTTGACTGTTTCTATCAGTGTTAAGGGAAGAGACCAACAGGAAGGAAGTTTAAGGGCCCAGACTCCCAAAATCTTTCCTACTTTTGGTGAAAGTAGGTCCCATGCTCAGTCATCTTAATCATGTGTTTCTTCTTAGCTTCCACCTACTTACAGGTGATGCCCTGCCTATTTGTGTTGGAAACTATACCTATCTACCTTAGAAGCTTTACTTCCAGAGGTCAGATTGGAAAGAAGGTCCACCTCCCTCCTCCAGGTTCACAGTATTGAAGGAAGTAAAATCTGTCCTCTCTATGATAGGAAACTCTGGCCCTTTGAGGAATATTCCTGTACTGGAAGAAGCTAATTTAGGGAGAGGCAGGCTCTCTGGGGAGAGAATGAGACTATTTGAATGAAGATGTACTCATCTTCATTCAAATAGCCAGAAGTTATTAGTTATTAAGTATGACGTTGCAAAGGACAGGGGCACTAGCTGGGAGCACTTCATAGCACCTTGGTAGATTAATTGCTACCCATGTTAATTGGTAGGTTAATACTACCCATGAACATGCCTAATTCATTATTCAAAAAAACAGAAAGTGGGGATACCCCTAACATCATCAATATTAGAACTAAGTACTCATTCTTTCATCTTGTTATCTTGGGTAACGGCAAATTAAGCAGAAAGGTGGCATGGTGACACGGACAGAGTTTGGGTCTCAAAACCAGGAAGAGTTGAGTTCAGATCCTACCTCTGACACAGACTGGTTCTGAAATACTGGATAAGTCATTTAAACTTTCAGTGCCGCTGTAGTTGCAGAGAAGGTTCCAATCTCCGCTAGTGGGAAGAGTCTCCCATTGGAAGTTCCATACTCTGGTAAAATCATAGATCTAGAACAACAAAAATGTGAACTTGGTGAATAGGGAGTTAACCTCTTACAACAGAGGGCACTGAAAAAGCCTTCAAGGACCCAAAGAGAGAATCTATACTGGGGAATTTCTCCCCACTAGACAGAGGAGACATTTTTGACTCCCCTCAGACCATTCCCCATAGGACTGTATGTGTCCTGCTGACATAACTTATAGATTCCCAAGTGAATTAAGTTCTTCAAATAAGAAGAAATACCTCTCTGAATTTCTACCTTAGGTTTTCCCAGTCCCTCAGGATCTGGGACCTCCCAAACTAATCAGTTCAAGGCCATGATAACTGGATGGGGGTCTTTTTCCAAGTTGGGGATTTCCTATGATGTCATGGAAATGCTCGGCATATCCCAGAAGTGGGAGTCCTGCCAGGAAAGCCTGAAGTGGAAAGGAGGCTTGGCCTTCGGGGAAAAGGGCTGGTGTCATTGAGGGCCGGAAATATCTGTTCCAGCTGGCTGCCTAGTAATGTCAGGCCTCTTTCATCAGCTGATTCCTTGCATTAATACAATTTTGACCCAGGAAAAGAATAAAGACATAAACAAGAGAGGCTTCAGTTATTGTCAGCAGTGGAAGTCTTGGGGGTATGGGCTATACTCTGGCTCATTGACCCAGGTGTCCTGGTCTCTCTCAGTTTGATATGAAAAGTGCTGGAGGCTGAGCAGCACTTCTTACTTCCACACCCTACAGCCAAGCACTTTTCTTGCTCTTCTTGTCTCTCTTTTCCCCTTACCTTCTTATTCACTCTTCTCTTAGTTCAGAGAAGATAGGGAGATGGCTCCCTATTCCCCCCTCCCTTCCCTCAGCCATTGGAATCTGCCATCCAGCTTGTGCTGGATGCTGTCTCCGGCCTACCATGGTTTTATAATTGTCTCTGGTTAAAATTTAAATAGACGTGTTTCAGCCTGAGAGGGGGAAAAATGTAAACAAGCCCTTTCTGCAGTATTTCAGAACTGCTGACTTCTAGTGCTTTCAATTTCTGCACTGGGAGACTCATTCAGCTCCTAACAACCAGGGAATTGAGAAGTGCCCAGGCCTGTCTTTTTAAAGGAGTTTTGAATCCATTAAGAAACTCTGCTATGCTTTTGCATCATTTAAATTATTGGGATCCGGCTTCTGTTGGGGACCATCTTTCTGGTGAGTTGAGGGAGACCTAGCTTAGACACTTTTACAGAATGATGGGTTTCAGGTAACTGGAAGGAACCTCTGAGATTCTGGTCGACTCAGTGACCCATTATGCTTCAAGAAGACCCATGATGAATCATGCTATGGACCTCCTCATAGGCTCAAGATGCAGAGAGAGAGACGTGTGTTTTTGGACATGGCCAATGCGGGAATTTGTTTTGCTTGATGACATATATTTGTTACAAGGGTTTTATCTTCCTTTTTGCTTCCAGAAGGGTCAGGGAGAGGATGGTGAGGAATAGGGTCTCCTCTCCCTTCCCCAAATGAAGGAAAAACAGAAGGAAGGTCAAACAAACAGGACAGCTATGAAAATTACATGTTGTGTGGCAGCTAGGTGGTGCAGTGAATAGAGCACTGACCCTGGAGTCAGTAGGACCTGAGTTCAAATCCAGCATCAGACACTTAACACACACACAAAAAGCTAGCTGTGTGATCTTTTACAAGTCACTTAACCCCAATTACCTTACCTTCCCCTTCCAAAAAAAAAAGAAAAAGAAAAAAAGAAAATTACATGTCGAATTTATTATATTCTTTAAAAAACAGGCAAGCACTGAATAACAGAGATTATCGATTTCATGTGTAATCCTCCTCCTCTGTTCACAACATACAGGGAAATGCTCATTTTATTTGGTGTTCATTAAGTTTAGAATGAAACAACCACAACAAAGAACCTCCATGGTAATCTAGAACAATAGTTCTGAACCTTTTTTATGGCATAAGATACCTTTGGCAGTCTGGTGAAACCTATGGACTCCTTCCCAAAATAATGTTTTAAAATGCATAAAATACATAGGACTACAAAGGAAACCAATTGGATTGAAATACTGTTATCTAAATATTTTCTCAAAAAGAAGTTCATGGACCCCAGGTTAAGAACCCCTTAGATAGGAGTCCAAACACTCATCTAGAGAAGGGGAATGACTGGTCTAAGGTCACACAACCAGTTAGCAGCAGAACTGGGATTTGAACCCAAGTCTCCTCCTGCTATTTCCACTACCCCATTTTGTTTCATCCCTGTGCCATCCAGGCTTTCTGAATAATATGTGGGAAGAATTGCCAGTTCTTTCCCTGCTGAGATTTTTATTGTCATTGTTCTATCCTCATGAAAAATGGGTCTGTATTTCTGATGAAATAAAGGCAGTAACTAAACCCAAACGACAAAACCTCTAAACCCTGGAGAAATAACGGATTCATACGTCAGCCTCTTCTTTTCTCCTTTCTTTTTGGGCCATAGTATGAATCTATTATGACTCAGTTGTTGCTCTGGGATTGGGGGAAAGGTGGTTCTCATTGTGTGTGGGGGGGGGTGGTTCTGTTTTCTTTGCATCTCACCTGAGATACAGACATATTTTGTTTTTTCCCTGAGAATATGTCTATCATTGGCCAGTTCAGGGGATGGAGAGCTGGGTTTAGTTTTCTATATGCAAGCAAACCCTTCTACTTTCTCTATGTTTATCCAGGAGTAGTCAGGCTATTTTTTTTGGAGTCCCCATCAAGAAAATTGATCATATGCATTTTGCTTTTTTGTGTAATATATTGCTTTGTTTTCTGGGAGAAGGGTGGACTCAGCAATAAACTAGGAGGTTTTTTGGAGACAAGGATGTGGTCAAGTTTTTCTAACTTTATGAAAGGTTGGCAGTAAAGTACAAATAGATGGATTCTGAAAATAGCTTTTGATTCAGAGACTTCTTACTTCAGATAAGGAGGGCAAGAACATGAATCTAATTCTTCTGATTAATAGATCAACAGAGCTTTTCCAATGGTGATACAACCATGCATGATGAGAAAATTTCTTCCCATTGGTACATGAAGATTGGTCTTCTACTAGTAAGGTTGGATTTGCTCCAGATCCAATTTATCAGTTAGATAATGGCACTCATACACCTCCAGGACAGAGACGTTTTAAAAATTGTTCTCTTTGAATGTCTGTACCATTTTAATGATTGGTATCATCAACAAAAACAAACTACTCAAATTAATAAATAAAATTTAAAAGTGATCTTACAGGGAAGGATGTAGAGGAAAACCTAGGCAATGGGAAAAACACCCAAAAGATGTCAATGAAAATTTATTTTAAAAAAATATAAGTAATCATATATAAAGCCATAAGGTTCAAATTGTTTGCATTTTGTTTTGAAAAGGTATATATTAACTTTAATAAAATTATAGCATTACTATTCTGATATACTATCAAGTAAAGTAATCTTAGAACTTTCCTTCTGAGACCACCCCAAATTTAACATTTATGTACACACACACACACACACACACACATCTTGTTTGTGCATAGTTGTTTGCACGTGGTCTCTTTGGACTGCAATTGTTTTTCGCCTTTTTTTTTTTTTTGTATCCATAGTGCTTAGCACGGTACCTGGCACATGTTGTCATTCTTCAGTTCTGTCTGACTCTTCCTGACCCCATTTAGTGTTTTCTTGATGAAGATACTGGAGTGGTTTGCCATTTCCTTCTCCAGTTCATTTTACAGATGAGGAAACTGAGGCAAGCAGGGTTGAGCGACTTGCCCAGGGCCACACAGCTAGTAAGTACCCAAGGCCAGATTTGAACTCTATCCACTACACCATCTAGTTGCCCCTGCACATAGGTGCTTAATAAATGTTACTGTTTTCTGACTGTTCAGAAAAGGAGAGGGGACAATCATATGGTAAGAGTGAGGTTACCGGGATCATTTTAGCTGCTACACCCATGAAATGTTACAAGACCCAGGGAAAGAGCACTGGTTCTGGAATCCAGGGATCTGGGTTCAAATCTCATCTCTTTAGTTATGCAACCTTTCACAAGTCACTTAAAATTCCCAAGGTCTTAGTTTCCTCAACTGTGATATGAGGGGTTCTCTGAATGAACCCTGGATGTTGTCCTAGACTTATGACCCTGAGACTTATAGTGTAGTGTGTGGGGCTTTTCAAGACTCATACAGGTGAAGAAAGACCAAATAGATGGGTTGCCATTTGTACTAAGGGAAAGGATTGCCCCCTTTGATGAGATCACAGATACATTACTGAACCTTCTATTTGCTTCCATTATCTTTTATAGTTTCTTTTTTTCCTAATGGGCAGAGAACTGACCTTGGAATCAGGAAAACTTTCATTCAAATTCTGCCTCTGACACATATTATCTGTATGACACTGGGCAGTGCTGACCTGCATTAGAAGAGGGGGCTTTCTAATCCAGAAGTTTCCTGTATCATTGAAACTATCCTGTTTTTTTTTTTTTTCTTTTCCGGCCAGAAAATATTCCCTTTTATTCTCTGGGGGTGAGGAAGCAGAGTTTCTAGGTTGCCAAGGGGAGTCCTGCCTGTGTTGGGAATGAATGGCAGCTCCATCCTGCATTCCTTACCTGGCTATAGATACTTGACCTACTTATCATGAACACTGGAGAAAGAAGATTGACCACAGAGGACCACTGGGATGGGGTTAGGAGTGAAACATGGATCCTTAGCAATAGTCATATAAGCCTGAGATGGGGGTGTGGGGTGTGGGGGGAGGCAGGAAATAGCAGAAAAAGGAAGACAGGAACATCCCATTTCCTTGTCCCTCCTGAGACACATCTGGTAACTTTTAAATCTTAAAATACAGATTGAATGTTAAAAAACAAAACAACTTACAAGTAAAATAATAGAATGTTTTTCATTAAAAGGGATGGCTTTAATATTATTCTAACTTGACATATTTTAGTAAAATGCCATAGTTTGGGGTCTTTTTTTTACAGTTTAAACTCTGAGGAAAGGCCTGAGGTAAGTCTCGGTGTCCAGTGGCTTCAGAGGAATGTAATTCAACCCTGATTTATACCTTGTTCAGCTGGGGTAAATCCCAGGGGTGGGGAGGATCCCAGGGATGCCTTGCTTGGCAGGGTTGTGGCTGAACCGGGTCTGGATACCACTACCCTTATCTCTACTGTTCACCCTCATAAGGGGGTGTAGAATCCACTGGGTGGGGAATGAGGTGCTTGACTAAGATTCTGAGGGACCTGGGTTCAAATCATACTTCAAACATTGGACAAGTGCCTCAGTTTTCTCAGCTATAAATGAAGGAGTTGGACTTGATGGTCTTTAAGGTTCTTTCCAGCTCTAAATCTCTGATCCTGTGCTCCCCTCATCTTCCTTTTCTGACTTGCTCCCAGCCTCCACTAACCCCCAAACAAGGTCAAAGTGGCTACTTTTTCTAAAAGAAAGGGAGCAGGACCATTCACTTGAGTTTTCCAGTTTCCTCACCCTACCAACTGCCATCACTGTTGCCCTCACTATGGCTCTGGGCCATGAAAACTATTTAGAATAGTCTAGTGTTTTGTTTTTTTTTTTAAACAACAGCAATATGAATTTTATTTTTAAAGAATTTATTTTTACATAATAGGTGCTTAATAAATACTAGCTGACATACATTTATCATTTGTTCCTTCCACTGGCCACCCCGTCATTTTTTTAACCAACAATCTAAGCTTTATATTTTATTAATTTGTTTTATATACATATATAATCTGTCTTTCCCACTGCAGTCCCCTCCCCAGTCTGAAGTTTCTTTTTTATAAAACTGAGAATCTGAACTTTATAAATGTATTTACTTAGTTTACATGCATATATAATCTGTCCTCCCTGTCCTCCAACCCCACTGTGGTGTTTCTTCTAAGACACTCAACAATAACTATGCTGCCACTAGGAGAGAATTGTAATGAAGAACTTGGTTGCTGCCCCAGGCCACGTCCTTGTGGCTAAGTGGAAAGAGGAGTGTGTGTGGGTTGTCTCAGGTGCATTTGGGTGGGGGAGAGCATTTCCTTCCACCTGCACCTTCAGAGAAGACAAAAGGGGAAATTCAAGAATCCTAGTGGGAAGTCAGAATCTTGAAGACAATCTGAGAAGGCTCAGGGACAGGACTGATGGAAATACCCTCCAATAAAAGAGGGAGAAAGAGAAAAGGAAATTTAATTTGAAGAGGAAAAAGGTCAATGTCATATGGAAGAACCACAGATGCCACAAAATTAAAACAAAATATGCGGTTCTTATGGGGATGGGTACTGCTGATCATGCTGCTGGAATACATTATGGTGTGGTATCCCACTGAGTTCAGGGCAGTATTTGTTTGGATTGTTCATTACATACAACATATAGAGCACCAGACTTGGGCATCAGAAAGACCTGTCTCTGAGGCAGGATAACTGGGGAACTATAGGCCAATGACCTGACCTCTTCATGACCCAGGCTACTCGATCATTGTAAGTTATAGACAAATGGCCCATCTCTATTTGTGAAGGAAATTTCTGCACTGAGTTTCCTGAACTGATAAAATCACAATTCTGCCCTGTCCCTTTCTCCCTCTGCCCATAATCTATAGCAACTTTATTTTTTATTTCTGTGTGAAAGAAATTTCCTATCTTAAAGGCTATGAGAACCAGGCTCTGGGTTAAGAGCCTTGTCTTGCTCTTCAGTGTTTGCAAAGACCCCTTACAAAAACGATTCCACCCAGGCCCCCTCAACAACCCTAAGAAGTGAGTATCATAGGTACCCATTTTACAGATGAGAGGACTGAGGTCAAAAGAGGTTAAGTGATTTGCCCATGTTTTACCCTAACAGCTCCGCAGGCAGGACTTGAAGTGAGTCCATCCTAATTGTAAACCCATTACTCTATGATCATGAGCAATACTAGGCAAGTTTAGTACTTACTCCCTAATGATGATGAGATGAGTAAGAATGTCAGAACAAGACACCTAACCCCAGGGATGCTATTAAAATGGTGGCATTTCTAGTTCATGAAGAAATATTCATTCCATTTATCAGAAGAAGTACAAAGATGATTAAGTCCTTACAACTGCAGAAATGTGTAATTTATAGAGAGAATTTTTTCTGTTTTAAAAATGGAAATATCACACCAGAACAGTTCGGTTATCTAGGGATTGACTGAATTTTCTTTGAATCTACTACTTCATAAGTTTGGACACAGATATGTGACCTAGCTTTGTATCTCTTCTCTCTTCTTTTCTTTCCTCTTCCTTTTTTCCCCTCTTTCTTTTTCTCCTTTGCAAAAACTTCTTTTCTAATAGGGAGTTTTGGTACCTTTAACAGTTTCCCTTTTATTCACAGTGGTACCATTCTAGGAATACACGTGGAGGTCCGTTGTGGGTCTTGAGACATATGTAGTTCCTGACATACAAGGGGTTTCCACTCAAATGGAGAAGACAAGATGCAGCATGTCTCTTTTCTTTGGTCTCCTGTAACTCATTACTTGTATTTCTTCTATGGTAGTCATCCCAGCATGCTTTGTATTTGGGTTATTCACGTACATGTCTTATTTCTTCCATTCATTCCTTGAGGGCAGGTCTCTTGTACATCTTGGTGACTACAGCAAATCTAGCAGAGAATGTGGCACATAATATAGGAACTAAATACATTTTTTCCATTAATCAAAAGGACATAGGACAGAAACCCATCCTATTAGGATTGTTGGGGAGGGGTAGAAGAAGTTTGCCTGTAGTGTCCCGTAGCTTTCTCTTTTTGGGTTATTGTTCCATACCCACTCTTGCATCTATCATCACTTTCTTAGGGTTTTGAGGGCCACTTGAAATGGTGAACTGCTCTGGCAGCTTCCCCCAAAGCCAAAGAGTACACATGTATATTTGACAGTGAGTTAGTGGAGTTGTATATGTGTGATATTTTAACTTTAACAGTATTTTCTGATTTTACTAAATTGTTGGCACATTCTCAAAGGCAGCCTCCTAAAGGAGGAAAAAGCACGGGGATGTAAATGGGGCCAAAGTAAGGATATTGTTTCTTTTGTTATATACGTATTAGGTGTTGAATAAATATTTGTTGGAATATATGAGGTCGTGAATGAGAAACACAATGAGACTGCCCTAAACGGCAAATCGATAACACAAATTTGAGCTTTATATGATGGTCTAAGTTATTTCCTTGGTTTGACCCCAACTGGTGCCACCCAAGAGTTCTCCTAGGGAAGGTGTTGGTGGATGCTGATAAAAGCCAATGCTGTACTAGACCACAAGCAACATATGCCAAGACTGGGGTATAAACTTAATGTATTTTGCTCTGATTCCTGTTGTGTTAATTCTGATCATCCTATTTAATTCTTTTTCAAACTGCCCCTGGTATTTGTTTTGGGATTCTGTGTAGACTGTTGACCTTTACCTATTTTGACCTGGGCCATGCTTGGGCTTAAATTTTGTAGCCTTCTCCCAAGATTGGTAAATGAAGTGAGTAAATAACTGTGGGCCCTTATATAATAGAAAGAGTGCTAGATTTGAAGCAGAGGACCTGAGTTCAAATCCTAACTCCGATACACACTACCTATATGAGCAAGTCACTTAATCTCTCTGGATCTCATTTTCTACATTTGTATAACTAGAAGGTTGGATTAGATGAGAACCAAATCTGTAATATAGTCCTTCTCCCCTATGATGCCCCAGAAAGATCTAGAGATGAGAACTTTTTAAATCATGGTGGATGCTACCCCACTATTTCTTACCACTTTTTATTCCCACAGGAAAAAAATGTACATTTTGGAAAAAGTCTAAATATATTAATAACTCACATTTATATAGTAGTAAGCACTTAACATAGTTTATCCCATTTGAACCTCACAATAGTCTAGTGAAGTAGGAAACAGAAATTCAGAGACATGTAGCTACCTGCCCCAAATCATACAGTTAGCAAACCTGATGGGGGCAGACTCAAATCCAAGTCTTTGCTTCTCATTCTAGTGCTCTATGTGTATGTACATGCCCACATGTACACGTATTTGTATATGTATGTACCCACATATATATGCAAATACATTCAACACTTTAGTGTTCCATATATCTCTATAGTCACCTTGTTCATTTAGGAACAGGAAAAAACACATCACCTATAATTTGGTTTGCTCATAAAAAATTTGTTTGGCGTATTTAATTTTAGAATAGACTTTATTCAGAAAAAACTTTGCTGAGCTTATATGAAAATGTTCCAATTTTTCACAAATGGCATTACAACCAGTTGGACTTTATAGAATATGGAAACTCTTAGGTTTGATCAGTTTATGAGCAGTAGCAAAAACTTAAATGAAGAATCTATTTAATAGGGATAAATGTAAAGTCTTGAATTAGGGTGCAAGAAATCAAGTACAAGACAGGGATAAAATGCCTTGAAAGAGAGCAATGGACATGCTTAGCCTGGAGAAGAGGACACTTGGGGGAATATGATTGTATTATTCAAATATTTGAAGGGTAGTCATATGGAAGAGGGATTAGATTGGTTCTGGTTGACCCCAGAGGACAGGACAAGAGTGGGATCAGTAGGTGGAAAGTTCAAGGAGGCAGATTTTAGTTCAACATAAGGGAAAATGTATATTATGTATATTATATATATTACCTCTGAGAATGGTGAGTTTTCTACTCTAGAGACCTTCAAGCAGAGGCTGAACAGTTATTCTTTCAGGGATATTGGAAAGAAGATTCGCACCTCAGGTAGAGATTGAATTAGATGGTTCAAAAGTTCTTTCCAACTCAGATTCTTTATTTTCTCATCTGGATGTCCTTCACAAGCTCAAGAAGATACAGCAAGCACTGATTTTTCAGAAAGGGAATAATGCTGATAATAAAATGAGAAAAAAAATCCCACAGAACTATCTGAATATAACTTTTACTACATGTTCTGTAGCCCAATCATTCTCATTGTCTGAGCTGCTGTAATCAGCAATTTCTGCTGCCTCCCAATGCTTCATTTTAGTCTTTTCTCAGGCTTCTGAAAATGGAAGCCTTGCTGAGAATGATACAAACTCCTCTCCCCTTTACATACATATTACTGTATTTCTTAATTTAATGCAAGTATTTACAGATGTAGGCCAATTTCTTCCAAATGTAAACCAGGTTTTCTCCCATATCAGGTGCTACTGAAAATGAAGAAATACTTTTATGTATAATACTAATTTTATTTGCATTATTTATTTCAAATTTTATTTTCAATTCCATATTTTCTCCTTCCTTCCACCCCCTCCTTTACTCATTGAGAAGGCAAGAAAATACTATCCATTATACATGGATATCATGCAAAACAGTCATGCAAAACATTTCTACATTAGCCAGGTTCTGACAAAAAAAGCAAGAAAAATAAAGGAAAAAATATGCTTCAGTCTGCACTCTGAGTCCATCAGTTTTCTATCTGAAGGTGGACAGCTTTTTATATTGAGTCCTTTGGTGTTGTGGTGGCTCATTGTATTGATCAGAATTACTAAGTCTCGCCCAGTTGATTATCTTTACGATATTGCTGTTACTGTACAGATTATTCTCATGGTTCTGCTCACTTTGCTTTGCATCAGTTCATATAGATCTTCCCAAGTTTTTCTGAAACCATCCCAGAAGACAGAGAAATCTGAAGCAAGTGAGAAATGAGTCTTCTTACCTCTTGAAAGGTTGTCTTTTAAGGGTCCCATCACCACATTGCAAGAGAGATGTCATTTGGAGGTACAAAGGCCAGTTAGAATGTGAATGCCCTTGTCTTAAATATATTGTTATCTTCAATATATTGTTCATCATTCTGAAATTATTTTCCATCTTCTAGAAGAAATCCTAGGTCCAGAATAGGGAGGTTCCTACCTCTCCTATTTTTATTTTTTGTTTTCCCCACCTAGGACTTTATACTTCTGCTGATGCCCCATCTATGAACATTATTTAACCTGTATTTTAAGGTTCATGCTTTAAAAATCAGAGAACTAGAACTAGTGCTGTGACTATTGGGAAATTGTTTCACCTCTCTGTGCTCCAGTAACCTCGTCTGTAAAATAAGGGAGCCTGAATTAGATGAGGTCTAAGGTTACTTCCAGCTGTAGCATTCACTGAGCCCATGAACCTCTAAGTCTCTTGGCTCTCCAGATGATTCCCATAAACAATCTCCTTCATCTGGGCATTCTGGGAAGAATTATCCTGATGGGATAATAACACCAAGTGGGTGTATTTCAAAGGAACAAATGGGAATGAGGGTGAGATGGATAAGGGCAGTCTTGTTTCATTTTTTTTTTCAGTGGCAGAACTCTTCTATCTGAGAGATTTCAGGTTTTACAGTCCTAAGAATACCTTCTAATTTCCAGTCAAAAGAACTGAAGAAAAATATATCCATTTCCTCTAACGATGCAGGGAATTTCACTTTTTGTCAATATACCTCTGTCCAGTGTAGCTTCCCATTTTTTTAAGGAGGGCTGCCATGTCAGATTGCACTGTCCTTGAACCAGACAACTTTCTCTGCTTGTCTTCATCTGTCTAAATAAAGCTAACCTACATTTGCTGTCTAATTCATTCTGATGCTTACTGATGCTATTTAAAGCATCCCTTAGGGCCTGGTGGAAAACAAGATGCATTAACACAACTAGGGAATTTTCACATATTTTGATCATTAAGAGAACCTTAAAGAACTGTCCAAGTTTCCTCTGCTTTGGTGAGAAGGGCAGAGGAGTTCTTTACATGTGTGAAGAAAGAAGAACTCTACATCTTCTAACTCTGTGAGGTGCGTCACTAGCAACGTACCTGGAGAGTCTTGCTCTCAGGCAGTCTCTCTCTCTCTCTCTCTCTCTCTCTCTCTCTCATTCTCTCTCTCTCTCTCCCTCTCTCTCTCTTTCTTTCTCTCTCTCTGTCTGTCTGTCTCCTCTGGGCTCCTGTTCAGTCTCATGTAGTCCAGCCTTCCCAAAGATTAATTGCTCTACAGAATGGATTTTCCTCTCTGCATTCAACTATTTGTTTAGCCCATTGTGGGTTTACTTTCCGCTCTCTGGGAACAAACAGTGTTGTTATTTCTTACCACTGAAATGAGTTCTCCAAAGGGTGGAGACTCAGAACAGATTTCAGAGGTAAGCCTAACAAAATCCAACTGACTGCTTTATTCGTGAAGTCTTCAATGTGGTGGCCAGTTGGGTAATCGGGCTTTGGGGGAGCTCTTGGGCTGTGCTCTGTTTTGTTTTGTTTTCCAGTCTGACATTTTAAAGGAACCTAGTGCTCTCACATTCCAGGGAGGGGAGTGAGACATTAAGCAGGGAAAAGGAACAATGTAATGGAACGATAAAGTGAACCCATTTGAGGCCTAACATTTGTCTGGGTGCTTCTCAACATTCTAGGTCTGGTGTTTTTCTTGTTCAGGTCTCATATTTACGTTTCTCTGTTGGCTTAGTAAGAAAGAGACCTGGAATGAAGGGATTGTTTTAACTATTAAAGTCTTGGCCCAATTATTGTCTTTCAGGGCACATGTTTATCACTTAGCAGCCACAATTTTCAGAATCCCACCCAAAGGGACCAAGGCAGAAGCTATGATTGCTAAAAAGTCTGTTCCTTCAAGGTATCCCCTGGGAGATTAGCACATTGGCTTTGGACCATCATCCACAGGAAATGCAAGATAAAACTTCAGGCTCCAACAGGGGATCTGCCCAGAAAGTTTAAGAACACAGGCAGAGATGCTTCCCAAAGATAGTAAATAATAGTGTTTCCTTCAGAGTGGCATAGGAGAGGAGCTTTGTGTAGTGGGTGGAAAAAAAAGGCTTGACCTGGAGTCAGGAGACTGTTTTTGTCTTTATATTTTCAATACCTAGAACAGTGCCTTGTACATAGTAGGTACTTAATAAATGTCTGTTCAATCAGTCAACATTTATTAAGCACCTGCTACGTGCTAGGCACTGTGCTGAGTGCAGGGGCTACAAAAAGAAGCAAAAGACAGACCCTGCCCTAAAGGAACTCACAATCTAATATGGAGACAACATGTAAACAAATATATACAAATAAGCTTCATATAGGATAAATAAGAAAAAAACTAACAGAAGGAAGGGACTAGAATTAAGAGGCGTTGGGAAAGATTTCTTGTAAAAAATGGAATTTTAATTGTCACTTTAATTGAAACTGATGACTTTTTTATTATGATGATTGGTTTTGCTAAACTTTTTATTCTTTATATCTTTTATTATAAAAATGACTCTCTGGGAAGGAGAGAAGAAAAGGAAATCTTGAGTAATGTAGGTAATGCAAACAATGAAAGATACCACCATTAAACAGGGTTCCTGAAACAACGTGCCTCCTTCTCACTAATGACTCCTCCTAGCATCCAATGAGCAGGTGGAAGGGGTGAGTTATGTTGTATCTGTGCAGAATGTGGGATTCAGTGATATGCTTGCTACTTAGCCAAAAAGGGGTTAAAATGTAGCAACTGGGCTTCTTCCTCAAATGTGAGCCCCTGGAAAGCTTCTGTAAGTTTGATATGCTCTGTAGGTGAATACCTGCTCAAAATGGAACCTACCACCAATGTGTTTACTTTTATCAGCTAACCAGAGGACACATTAGTTCAAAGCAAAATATGTGAAATCAAATAGCATAAGAAATAAAGGGACATGAAAAGAGGGCCCCTTGGACATACATGGGCTATACTTTGTTAAAGGTTACCACACTATCAGTCAGGGAGAGAACACATAGAGCATGCTTACGATGGACAAGATGAGCTCATATAACATTAACACATATGACCAGGTATTTTGCATGTTATCCGATGTCTCTGCTAATGGGGCAATTCTCAGGGATCTGTTTTCTGGGGCATAGGGTTCAGTGAGGGAGTTCCCAATGTGTGGCAGAAAAAGTGGGTTCCAAGTCTAATTCTAATGCTAATCAGCAGGGTGGAATTCCCTGATGCTGGGACACAGGGTTAAGACCCATAGCCCTTTCATTCACATCCTGAATCATAGCCCCATGCTCATGGTAGTGCAGCTGCTGGGGGTACCAGTGCTAACTCTGGACAGAACCTTGTATACTAGGAGAACTGCCTACCACTAGCCTAGACCTGGTTCATTGGGTACTAACAGCATCTAGCTGGCACAATGAATAGAGCTCTGGGCCTAGAGTCAGGAAAATCTAGGTTCTAAACCAGCCTCAAATACTTACTAGCTATGTGATCCTGGGCAAGTTATTTAACCTTTTTTTTTTGGCCTTAGTTTCCTCATCTGTAAAATGGGTATAATAATAGCACCTACTTCCTAGAGTTGTTATGAGGATCAAATGAGATAATTATTGTAAAGCTCTTAGCACAGTGCCTGGTACATACTAATTTATGTGTAAATATTTATTGTTATTATTATTATTAGCAGAAGGAAGGGTCACTCAAGGGCAGAATTATTGGCATTGCATTGACACCATAGCCTGCAGTTGGTAGGCATAGGTCAGCAAGGGAAAGAGGGCGATAAACTGGGAAAGCCACACATAAAACTCTAGGTACTACCTATATTGAGGGACAGTTTTCCGTGGCATAATCCCAGAGTGGAGAATACCCATATAGCCCTGGGATTAGAGATAGAAGTTTTCAACTGGAAGGAGACTGCTGGGGGTTTTTAGCCTTCGTTGTGGGTGAGGGTCAAGTCTTCTCAGGGATAACAGGTTAGGATGTAAGGTCTCATTGGCTGGTTTTTGGGTTGGTTGGACCAGAAGTTTCAAAGGAGGGGGATGGGGTGGGTGGAGTACTCTTCTGTACCCATTTTCCTGACCATATGTCAGGTGAGTGTGGCATCTTCACCTTGCTGGCCACCAAAAAGTCTTATCACAGCCTTCCAGGAGAGCGTAGTAGTATACAAGTCATGTCTCACTAGCTGCAAAAATACATAAGCCACAGACTGAGTCAAAGGGGAAGAACAAGGTAGCCCAGGGGTCACACACATCTTTGGAAGTAGTCATAGAGCACTAGTATCAATGGATCACAAAAGCATTATGACACAAGGAAAGGTACATGAGGGGGAACATGGGGTCAAAGTATATCCATGGCCTGGATGACTTGTACACTGTTAATTACTAATGTCATCTATTGAGGTCCTCATGCTGCTCTCCACTGGTTACTTCTAGTGGCTTCATAGTCACAGAACTGCTGTCTGCTACCATGTGCTGGACATCAGCAAAGAGGATAGAGTCTGTGGGGTCAGCTAGTCTCTTCAAGTCTGTCGATTTTTTTTTTTTTGCTATCATCTGCTAGAATGCGGTGGATACAAAGTGGATAGAAGACCCCTCTTCCTGAGATCATATGTGGCCACAGTCACTTCCTAGCCATGTGACTCTGGGCAGTCACTTAACCCTGTTTGCCTCAGTTTCTTCATCTGCAAAGTGATCAAGAAAAGGAAATGGCAAACTACTCCAGTATCTTTGCCAAGAAAATACCAAATGAGGCCATGAAAAGAAGAGTGGAACATGGCTGAACAACAACAAACAACAAATGAGTCATCATACCCTGCTAGGCAGTCAACGAATTCCATTAGGATGCTCCAAGCATTAACGCCATTCTTTTGACTGCTTTTTTTCCCCTCATCCCAGAAGGCCAGGTCCTTTGTCACAGATAATTTAATAATGATGATGATGATGGCAATTAAAGTTTATGTTTATATAGTGCTTTCTGGTTTATATAAAGTACTTTACATACATTATCTCTGAAAAAAATTCCTTTTAACGCCTGTGATATCCCTATTTGTCAGCCTGTGTTCCTAAACCCTCTTTCAGGAATTTCACTCCCCTCCAAACCTTTAGGAGCTGAGTTTTCCCTCATCCCCAGCAGGATCCTTGACTAACATGCATATAGAGCAAGGGTAAACACAAAGGGCTAGGTAAACCACCTAGGTAAACCACCGGCATCACCTCTGTTTCCAATTCTTTCTTTAACCTCTTAACCTCTCAGTTCCTTGTCTAAAAATGAGGGGAGTCGAACGAAATGGTCTCTAAGGTCCCTTCCAAGACCAAATCAAAGAACCTCGGATTCATGATGACACACACCAGCCCATGATATCTGTGCTTCATTTTGGACAGCACAAACCTTGTCATTCTTTTTGCAGGAGGGAAACAAGATTTTTTAAAAACTATTTTTTAAGCATATGAGACATAGATTTCAGTGCATTTGGAAATTTTTGAGTCATAGAGATACAAAAACTCAGCTGCCAATATTGGAGATACAAGACTGAGTGAAGGCAAAGAGGTATAGACCCTTTGAGATTCATTAGTCAAACTACACCAGAGAGTAGTCAACCCCAGCCGTCGGTACTCTACACACTTTTAGGTTAAGTTGATGAAACGTGGAGCACAGCAGGCAAACTGAGCTTATGCCACACTGGGACCATATTAGTGAGACAAAAAAGGGGAAAGATATTTTTTTCTCATAGAAAAATCATGTTCCTGGTCCCAGCCTCTTTCTCCTTACTCATGATCTTACTAGCTTCTCTACTGATACCACATCCCCTACTTGTAAACATTTGCTAGAGAGCCAGGCATCAACATGCATACCATTGGTCACAAGGACCTCTAGGCAAGAAACTTTGGATGGGTCAGCCAGACCCTACTGTTGTAAAAACAACTCAAAGAACATGCTCCGAGGATGGTGAGTTGGTAATAAAATTTCAGCACTTGTCCCGGATGTTATGTGTCAGATACCCAGATGAAGCCAAAAGAGAGCTAACAGGTCCTAGGAAGTAAGGTAATGACTGAGTCTGAGAGGAAACCCCTCCAAAGGATAAGAACTGGGATGAAGTTGAAATACAAGAGAGGAATAAACTGTGGGCCAACCCAGGTCATAGTTTCTCATGAATGCTTAAGCTGTGGATGGAAGCCGGCAGGAAGTAGATGTTTCATGTAGGGGAGTCAAGAGACTTGTGGCACTGGTGAAGTGACAGATTCTTTTCCCTAGATCCCTGAGGGGAGAAGTAATAGCTGCCCTCCAGGGACTGGGCTTGCCTGTATGAGTTAGCTGTCATAATCATCCCAGAGCATATGCTACATGTATACTTTGCCTCTTCCGTTAGAATGTAGGTTCTTGCACGCAGAGATTGTTTCATTCTTGTCATGATATCTCCAGATCTTAGTTCGGGGACTGGAACATAATAGCTATCTAGTATTGATGGTCTGGTTGTTGGCACATTTTCCTTGTCTTGTGCTGGTGTATAGGCATGGTCAGGGACTGGTGAGTGAGGCCATAGGATTGAGCCTCAAGGGGTTACAAAGTGCCTGCTATATGACTTTAGACTTTTTTGCATAGTATCTCAATTTCCCACTCCCCAAAATTATGATTATCCCTGGGCAGTTTGTAATAATAAAGAAATCTAAATATGCTAGATTATTTTTGTGACATGCTTTCAGATCTTTAAGAGAAAAAAAAGCATTAATCATTTATTAACTGATTATAAATAAGCATTTATTAAGCTCCTACTCTGTACTAGGCACTGTGCTAAGTTCTGGGGATATACAAAGAGGCAAATGAGACAGTCCTTGCTCTCAAAGAGCTTACAAATCTAATGGGGGGGGGGGGGGGTAGGATGGAGAAGAAAGAGAATCCCAGTGGCCTTATTTTCCTGATTACTATGTCATTTATAAAGTAAGAGGTGGCAGCTTCACACCCCCTCTCCCTCTTCTCTAGGATGGGATGACAAAGCAATACAGGTGGGTATTCTGAGATCCTGGGAGGTCCTTGTCCCTGGAGAGAATTCAACATTTCTCCAAGCACTGGAGGTTACAGATTCCTTTCTCTCATTTTCTGGCCTCAGACCCAGTTTTCTCCCTGTGTTTTTCTTGCGGATCTCCCCCTCCCTCCAACCCCAGGGCCGTAGGCTGTGCTCTAAGTAACATCGTGTCCCTGGCCTCCCAGCTCGGTTTGAACATTTGCCTCAGCAAAGCTCCTTTGAGTAATTTCCTCCGCCACCCCCGCCCCCTTTCCATGCTAATCTTTGTCTGATTCAGTCAATGAGTCATCCCGTTCATTAGCTGAACTCTGAATGTCTCTTTATCCGCTGGATCTCTTTCAACCTCTTCTCTATTAACTGGTTTCCTGGCAGCCTGAAGCTCCTCCTCTCTGCCTTCCTCCCCAACTCTCCATCTACCCCCACCGCCACCCCCTGCCAGCCCCCAATCTTCCCCACACACATCCACTGGCCTCCTCTTTCCCACCCATACCCTAGACATCCTTGGGGACAGAGACTTGACCTCCCCTAAGAGGGGCTCCTGAGGGAATAGGCAAACAAGCAAAGAGGAGATTTTTTTCTTTTTAATCTCACACAAGCCTTCCTGAACAGCCACTGTCAGAGTTGGCGTGTTTTTGTCAACAGAGGCTCACAGAGGAACTGTACGCTCAGGGTACTTTCCATCTAGAGCTAATGTTCTCTCACTTTCTTCTTCTCCCTCTAAGGGCAGCCACAAACATGAGTGTGCGCCTACCCCTCTCCCCAACCCCGCCCCCCAAAGGCAGAAGCAGATTTTCTCATGCTGCTTATGTTTCTGAACTCCCTCCTTTGCTTTCAGACTTGTTCTCACAAGTCTGCTGCTATCTATCCATCCCCCCTCCCCCTCCTGCCCCATCCCCAAATAGGAGCAGCAACACAGAACTGAGAGCTAGGACTCCTGGGTTCTCTTATCGGCACTGCAAGCCCCCACCCCTCCCCCCATCTTAGGTAAGTAACTTCCGCTCTGTGGCTTTGCTTTTTTTCTTTTGTGAAATTTGGATGAAGTGAGCAGGATTAATGCCCCTTTGGTGCCTCCAGGTTGTGGTGTTAAAGCTGTGCTTTGAATAAATGAGAGAAAATGGTCATGTCAAAGCTAAGTGTTAATACTAATTTATTATTCTTGTTCTTCCTCCCCTTGCACCCTTTCCCCTCAACACACACACACACACACACACACAGGTTTGGTACTTTAGTCATCTGGACTGTGACGTGTTCTGGGAAATCAGAGAACGCAGAGTCAGAAGCAGAGCCAGCCCAAGTCACTTATCTGCAGGCCGTAGGCAAAACTGGCCAATTGTGCCCCCTGTGTATTAGTTTCCACCAAAGCTTTGAGCCTTCACAGGAATAACACATGCGACTTACTACAAGATAAATCCCCAAAGGGAATGGGAGTTTTAGGCATTTCAAACATGTTCATTTCTAACCATTTTATTCATATCTCTCTTCCAACAAGACTTGTGAATTCTTCGGTTGGGGAAGTCCCCCTTAGTAAAGCTCTTCTATCAATGAAGACTCTCAACCCATTCTGCAACATACAGCGTTTTGTGACTTGTGATCTTAAAGAGTTGCTTGAGGGTACCAATAGGTAAAGTCACATGCCCAGGATCATACAATGTCAGTATGGGCCAGAGATAGGTGCTGAACCCAAACCATCTTTCCTTTCAGGCTTTATTGGCTCATCTTGACATTCAGATCTTTATTCACTTTCCCATGCTACTTTTCACAACCCTTCTACCAAAGGACACTGATAATTTCAGAAGTTAATTCTTGTTTGTGTTATTCTGTCCCAAACCTTAGCAAACTAAATCAATCATTAAACTGAGGAACATGGACTATTTATGCAGGACAAAATCAACAGTAAAGTAAAATAAAATAATAGAAGGCTGCATCTCCAGTGGGTGCTGCCCTTTCCAGAGAAGTGAGAATAGGGGTGGGGGTGGGAAGGTTGGAAATTTCTATGGAGGCAGTGTCTATGTCCCTGATCAGATCCCAATATTTTGCTGCATCTGGCTTGCTTGCTTTCTTTACTCCTCCTGCCTCAAGACTGCTTTGAAGTTGAGCTGACGGCAAAAATCCCCATTGCTCCTTCTTCCTGAAGTCTTTCCAGAAGTCTTCATGTCTCTCCAGCAGTCAGTGCCGGATCCAAGGCCACAAAGCATCCTGGGAAACTGAGGCCCTGCTTTCTTCCAATCAGCAAACATACCTGGGGCCCAAGGTCTCATGAGAAATGTCTTATTTCTCAACTATATAGAGAACTGAGTCGAATTTATAAAAATTAAGAGCCATTCTCTAGTTGACAGATGGTTAAAGGATATGAACAGGCAGTTTTCAGACAAAGGAATCAAAACTATAGTCATATGAAAAAGTTATCTAAATCATCATTAATTAAAGAAATGCAAATTAAAACAACTCTGAAGTATCACCTCACATATATAAGATTGGCTAATAAGACATATAATAAGACAAAATAATAGTAATATAAGACAATATAATAAGACAAATATTGGAGGTGATTTAGGGAAATTGAGACACTAATGCACTGTTGGTGAAGTTATGAACTAATTCAACCATTCTGGAAAACAATTTGTAACTATTCCCAAAGGGCTATAAATCCATACATATACCCTTTGATCCAGAAATACTACTACTAGGTCTATCTCCCAAAGAAATCAAAGGAAAAAGGAAAAGGACCCATATGTATGGCAACCCTTTTTGTGGTGGCAAAGAACTGGAAACTGAGGGGATGTCCATCAATTATCAGTTGGAGAGTGACTGAACAAGTTACAGTATATAATTGTGATGGAATACTATTGTGCTCCAAGAAATTACAAAGAAAAAAAATTAGGAAGAATTGATGAACTGATGCAAACTAAAGTGAGCAGAACCAGGAGAACAATGTACACAATAACAGTAATTTTATAACAAAAACCAACAGTTAAAGGCAGATTTAGCAACTGGTTAATACAGTGATCCATGACAATTACAAAGGACTCATGAGGAAAAATGCTATCTGCCTCCAAATAGAGAATCAATGGACTCTAAGTGTAGATGGAAGCATATTTTTTCCTTTTTCTTTATTTTTCTTGCTTTTTTTCCTGCAATATGGCTAATGTAGAAATATATTTTGCCTCACTTCGTATATATAATGAGTATCTTATCTCTTGCCTTGTCAATGAGTGGGAGAGGGGGTAGGGGTAGGGAGAAAATTTAGAACTAAAAATAAATGTTCAAAATTTTTAAAAAAGATTTAAGGAGAATAGTACCTAATGATTCTAAATTTTCCTCATTCCTCATTTGATATTTATTGAGTACTCACTAGGTGAATGCAATTAACTAAGACAGCATTAGTCTCTAGAGGAAAGAACATTTAGTAGAGCATTAGGAAGCCCATATTTTGCTCATCATTTACTAGCTGTGTGACCTTGGGCAAATCACTTTACTTATTTAATCCATAGCCTTCTTATCTATAAATAGGAGGAAGGAAAGAAGGAAGCAAAGAAGGAAATGAGCATTTATTTATCTACTATCTTTTGTACTGTACTAAGTGCTTTACAAATATTTTCTCATTCGGTCACCACAAAAACCCTGGGAGGTATTATTATCCCTCTTTTATTCTAGAGGAAACTGAGGCAAGTAGCTTGTCCTGGATCATAAAGGACTAATGAAACAATATGATACAATGGAGAGAATGCCAGATTTGGAATTGTGGCTGTGGGCAAATCACTTAACTTCTCCTAGCCTCAGTTTCCTCACATGAGAAATAGCGATAACAATACTCATAGGCATGCATATACCTTACATGGTTGTTGTAAGGATCAAATGAGATGCTTTGGTAAAGTATTTTGAGCCACACATAGCAATTCCAGCTACTAGAAAGGCTGAGGTTGGTGGATCTTTTGAACTCTGGAGTTCTGAAGTGCTGTGGGGTAAGCTGATCAGGTGTCCTCACTAAGTTTGGCATTAGTATCATGAGCCCCTAGGAGCAAGGGACCATCAAATTATCTAAGGAAGGTTAAACCAGCCTAAGTCAGAAACAGAGCAGGTAAAAAACCCTGTGCTGACCACACTGGGACTGGGCCCATGAGTAGCCCCTGCACTTCCAGGAAAATCAGTCTTTAAAAAAAAAAAGTGCTTTGCAAACCTTTAAGTACTATATTAGTTATTAGTATTATTCCTTAACTCATATGATTGCTGAAGGGATAAAATAAGGTAATCGGTATATATGAAAAGTACTCTAGAAAGGTCAGACACTGGTTATTTCATTTTAATAATTCAGAATAATCTGATAATTGCATCTTAATTGTGTGGGCCTCCAATAAATACATCACAAAAATCTGTTGGGACTACAGTCATCAGGTGATTCAGCAAATGTTGGCAAGCACCACCTTCTGAACTGTGACCAAAACGTGATTGCACCATCATTGCTCTATAAGATGCCCAACTGATGTGTTTATAAAACCACCCTGGTGGCTGAGATGATGATAGATAGATGAAGCTTACTCTTATAGAGCATTTTACAGTTTATCCAGAATTTTCGTCAGGGCAGATAGTATTATCATTTTACAGATAAGGATTGGAATTGTGCCAATTTAGAGAGAAGCAAATGGAATGGGGCTGAGTCCATATGTTCTTTAGTTCCTCATTTTAATCCCCCTTGTCTGTCTAACTTCCTGGGTAAAAGCTCTCTTTCTTCTGTCATGAAAATAATCTTCCTAAAATATTTTATCAAGTCATTTTCCTGCTTAAAAACCTATAATGAGCCCCCATTGCCCACAGGCTAAATTTTGAACTCTTCAGTTTAGCATTCAAAGCTCCAGGTACTCTTAGCCCACTTTCAAACAACTCCTGTATGCAAATCCTCCAGTTTTGAAAGATTGATCTCTTCATTCCCCAGATTAACATGCTCCTGCTCACGCTCTTCCCTCTCCTTGGATTGCCCTTAATAAATTCAAATCCTACCCATTCTTCAAGATCTAACTCAAGTCTGACCTGCTTTATGAGACATGCCCCTATAGATCTAGACTATAGTGATCTTCTCAGAGTTCCTCCAATTGTTATTGTTTAGATCACTGTTTTATGCCAATTAAAACTTGTTAATTCTGTCGTATAACTTTTCCTATGTTCGTATTTTTTTCTCAAAGAGATTCTAACCTCCTAAGAGACAGGGACTACAACTTACATTTCTTTTGTATCCCTCATAGCTCCTTACACAATGCAATTCATTTCCATCCAATTTAGCAACATTTATTGAGGAATTCATATGTCTTCCTACAGTAGAGAGAGGGCAGGCTGTGGTTGTGGAATGGTGGTTGGTATGCTGGTTTTCCTTAGCCATTTTTCTAGTTACAAGAGAGGGTTGGGGATGGGGAGGCTTTGTGTAGAGATTGTTGGAAGAATTCTTCATTGGGAAATGTCTATGATAGAAAAACAAAAGTCATTCATAATTTTTTAAAACTTTTTTTTATTTTTAAAAAATAAATAAATTTATTTATTTTCTTGTTTATATCATTCATTTCCATGAGATTTTGAGTTACAAATTTTCTCCCCATCTTTCCCCTACCCAACACCTCAAAACAGCCATCCTACTGTATAACCCCTCCCCCAATCTGCTCTCTCCTATGTTCTCCCCCTCACCCCTCTGACTGTCCAGAAGGGCAGGATGGATCTCCCTATCCCAGTGCCTGTATATCTTAATTCCCAGTTGGATGTAGTTAATAATAATAATAATAATAAACAATAATAATAATAATAATAACATATATACATATATATTTTTAACATTTGATTATAGAACTTTAAATTCAAGATTCTTTCCCTTCCTCCCTCGTCACCCACCCCCACTGGACGGACAAGCAATTAACTCCAGGCTGTACATGTGTAATTACACAGAACATCTCCACAGTGGGCATATTGTGAGAGACTGATTATATGTCCCTCCTTCCTATCTGGCACCCCCCTTGTTCTATTCTCTACCCTGTCCCTGTCCCTGTCCCTTTACAGAAGTGTGTACTTCCAGCAACCCTCCCCCCCTGCTCTCTCCTCCGTCATCCCACTTCTCATCCTCATCCCCCCTACTCTCCAGTTTAGAGTTTATATCATTCCTTCCCTAAGCCAGATTCAATGAGAGTAAGGTTGACCCTTCCCTTTTGCCTTTCTATTTTTCCCCTCCATTGTAACAATTATCCCTTGCCTCTTCTATATGAGATGATTAACCTCATTCCGTCTCTCCCTGTCTCCTCTCATTTTAATCCCCTCCCACCTCAGAATTTCACCTTTTAGAGTGTCATCCCTTCCTATTCAATTGATCTATGTACTCATATATACACATACTCAGATATGTGTTCATATGCATATATAAACCTTCCTATATAGACATATGTGTA
>CM053581.1:492006517-492066842 GCA_028627135.1 Pseudochirops cupreus | reverse complement strand
GGAAAGGAAAGGAAAGGAAAGGAAAGGAAAGGAAAGGAAAGGAAAGGAAAGGAAAGGAAAGGGACAGAAAAGAAAGGGACGGAAAGGAAAGGAAAGGAAAATCATGGCTTGATTCAAAACCACCCACTATGACTGGAGACACAGCTTAAAGCATATATATTACTAACTGTGGGAGGCAGCAAGTAAAGTGAAAAATAAAAGGATCTGAAGCCATAAGACCTTGGTTACAATTTCAGTATTGCTATGCAAAGTCAGTTGATCCTCTAGGACTCAGTTTCCCCACCTGTAAAATGAAGAGATTTAGACTCTAAGGTCCTTACCAGCTCTCAATTCAATTAACTACAAACCTGGGTTTGAGGCCTGGCTCTGCCACTTACGTAACATTTACATAACCTTGAGCTTCTTAACTTCTCTGAGTCTCAATTCCATTATCTGTACAATGGGAATAAAAAGTCTGCACTGCTGAACTCATAGGGTTATTATGAGGAAAACACTTTATTAACCTAGAAGTGCTATAGAAATGGAATCAGTGAGGAGAGGTCAATGGTATCATTCATAATGTCATACATACTCAGATAGATCTGCGATCTTACTCCTCTTGGACATTTCCTCCAACAAAGCACATTGCAACCGATATATGTTTTGTGATTCTTATCCATGACATTCCATAAATTTACCATAGGAATCTAACCAATGTGCTGGGAACCTCCATATTATCACCATATGACTGATGTAAACATATTTTTCTCCATTTATCACAATATACCAGTGATAACTGAGTCATACAAGGGAGTGAACTGCCCCCACCCCACCCCACCACCTCAGAGCACTGAGTAAGAAACCTGGTCTGGTGATTGATCCTGATTGGTATTGCTGAGTACCAGCAATATAATATATTCATTCTTTCTCTCTCTCTCTCTCTCTCTCTCTCTCTCTCTCTCTCTCTCTCTCTCTCTCCCTCCCTCCTTTGGAATACACTAGGGAGATTCTGCTGGGAGCTGTTATGTAAGGCTCCAGCTTGGGCAAATGTGATCTATGAACATTTTTTTTATCCTAGCACACTAAAACCCAGACTACCTACAACTTAATTGTCAGATTTTGCTGCCTGTCCATATAGACTGATATCCCTACAGAAGGGAAGGAGAATAGTTATGGGGAGAAGAGAGAAGGAGTATCAGATGAATGGGGGAAGGGAGGAGGGAAGGAAGGAGTGACCCCTTGGGTGAAAGAAAATGTCTTAAGCTATCTTTTCAATCAAAAGCTCACCAGAAGGTGCTGACTAAAGATTCCTAATTAAGATTTTAACATCCAGGAAGGAAATTACAAAAAATTCCCTGATCAGGCAGCCCCAAAAAGGTCACAAGTGATTTGGATTGTTTAATATAGGCACATAAGAAACACTTAGAGAAACATGTTTTGTGAGTTATGTCGGATATCTTTGATCAAGGAGGCCATTTATATCAGAATTTAGCACATATACCACTCAATTTGTGCCTCAGTGGACCATCCCTTCTTCCTCTGAATATCTCAGCAAACTTTCTGATCAGAGAAAGAAGAAAATAGGACTGACATTGCAGTAAGAATTAGAGGAGACACAACCCCAGTGACAAGCTTGCTAGTGCACTGTTTTGCTTTGCAAAAGGGAACTCACAAGCGTTAACCTCTATACAGTCAACTGGACTGTGTATTACCCTCTTTTCATACGCTCTGCTTAGGCCCCCAGTGGAGCCATGAGTCTGTGCACGCTCAGAACAGTGTGACAAAGCGGTCCAAACAAACCCCCGAGGGAGGATGTGGAAGAAGATGCGGCTGAGCCAGATGCAGGAGTGATTCTCTGCACAGACTTATGGGGCTTGAGTTTTTGGTTTTGTTTTTGTTTTCTACTCTCTTGTACTTTCTTTCTGGCTAATTTTTAGCAGCTCCTTGCTTCCACTCCCACAACTCTGATCACTGAGCACCAAGGATGCCGCACACTATTGGCACTGTGCCTCCAGCAAAAGCTGGCTTTCCAGAGAGCACAATTCTGTTTGGGGAGAAAATTCCATCTTTGCATTTTGAAGCATCAGTATCTGGTTTTTGAAAAACATAGCTTGTATCATCAAACAGCAGACTCCCTGGGCTCTCTTTATGATCTTTTCCCATCCTAAATATTGGAGACAGTATAACAGGGGATTGGGCTTTATCCCAGGTCAGGCAGGGCAATTGAGAGTTCAAATCCATTTTAGAGCTTGGAAAGAGCAGAAGAAGATATTTTATAATCTCAGATATAATCCTGTTTTATAGGGGCTAGATCCAGTCCAGCACTGGGATAAGAGAGTGAAAATTTTTCTGTATTTCATGTTCTTTTGTGGATGGGGAGTAGGTGGGGGTGAGGAGAGTTATGAAATCATCCTTTTTTTTATGCTTCTGTGTCCTGACACTCATTAGTGAGTGTAAATTGGTAAAAAAAAAAATTCACTTCATACTTGCTGACCACTGTATGCTTTGATCAAGTATATATTTTTGCTAAATAATACTCACTAAAGATTGTCCAGACATAGAAAAATGATTTATGTGTGGCTTAAGTACCTTCAAATAAAGTAGCCAGGGATGCAACTGATAAGTGATTAAGAAGTAGAGCCCTGAGGGGGAGGGAGGATGTATGCACATACTTTTAAGTTTAATTGAATTATTAACACTTTCTTAAGTCTAGATTATGAACAAAAAATCAAGCCCTGATTTGTAGTAATTGCTGATTTCTGAGGTGTAAATGTTCACACTGAAAACTTAACAATCAGTTCTCCCTAACTGGTTAGAGCTGGCTCCAGCACACCCCTGGTTGTAGCCTGTATTACTGAAAGCTAAGCCTAGATTCAAAGCACACTTTGGGTCATCACCTTTTCAAAACTACAGCTCACAAGCCCCCATATGATGCTACTTTTCATATACGAAATAGAGACATATCAATTAAAAATACTAATTTTAGGTCCAATTAGATTACCCTGAACCTTCACCTAGTAAGACTGAAGGGGTGGGTGGAAGGAACCTTTGTCCTGAATTCCTCTAGCAGCACCCAAATTGCCCGCTCAAGTTAGTGCAGTGCTATATTTTCCAAACTATGTTCCATGATATTCAGGACTGGGCTTGGGATTTCTAGATGCTCTCAGAAAGCATGAGTAGAATTTTAAGAACTAGAGCAAATCTAGGCCCATTTGAACAAGCAAGTCTTATGAGCTCTACAGCCTAGTTCTTAGCTCTACCCTTGCTGATATACTGACCCCCTCCAAGTCTATACAACCCATCCATCCAAACACCCCCCCCATCTTCTGTATTTATTTATATATCCAGCATTTGTAAATGTACCTTCCAGCTTATTATTAGTGTTCCTTGCATTGGCATAGTATATAAACCAATCTCAGGACCCCCTGATGCTCTTAAAAATTATCGAGGACCTCTGGAAGAGTGTTGGTGTGGGTCACAACTATTGATAATTACTGATTTAGAAATTAAAATGTCTTCATATTAATGTGAAAATAGTTTTGACCTCACAGATCCCCTGAAAGATTTCACTATGAGGGCGGCTGGTCTGTGTCAAGAATATCAAGATCAGTATGATTCAGTTCCTCCAAAAACGTGTCCCTTGGATAAACATCTCACATTTAGTGTACCAACAATCAAGTTACAGTTTGTTGATTATTTGAACAAAGATTCTTAGCATTCCCTGCTTTCCTTCCTCCCTCCCCCAATCCTCCAGCAGAAGTGGAAGAAGGAATGAACAGGACTAAGGGTAATTTTTTTTGTTTTTCTTTGTTTCATTGATTGCCATTGTATACTAGGTTTAAAAATGGCATGCTTTTCATATATGTAGGTCCTTGATCCATTTGGAATTTATTGTGGCGCATGGTGTGAGATATTGGTCTACTCACATTTTTTTCCACCAAACTTTTGACTAGTTTTTGCCAACAGTTTTTTCTTTAAATTATAAATACTTTCCATAGTGTTTTTGATAATGGGTTTATTGTACATTATACCAATATCTATCCATCATTCTAGTTTGTTATTATCTAATCTTTTCCATTACCAATTTTAATAATTATTTTTGTAGTATAATTTGAGTTCTGGCAGTACAAGTCCCTCCTGCTTTTTCTTTTTCATATTTTCCTCTAATATTTTTGTGCTTCTATTTTTAAAAATTAATTTATCTAGTTCTGTGAAGTATTCCATTGGCATATTGATCATTAGGAATAGGTATTGAGACTAAACTTGCAATTTCATTGCTCTGAGTAATGTTGATTGGCATCTTCTCTGCAACTTCTAGACTTATAGAGCTGCCTGGGTCGCTGAGGGATTAAGTGAGTTGTCTAGGGTCACACAATCCCTATATATCAGAGGCAAGACTATGCCTTTCTGACTTTGAGGCCAGTTCTCTAACCACTCTCGGGTGTTTTGATCTACATAGCATTAAACTGCAGCAGCACTAAAAAGTGTACAGAAGGAGGATTGGATGTAGAGTTAAAAGACTAGGATTCGAATCCCTGGCTTTGTCAATTCCTTAACTTCTCTGGGCCTCAGTTTCCTTATGTATATAATAAGAGACTTGCACTAGATGAGTTATAAGGTTCTTTTCAGATCTAAGTCTGTGATCCTATCAATAGCCTATCTCTTCAATTATTAGATTTTTTCCCTTAATTTTTATATTTGTCTTTAACTCTTCTGTGTCCTGGGGTGGCTAGATGGTGCAGTGAATAGAGCACCGGCCCTGGAGTTAGGAGGACCTGAGTTAAAATCTGACTTTAGACACTTAACACAAAACTAGCCGTGTGACCTTAGGCAAGTCACTTAACCCCAATTTCCCTACCTTCCCCCCACCAAAAAGCAAAAACAAACAAACAAAAACCAAAAACTTTTATGTGTCCCTCAGGTTATTTCCCAGCTATTTTGTTTAAATAGTATTTCTCCCCATATAATTTTTTCTGGTAACATATAAACATGCTGATGATTTTTCTCCCTTTATAATCTTTTTTATTTTAAGAATATTAAGCAAGACAAGGACGATGGGTGGTACAGTGAATAGAGGTCAAAGTTTATTTCAGACACTTACTATCTGCATGACCCTAGGCGAGTCACCTAACCCTGCTTGCCTCAGTTTCCTCATTTGCAAAATAAGCTGAGGAAGAAAATGGCAAACACTCCAATATCTTTGCCAAGAAAACCCCAAATTGGGTCACAAGGAGTCGGATACAACTGAAATGACTAAACAACAATAAGCGAGACATAAATATAGCCAATCTTTTATCTTCTCTTTCTCTTTTCAACCTTTCTTCTTGGCACTTCATGTCTCTTCTCTCTCATTTCCTCTTTTTCATAGCTCTTCTTGCTCTTCACTCTTAGCTTCCTGGACTGGAAACCAGAAGAACAGCATTCAAATCTTATCTCTTCTATTTTTTAGCCTTTTAATTGTATACAAGTCAGTTTCCTCATCTCTAAAATGGGAGTAATAATATTTGTTCTGGCTACGTCACAGGGTTGTTATGAGGAAAGCATTTTACCATATTAATCCATCAATTTAACAAATATTGAGTAAGCATCTACTGTGCACAAGACACTGTCCTAGGTGACAAAGAACCAAAGACTTAAAAACGAAAAAAGTCTCCCCCCTCATGGAACTTCCATTCTCCTGGGAGTGGGACATTGTAATGTCACATGGACTCAGGTAAGCATATCAGGTAGAGAGTGATAGAGGTAAAGAATGCTCTGTAAAAACTGGAGAGGGCAAGAATACTTTCAGCTCCGAGCATCAGGGAAACCTTCATGCCAGAGGTGCTTTCTAAGCTGAGCATTGGAGGAATAAGGATTCTGAAAGTGGAGTTGAGGAGAAAGTGCATTCCAGCAGTGAGGGACAGCCTGTCTGAGTGTGTAGAGAAGGGGGTCAGCTTGTGAAGTTCATGGGAGAGCTAATCATCTAGTTTGGCTAAGAGGTCATTTATGAAGCTGATGTGAAATGAGGCTATAAAAGTGGGTTGGTATCAGATTGTGGAAGACCTCCAAAGTCAGGTTAAGGACTCTTTATTTTATCCTAGAGGCAGTAAGGAGCAACTGAAAATTGCTGAGCAGAGGAGTGACACAGCCAGACAGCTGTGACTTAGGCATTTATGTGAAGGATGGACAAAAGAGAAAATGCAGGCAGAGAGACCAAGTAGAGGGATTCTAAGTGTAGTCAATCATTATTACTCACTTTATGTCCCCCTCAGTCTTCTCTTTTTCTTCCCTTCTTTTTCTCATTATTATATAAGCCAAGGCTATATGTTGAACACCAGGGCCCCAGGGAAAAGATCAGCCAGTCAGTGATTGGGGGCCACTTAGGAGAGCCCAAGGGAAAGAATTCTCCCAGGAAAGAGGGTGGGGTTCAAAGTCTTAATAGAAGAGAGTAAACAGAAAGCCCTGCCAAGTAAAGCCGGAGATCATGGGGCCCTATGCAGCCAAATCCAAGGAGTTAGGAAGCAGAAAAGAAATTTGTAGCAGAGGTTCAGGGATGTAGAGATTGTCTATAGTTAGAAAGAATGCATTATTAAGGGAGTAGTAGACATGAGTGAGATGATAGTTTATCATGCAATTTTGGGGTAGTGGTAGCATTTTCTACATTGGCATCTAGGTGCCACCAACCAATCATTCTCTTTGTTCCTGAATGCAATACCATTGGATGATACAGAGCAACATACATCTTTCTTTGTTTTTTTTCTTTCTTTTAAGACTGGAATTCTAACTTTAATTCATTTCAAATTCAAGTAAAAGGAACACATTCAATAATTTTCAATGTTAAAATTAATTTAAAAATTGGACTAAGATAGCAACATAAATAGATGAAATTTCAGTCTAGACTTATAATTTTTCTGGCCCATTAGCCTCCTAAGATTTTTTTTTTCAATTTTTAAACATTTTTTGTTTAAAGTTTTCAGTTCCAAATTCTATCTCTTCCTTTCTCCCTCTCTAAGATGATGAGTCATCAGATATAGATTATACATGTGCATATGTAAAACATTTCCATTTAGTCATTTTGTACAAGAAGACTCCAATAAAAGACAAAAAAGAAAGAAAGTGAAAAATTGCACGCTTCAGTATGTATTAAACCAATATCAGCTCTTTGTCTGGAGGCAGATAGCATACTTCATCCTTAGTCCTTTGGGATTGTCTTGGATCATTGTACTGCTAAAAATAGCTAAATCATTCACGGTTCTTCATCGAACAATATTGCCATTACTGTATGCAACATTCTCCTGGTTCTGTTCACTTCACTATGCATCAGTCTTTTAGGTTTTTCTGAAACCATCCTGCTTATCATTTCTTATAGCAAAATAATATTCCGTTACAATCACATACCACGGCTTGTTTAGCCATTCCTCAATTGATGGGCATCCTTTCGATTTCTAATTCTTAGCCACCACAATAAAAGCTGCTGTAAATATTTTTGTACAAATAGATCTTTTCCCCTTTCTTTTGGATGTCTTTGAGATATAGACCTAGCAGTAGTATTGATGAATCAAAGGCTATGCACAGTTTTATGGCCCTTTGGAAATAGTTCCCAGATTGCCCTCTGGAATGATTGGATCAGTTCACAACTCCACCCATTAATGTCCCAGTCCTCCCACATCCCCTCCAACATCCAAATTTTTCCTTTTTTGTCATATCAGTCACTCTGATAGGTGTGAGGTGGTACCTCAGAGTTGTTTTATTTTGCATTTCTCTAATCCACAGTGATTTAGAGCATTTTTTCATATGACTATTGAGAGCTTTGATTTCTTTATCTGAAAGCTACCTGATCATATCTTTTGACCATTTATGAATTGGGGAATGGCTTGTATTTTTATAAATTTGACTCAGTTCTCTACATATTTGAGAAATGAGGCCTTTCTCAGAGATACTTGCTGCAAATTTTTTTTTTCTGTTTTCTACTTTCCTTATACTTTTGGTTGCATTGGTTTTGTTTGTATAGAGACTTTTTTAATTTTACATAATCAAAATGACCTATTTTAGATTTTGAAATGCTCTCTATATCTTCTAAGTTTTCCCTTTTCCATAAATCTGACAGATAAACTATTCCATGCTCTCTTAATTTGCTTATGGCATCACCTTTTACAACATATATCTTTCAATTGCTTCACTCTCATTATCATCGCCACCAGCACCAGCAGCAGCTTTTGGCTATAATTTTCCTGAAGCACCAGTCTGACCATATTATTCCTCTACTCAATTAAGTTCAGGGGCTCCCTATTACTTGTTTGTGGTTTAGTTGTTTCAGTTGTATGCAACTCTTCAGGATCTGGGGGGGCGTTTCTTGGCAGAGATACTGGTGTGGATTTCCATTTCTATCTGAAAATGGGTTTAATGTAAATCATACTAATACATATATATATATATATATATATATACACATATATATATATAACTCTAGTTTATTTTTACCTAATCTCTTCCATTACCAGGCAACTTTAGTAATTATTGTTTTATGGTATAATTTAAGATCTGGCAATACAATCATTTGCCAAACTCTTACCTTTAGGATCAAATACAAATTCCTCTATTATTAAAAGCTCTCCACAACCATAAGAAGGGATGTGTTTCCATAGTACATCCAAGGTGATGAGGTCTCACTTCAATATTTCCTTTTGTAGACCCTTTTATAAAGCTAACCCTATTTTACTTCTCAGTTTCAATGTCCTTCCATAATTTTTTTCAATTACCAAGCATTTATTTTTTCTCCTTGAGAAAAAAAAGAAAAACTAAACCCTCTAACAAATATGCATCGTCAAGCAAAACAAGTGCTCACTGTGACCATGTCCAAAAATGCATTTCTCTCCAATGTCCTTCCAACAAAGATCACATTACACAGCCCTGGTAATGAACTTTGGGAAGCATCACTGTTCTTGGATGTGCTCTGCCTATGGAATATGCTTCTGGGCTTAGAGGAGACAAGCTTTGGAGTGAAGGTTTGGGGTGGGTTTCCTATAGCCAATCCTGACCTTGGCCCCTCTCCATCTAGTACTTTGGGGTTTGGAGCTCAAGAAAAAGGGAAAAAGGGTGGAAGAGGAAGGAACAATTGAATGGGTACTAAATAGGATATTCATGGAGAAGGTGGTGCCTGAGTTGAACCTTGAAAGAAGGTAGTTGTGTGGAGGGCACTAAATGTGCTGAGTATCTAACAATTAAAACTGTTGCTGGGCCTGAAGGGGGAGGGGGTTCTCAGCTCTCTCTCTTTCTCTCTCTTTCTCTTTCTCTCTCTCTCTCTCTCTCTCTCCCTCTCTCTCTCTCTCTGCTACTCTGGACCCAGGTATCTGACTAGACTTAGTCCTGAGAGAATCTGGCCTCTAATGAGAGGAGTTAGGCTCCCTTTTCTCAAAGTCTTTGGCTTCTTATGTCCCCCCATCCTCACGCCCATGAGGAAAAATTGCTAAAAGCTTAGGTTTGGGCTCACCTCTAGGATCTCCCCAAAGGAGAGAATAGAAAAGTACTCAGTGTAAGGTAATATCAATCAGGTATGGGACAGGTATTTATTTCCTACATACAAAAGAAATGATAAATACAAAACACAAGTGTTTGATGAAAGACAAAACAAAATTCAATAACTTAACTTATAACTCATTAAAAATACAGGGGTGGCTAGGTGGCGCAGTGAATAGAGCACTGGCCCTGGAGTCAGGATGACCTGACTTCAAATCTGGCCTCACACACTTAACACTTACTAGCCGTGTGACCTTGGGCAAGTCACTTAACCCCAATTGCCCTGCCCTCCTCCCTCCAAAAAGCAAAAAAAAGAAAAAAGAAAAAAAATTCTCATCTCTCAGGAGAGGTTGTCACTTAACCTTCATCTGTGGGATTGCTTAATAAGAATTGTTGCATTTCACAAAGCCCTTATCTACTAAGCTAAGCCAGGGACTGAACACTCCTTCTTGTTGGTGGCCACATCCAATACAGAAAATTCCCTTGCCACCAGTCAGCTCCAGTCAGCACCTCTAGACCTGCTGAATCCACTAGGTTGCCTCCAAATCTGGACACATCCATAGAAAGTTTGATGTTCTCTCCCTTTCTCGGGAAAATAAACCCAAGGATCCCAGGCTCATGTTTACCTAGTTGAATCCTCCTGCTCTAGCTGATGCATGGGTGCAGTCACCATGATGTAGTAGCCCATCATCAAGGCCAGCCCTCCCTTTTACCTCACAGAGGTCTCAGAGCTACATGGTATCACCTGGAGAGTCAAAGGAAAAGAGCAACAGGGTAAGAGTCACTCCCTTTTTAAAGATCCACTCAATCATTCTCTCTCCTTATTCAGCTGTCTACAAGGGAGACTGTTTTTTGGTCACACATCCCTCAAGCTCCCTCCAGTGCTGAGTCAACATGGAAGCTAGCAGGGACTTTGTCATCCCTAAAGCATCCAACCACGGAGCTAACACCCAAGGTCAGCAGGAAGCTGGAAGTAATAACAATATTGATGATGATGACAACTAACATTCATGTAGCATTTACAAATGCTACATAAATAGTATGTTACAGGCACTGTGCTAAGTACTTTACAACTATTATCTCATTTGATCCTCACAACAATCCCAAGAGATAGGTGCTATTATTTTGCATTTTACAGTTGAGGAAACTGAGACTAAGCAGGTTAAATGGCTTAAACAGGTTCACACCACTAGTAAATGCCAAAGGCTGAACTTGAACTCAGGACTTCCTAACTCAATGTTCTATCCTCTGGGCCCCTTAGCTACCCCCCAAAGAAGCTCTGGGCTTGCTCTATGTAACCTCTGGATACAAATGCTTTGCATTCACTCAGAATTTAGTTCAATTCAGCAAATGTATTAAGCAACTACTAAGGCAGGACTTTGTGCTAGGTTCAAAGCCAAAACTATCCCTACCCTCAAGTAACTGGATATTTTTCTATGGAAACACAACTGTAATAGAAACAAAATTAAAGTTTCCAAAAGAAGAGATGCTGATCTTACCAGGTATTTCTTCTACGCTTTATTATGTCTTTAAGTATCCAAGGACTTTCCAAGACATTCAGCAATGACTTCTTAGGACTGGAGCCCTTAGCTACCCCAGAGGTCATCTCTTTCCCTTTGTACTTCTGTGATTCTCAAGGTCAGCCATTTCTGTTAATTATCCCCAGATTGTTCATATTTAGGGGAACAAGAAGCCATTGGGAATTGTTTCAGAGAGGATCCCCATCTCTTCAGTTTCCCGTTCTATGGAGCCTCAATTGGATGTGTAGCATGAGACCCAGTTTTTAAGCTCCATGCTCTATTGAGTTGGCCACATCATTTTGGAATAGACTATTTTAGGCTACATTTATGCCTTACTCTTTTTAAAGTTTCATCAAGTTACTTTTTAAATGTTTTCAATCAACACATCTTTATTTATTGTCCTTACACCCAGAGGCTACTTGAAGAAGGTCTCAATTTTGAGAATCTGGTAAACAAACAAAAAAAATTTCCTAATGACCCAGGCAGGCAAGCACCCAGGCTCCTAATTGGTCACTGAAATGCTCAGCTTGCCAATAATTGTTCCCTAACAACGTGTTTAGTCACAGATTTTGTAATCATTAAAAGAACTACCACTGGAAAATATAAAGTTGCCTCTTAATTCATTCTGTTTCTCTACCCTCCTCTAGCCTGTCATGCTGATCCAAAAAAAAAAAAAAAAAAGCATTTGTTAAGTTCCTGTGGGCGTTTGGTGCTGCTGGGCAGGGCTCTGGACAAACAGAATTTAATTGGCCCTGTTGTAGGTAGGTTGTGGCAATCCAAAAATCTTCTCTGGTTTCTGGAACCGAGGCTGTTTTGAGGTGTACTATCCTTGCTTTAGGCTGCATCCCCTACTCCTTCCTGCCCATGCCTGGCTTTCTCCATTCCTGAAGTTCTCTGTATCTAGATCCCTCCATGTCAGAAGCTGTCCTTAATCAAGTAATCATAGGAGAAGGCAGGAAGGAGGGCAAACTGGAACTGGCCAATGACAGCCCTGTTTTTATGAACATATGAAGCATGTTCTGCCTGACATATTCCTCATGTGGAGTTTGGAACATGTGCAGGTATTTCATTTTTTGTGTCGGTCTGCTTATCCCATGAAGAAAAGGATCCTTTTAATTGGCTGCTGAGCCAGATCTGAGAATGTTTACAAAAGGCACTAACCTGATAATTCTATCCTCTTTTCTCCCTGACTGTGATCAAGTGAAAACATGCTGTCAGCCTCTGGGTGGTGAGGGGAGACTTGGACCTTAATTTTTGCATTGGGGGCTAACATATGACTTCTCTTTGTGTCTTTGCCTTTGTTCTTTCCTGACTTTTTTTGAGGCAGCACAGTGGTGAAGTGAATAGAGTACCGGGCCTGGAGTCAGGAAGACTCGTTTTCCTGAGTTCAAATCCCGCCTCACACACTTATTAGCTTCGTGACCCTGGGCAAGTCACTTAACCATGTTTGTCTCAGTTTCCTCATCTGTAAAATGAGTGGGAGAAGGAAATGGAAAACCACTCCAATTGCTTTGCCATGAAAACCTACAAATGGGGTCACAAGGAATCAGATGCAACTACAAAATGACTGAATAACAGTCTTTGAAAGATCAACAGATTGAGCTTCCAGAGATTTGAGAACTGGAGTCCATGCCAGTTTTTGTGGACAACTAGGTCTGGTGAGGAGCAAAGCCCCCAGAAACCCAGTTGACCCAGCATAGCAATGGGTTAAAGATGTCCAAGAGGCAGTTGCTGCAATTCATTCATTGGCCAAGCTACAGAAGTGAACTTGGTGGGGGCCAACACTCTGTAGCAACTACTTTAAAGCCGAGCCCAAGGCCATATGTGGAGAGTGTATCCCAAGGTGTTGGGAAAAAATGCTTTGCAGTTTCTGTTCTTACTCTGAATTCTCAGTAGCTATCCTTCTATGATGCTAATTAGATAAATGATACTGGGGTGCTAATAATATGAGGGAGAAATCAACTATAGCTGGCAATTAATATTGGAGACAACATACCAGGACAGGGGCCCGAATCAGTGTCATTATATAGAAAACTCCCACTGTCTCTCAGCAGTATCCCTAGACCGTTGATGGGAGAGAAATAGATGACTTCATTCTGGGAACCCAGGGTGTGGGTGTCTGTGCATTGGGAGAGCAAGTCCAGAGTCAGGTTACCCAATCAATCAATAAACAAGCATTTATTAAGCACTTACCAAATTCTGGGTACTGTGCTAAGTTATTAGAGAAACAGACAAAAGTGAAACAATCCCTGCCCCCAAGGATCTTACATTGTAACTGGGAAGGTAAAATGTATGCATATATGATGGGTGTATATATATGTGTGTGTGTGTGTGTGTGTGTGTGTGTGTATGTATATATGTGTGTATATATACACACATATATACATATACATATAGACACATATACAAAATCTATAAATTAATATAAATGTTTGAGAGGGGGCATACTAGAGATGGGGAGAGGCGTGGGGCTTAGGAAATACACAGAATGTGGCACAAGCTGAGTTTTGAAGGAAATAAGGGATTCGAAGAGATAGAAGAGAGGAGGGAGAACCTTTCTGGTATAAGAGGCAACTAGGGCATAGACTTATGCTGGAAATTTCCATGTACCATGGTACTTTGGGAGCCTCCCCTGGCCAATCTCACCAATGGATTATATGGGGGGGGGGGGCAGCCAGGAAATCAACCAGACACACCTGAGTGACGGCCCTACTCCTCCTATAAAATCCCCAGCCCTCATCAGTTTTTGCTGTTACCTTTGCAGGAAGGCAGAGTGGTATAGAGCAGTCCATATTGAACTGGGAGAAATGAACGTGTTGGGTATGACCTATAGACACCCAAACTGGAGGGAAGCCTCTTATAGTACTCTAATCAACTCTTCCTTTTTGGCCTGCTGTGGCCTGAAGATCATAGCATCTGAGCCCAGTGAGCTCCCCTTCCGATGACTGAGATATCGATATCTCCTCCCTCACCTCTGGTTTTTTCCATGCTCTGGTCTTTGGGTCATCAAGTGAGGCCTTACTTAGGCTTTCCCTCGTGTGAGTTAAAAGGGCCCTGTAATAAAGGCCCATTGCTTTTAGCATCACTAGCCTGGCTGGCTCTTTTATGAAAGCCTCTAAGTCCCAAAGCAGTTGCAGTAGATTGGGATATGAATGTACAAGCAGGCACAAAAGTGACTGTTTACTGCCCTCTCAGGAGGGTAAAAATGATCCAGAAAGGGTTAGTTAGAAGAATTTCCTGAATCTTAATAGCCACATAAGTTAGGATAGTGAAACATTCTCTGCAGCTTTCTGATACTGCCTCGCCTCCTGGAGAAACTTTCTTCCCTCCCTTTCCACAAAAACCAAGCATACAAGGTGCAAAGAATCCTGGATCTGGAGTCAAGAGATTTAGGTTCAAATCCTGGCTTTGGCCTTTAGCTATGTGATCCTAGACTGATCACTTAGTTTTCTGAGTCTCACTGTTTTTCATCTATAAAATGAATGAATACTATTTATATGATATTAAAGTATTAAATTTAATATTTAAATATATAATATTTTAAACTTTAAAATATAAAGTATTAAATTTAGCATTAGTATTAATTAGCATAGTATTAAATTTATATAGCATAAATACTTCTATTTGTATACTACTTTGAAGATCACAAAGCACTTCATATAGATTATCCTTATAGATAACTGTATCTCTCTATATATATCATATAATATATATATCTTATACATACATATCCTTATAGATATGTAGATAGATATATAACCTTATATGCTATGAGGCTTCCCTCCATGTGACTCCCTAGAGTCACATGCATAGATATATATCCTTATATCCTGTGCTATCATTATTCCCTACCCAGGGACACACAGCTAAATAAATTTCTGAGACAGGATTTGAACCCAGACACTCCCATTTCTAAGCTGAACACTTGATCCACTGTACCCCTAGCTGCCTCGCACTATTTACCTCATGGATTATTGCAGGGGTGGGAAAGTGCTTTGTAAAACTTCAAGTTGTTTGTCGTTATCTCCTCCTGCTGAGGTCCTGCACCTTTTTCCAAGCCTCTGAAGTCTTGCAGTAACATCCTGTGGCCATGCCTCTGGGCACCTTTCTGTAACCCTACCTCCTTCTTCTCCTCAGTTCCAATGCCCTTCCAAAAGGGATCACATTACCCAGCTTTGGGGAGCTCTGCTGTTCTGTGATATGCTCTGGCTCTCTGTTTATATCTGCAGCCAGGACTTAATTCAACCTCTAGCCTCCTTCCTCTCACCTCTAGCAGGAAAAGGGGAGGAAAAAGGAGAATTTAAAAATGGACAGGGCTGGTTGAATGCATACAAGACACTTTCAATTTATCCTTAAAGACATCTGTGAAAGTCTGTAAAATAAATGTGCTATCATCACATATTATTTCAGAGCTTTCATTATATCATAATTATTTTTTATCATATCCATTTTTATCATTAGATCATAATAATTTTTTTATTCCTTCTATTAGGTTGTAACCTTTTCAAAGGCAAGAATCACGGTCTGTTCGTTTCTGTATTCTTCTCCCTGCCAACCCCCCTCCCACCTATGTTCCCTCCCCTCTACTAGTGCCTAGCACAGTATCTTGCACATCATGTTCAAATACAACAAGGATCTATGTTTTTGGCAGATAGATGGTGCAGTAGATTAAACCCTGGACCTGGAGTCAGGAAGACCTGAGTTCAAATCCAGCCTTGGATACTCTACAAGCTATGTGACCCTGGGCAAGTCACTTAACCTCTCCCTACCTCAGTCTTCTCAACTGTAAAATAGAAACATAATAGCACCCACCTCCCAGGGTTGTTGTGAGGATCAGATGAGATAATATTTGTAAAGTGCTTAGCACAGGGCTTGACACATAGTAGGCATTTAATAAATGCTTATTCCCTTCCCCTTCCCTCTCCTTGTCATCTATGGGAATTTCTGTAGATTGCAAACTATGTATGACTTGGTAGTTGTCCTGTGGAGTTGCAAAAGGCAAAAGAAGTTAATGACTTGCCTAGAGTCACATGCATAGTAAACATCAGAGGCGATATTTGAACTCTGGTCTTCTCTATTCCAATCCCAGCACTGTATTCAGTGTTTATTCAGATTCAGTATTATATTCAGTAAAAGCATATCGCCCTTACTAGTATTTGAAAGGTACTCAATATATCGGAGTTGAATTGAATATCCGTTCCTAGAGAAATGGCATCTCATCATCATCATGGTCAGTCACTCCCACCATCTTTAGGAAGCAGCCTGAAGGGAGTTCTAGGTGTGCATATGATGCCGTGCATAACATTGCAGAGTCCAGAAAGATCTGATCCAATTTTTCAAAAGCCTGTGACCCACTGCTGTTACGTCTCAAAAAGTTCCCTGAAGAAGCTGAGGAAGAATGATCAACCCAGAGCCAAGCATACTACATCAGTTTAGCCTTGTCAGGAGGAGTCTGAGACAAGACTACAGGAATTACAAGGGCACAAAACAACATTTATTAAGCACCTACTGTGTGTGGTGTATTTACCTGATAATTCAAGGGGCAAAGATTAATTAGAGGTGCAAAAGAAAGTACTATGTGGGGTTTCCTCCTGCTGCTAAAAGTAGGCCCACATTTCTCCCATCTTGTAAAAAAGTGCACTTGAAACTCCCTCAAATTTCTCTCCCATCAAATCCATCTTCCACTGAGCCACCAAAGTATGGTTTGGTTTTTGTTTTTGTTTTCCCTAAAGCATAGACCCCTTGTTCAATAAACTTCAGTGGCTCCTCCAAATCTAAAGTCCTATGTTTGGCCTTTAAAGACTTTCACAACCTGGTTCCTTTCTACCCTTCCAGAGTTCTTACACTTCACTCTCCTCCACACCCTCCGTGATTCAACTATACTGGCCCAGATGCTGTTCTTTACATAGGACACCACTTTATCTCCTCACTCTGGCCTCCTTCCTTGCCTGTCTTCAAAACTTAGCTCAAATCCTGCTTTCTGCAACATGGCTTCCCCGGTCTCCCCATCCTTTCCCTTGGAGATTACCTCCCATTTCTACTTCGTATGTCTTGTATGTACAGTTATATTCCTGTTATCTCTCCATTAGACTGTGAGTTCCAAGAGGGCAGGGACCATGTTTTCCCCTTTCTAGCCCTTAATATAGTGGGTGGCACATAGTAAAGGTGGAATAAATGCTTGTTAACTTAGTGAGGGAAAAGGATACCAGTAGTCAAACCACAAACTCTGATCAAGACAAATGCCTATGAACCTATCCTCACACATCTCAAAGAACTAACGGAAAAAATATCCTAGCCAATAACCCTATTGTGGTTGTTGTATACCTTCCAGACCCTCTGTTCTCTCTGCATGCACTTACACGCTCATGCACCAAAATCCATGGCTCTCTGACTCTCCTACCATGCATATTCTAGCAGCCAGGCCTGATTCTGGTCCATTTCCTTTTGCTACCAGTACCAGAAACTTTCCTATTTCCTGGTGTCCCTAAATGCCCCCCTATAGCATTGCAATCTCTTTCCTACCCAGCTGTTCCTCCCAGTGCTGAGACCTGTCCAAGGAGTCTGGTCACTCTAATGACAGATTTATTGCTTCTCTTCCCTTTCCAGCTCTGCAGTGAACTCCTATTTTCTGACACAGAGACCTTTGAGCCTAGTTGTCCTTCTCACTGACGCAGGTCTCTGGTGCCAGCGGCGCTGGAAGAAGCCCGCACAGGATGGATCAGAACTGGAAGATAGGCTAGTCCAGCATGTCCTGGAAAATAAATAGTGCAGCCCAGAGGCAAGGGAGTATAGCCAAGGGATTCATGTAGAAATGCAAGGTACCTGAGTACAGTGAATCAAGGCAGTGAAACTCAGGTTACAGCTTTAAGGATTCATGGTCTGGGTAGTGTATTAGGGAGGATTCGGTTTAACTTAATTCAACACACATGCATTAAATATCTACATGCAAGGCTCTGAAGGGAATAGGCAAAGGGCAGAATCCAGAGAAGCAGGTCAACTCAGTGTTCAGAGACCCAGATGTAACAGAAGGGCACAGGTAAAGGCATGCTGAGAGTACAGCAAAGATTGACATCCTACGTGAAGGGAAGATGGGGAATACAGACCAGACCAAGAGCCTGGGATCAGCATCTTAGGATCTGGTATTGATGGGTGCCCCAGCACGACAGCACAGCTGATCTGTGACTTGATCTTTGGATAGGGCTTGTTTGCCCTCTGCCCTACTTTTAAGCATATCTAGATCAATTTGGCACCAATCTATGGAAATCATGAGAGTCCTGAGTGATCTCTTTTCCATGTATTTCTTTTTTGTTGTTGTCGGTAAATAAAGGTTAACAGAAGGAGTTAGGACTTTTCAGTTGCTACCAGCTAATGATTTGCCAAACACCAGAGGTCTCTATAGCTCATGTCTTCTGAGGCAGAATTTAATATTATTATTGTTGTTGTTGTCTTTATTAATCATGATAGCTGGCATGCATATAACACTTTCAAGTTTTGTTTGTTCCCCACAACAACCCTGTGAGGCAAGTACAGTAACTATTGTCCCCATGTTACAGGAGAGCCAAGTGAGGCTCCGAAAAGCCTTTCCCATGGTCACACAGCTAGTAAGTGTCAGATACAGGATGTGAATTGGTGTCTTCCTGATTCCACAGCTGGTTCTCTCTGTAGTCCACCATGCCGTGAGAGAACTCATATACCTCTTGAGTCTCACTGATTCAAGCTGGACTGAAAGTAAAGTAAATATCACCATGTCACATCAGGTTCTGGCACCCTAATTATTTCCTGTGTTGTTTCCTAATGTATGTCTGGTTCTGATCCCTTGCCAGAGTCCCCAAACCTTTAACACAAACACCCAAGGAAAAGCAAAAAGGTTCAGCAGGTGAGGTGCTGTCAAAGAGACAGCTTTTGCCGACTATGATAGTCATGTTTTTTTGTTTTCTCTGTTAGGCAACTCATAGGATAGCTATGACAGCAAATCACTTGATTTCCCAGGGGACACACACACACACACACACACACACACACACACGAGGTGAAATACAAAAACACACAGGACAAGTCACCCAGTAATAACAGACCCCTGAAGCCACACTGTTCTGCCATTAAAAAGGCTCACATGATTCACTGCCTCTGTCCCTCCTTCCAAGATGAGCTCTGCAGCAGCAGTAAAATAGGCCAGCAGTACAAGCAGCCTTCCCAAATTCCTGCTTCAGCCTTCTTTAATCTGCCGTCTGTGGGCAGACTTAGAGGGGAAGATGGGCTAATGCAAGCTTGGGGGCTATTGCCTCGGGCTGCTGCCTTGCTGCCCCTAAAGCTCAGCTGCCCTGGCTTCCTAAAGTATAGGGACATTCCCTAGCTCTTAACTTCAGGTTTTAACTTCAACAAATATGTATTATGGGTTTGCTGTGTGCAAAATACAGTGCTAGCTGCTACAAGAAATACAAAGACATTAAGATTAAAAGACAAAGATTAAAAGGGACAAAAAGCCTGCCTTGTAGCTCTCACAGACCAGCAGAGAAATATTCCCTAGACTCAGATGAACAGCCCATGGCTTGTGAGCTTGATGCTGCACAGTGGATAGAGCACTGAGCCTGGAATCAGGAATCTTGACTGCAGACACTTACAAACTGTGTGACCCTGGGCAAGTCGCTTTGCTTGAATTTCCTCACTGAAAATGAGGATAATAACACCTACCTCAAAAGGTTGTTCTGAGGATCAAGTGAGATAACACTGTAAAGTACTGAGCACATTGTCTGACTCTACATAGATGCTTATTCCGTTTTCCTCCCCTTGTGAACTCTAGCCATCACTTTCTGCTTAGCCCCTGGAATTTTTTTGCCTCTCTGTTTGGGATTTAGTAGCCTTGGACTTTGCCTGTGCCTACGGTTCAGCCCCATTGATCTGTTGACTGCCTTCTTTCTGGCCTGCCAAGCTTGTTTACTCACTTAATGGCCCTTCTGATTAGACCTGCCCTGCAAGCTTGTTCCTTTCCAGCACAAGCCCAGCTCCTCTAGTCCTTGCTTACTCCTCTTCCCACCTGAGGACCAGATCAGACACAGTGATTGGCATCGGTAGCATCTTTATATAGCAAAGAACTGCAGGGCTTTTTGTTTTAAGGAAAACATGGTTTGGAATCACAGTCATGACTCTGGAGACATTTTAGGGAAAATAGCATTCACCAGAAGTTGTAACAAAGAAATGCATCATCTGGAAATACAGGAACACATCACCATCCTAAATAACAGCTTTCTAGCAGGATGTCACTCCTTTCCAGCAACTAACAAATCATCAACTGAGTCATTTATGGTTTTCCTGAAAGATTGGCTGAACTGGAGAGTGGCAGAGGCAGAGCTATTACCAGGACCATAGATACTGGTCTGGAAAGAACCTCAAAGATTATTGATTCCACCCTCCCATGTTACAGATGATGAGAGAGTACATCACTGAATTACAGAATCTCAGGGGGCTTCAGAAACCAGCTAGCCCAATCTGTACCTGAGCAAAAACTTCTACAATATACCAGACAAGTGCTCATTTAGTCTCTGTCTGAAGATGCCCAGTGAGTGGAAACTCACTATTTCTGGAGGCAGACCATGGCTCTTTGGAATAGCTCCAACAGCTAGGAAGGTTTTTCCTCCATCAAGACTAAATTAATCTCTACGGCTTCTACCCATTGCTCCTAGTTGTGCCCTCTGGGACTAAAGAAAAAAACAAGTATAATCCCTTTTCTATATGACAGTCCTTCAGATACTTGAAGACAGCTACTATGAGCCCCCTGAGTCTTCTCTAGGCCAAACATTCCCATTTTTTTCAGCAGGTGCTCATTTGGCATGCTCTTATGGCCCTTTACTATCCTGGTTGCCCTCCTCTGGATGCTCTCCAGCTGGTCAATGTCCTTCCTAAAACGTGGCACCCAGGACTGAACACATACTTTGGGTATGACCTCACCAGAGTTGGGTACATTGGGTCAATCACCTCTCTAGATCTAGATACCATGTCTTAAGGCAGCAGTATTATCAGAATTAAACTGGAATTTCTGTTCATTGGCACTGTTTTTGTTTGTTTGAATATTAACAAAAATGCCAGGTAATCTGAGACTGGCCTTATATTTGATCAATGATGATATGACATATAAGTAAATAGAAACAATAAAAATTGTAAGCATCCCATGTAATTTAAAGGCAGAATTCCGCTAAATTTTCTTATCAGATTTGCTCATCCTCTGAAAGATAGGATTGAAATGATATCATGAGAATATGGTTCCATAAAATAAAAAGTCACCTCCAGAGGAACACATTTAAGATGGTACTTCTAGGGTAAGAAAACCACAAGAATAGAATGGTAAGAACCGGTAAAACACAGTGAATTTTAGAGCTGGAAAAGACCATAAAATAATGTGATGCAGGAAAAGCTCTTTCTGGGTCTCTGGATTTAGAGTCAAAGGAACCAGTTTAGCCTCTTAGTTCTGCTACTTATTGCCAACCTCGAGTAAATCACTTAATCATCTCTGGATTTCTGTTTCCTCTTCTGTTAAATGAGGGGGTTGGTTTCTGATGGTTTCTAGATGGTTTCTGAGGCCAACCTTAAATCTGATTCTACCATCTCTCCAGACCTTGGTTTCCATATGTGTAAAGTGAGGGCATTTTTCTAGATGACTTCCAAGGTACTTTCTAGCTTAAAACTTTATGAGTCCAGTAACCTTTTGACTAAGATAAAAGATAACACCACCAAGTTGTGTTTAGGGAAAAACACACCCACTGAGATGAATTTACAAAAACGAAAAATTTTAAGGGTCAAAGAGCATGTGACTTCCCAATCCACTACATGGTGCTTGCTCTGAAATCCAAGGCTGAGAAATGAAGGATTGGGGAAGGGATGAGGGCTGTGGTCTGTGGCCAAAATAATGGAAGAGCATCAATTAAAAAGTTATGCGCCTGTGCTCCTTGCTTCAGGAGTCCTGGGTGTGTCAGATGGCTCCTTGGTTGATGTCACAGGGTACAACAGTTGTAGCTTTTCCAAATCTCTGAGGAATCTGAGATACAAGTGAGGGGAATGATACTTGAAAACAAAAGGCAATGGAAACAGTGACTCGTCAGGAGGCTCAGGCAGAATAGAACGCTCTGTCCTTGTATTGCATCATGAAGTTGCTGCTCTTTTTCTCCTTGGCAAGCTTTGGGGTCCAGTGAGGGATGTGCAGGCATCTTAGTGAAGCGATAACCAGAAGAGTGTGTTCCTTTGTCATTGGGACATTGGGTTTCTGGGTTTACAGTTTTTGCTGGAACCTCCTCCTCCCTCTGCCAGGCTTTCAGCAGGTCCATTCCTATCCTGTGGCACCTTTCCCTTAAAGGCTGCTCTTTCTACCCCTCCTTCCTTCCTTACTTGTCCACTCCCCAAGGCCCCAGCTCAGACCTAGGAAGAGGTTGTTCTTGTCCCCTGAGACCTGGCTGGGTCAAGGCTAGGAGTGAGGTGGATCTACTTCTTGAGAGCTGACTTTAGGATCATCCTTTGGAAGGAAAGAGGACTTAACCTAGAAGACCTAGAAGACCACCCTATAAAAATGCTCCAAATAAGAAACACAAATTAAAATAGTGTAAGACTGATAAATATGGTAAGCAATCATTGGAGGGATCCTGGGAATATCAACATACCAATACATTGTTGGTGGAACTGTGAACCTTGAAAGCAAGCTGGAAATACAGTCCCCAAGTCACTATACCCTTTAACCCAACATCGATACTACTAGGCCTATATCTCAAAGATATCAAAGACAGAGGAACAGGACCTATATGTACAAACATATTGATGGCAGCACCTTTTATTGTAGCAAAGTAATGAGAAAAAATGCTCATCAATTGGGAAGTAGTAGAACAAATTATGGCATATGAATGCATGAATCATTTTTGTGCTGTAAGAAATGGTGAAAAGGATAAATTTGGAGAAACTATAACAGAAAGAAGAACCAGGAGAACAGTTTATATATTGATTACCACAAAAGGAAGATAATTCCAAAGACACTTGAGCACTCTGATCAATGCAATGACCACCCACAATTGTGGAAGACCTGATGATGAAGCATTCTTCCCAGCTCTTGGCAGAGAAAAAGGTGATGGACTGTAGTCATAGAATGAGACATATTTCCAGACACAACCAACATGATACATTTGTTTTTCTTGATTATACTTGTTACAATGAAGAGCTTTTATCTGTGGGTAGAAGACTGCAGGGGGGTAGGAAATGAGGAGAGTAGTGATAATGACGAAAAAGTAAAAGAAGGAAGATAGCATCAATGAATATTAATTATTATTCATTAAATTAATTATTAGATATAATTAAATTAACTAAAAATATTTAGTAGAGAGCTGAAGAAAGTTCATTAGGGGACACAGACCAGGATATAGTGTTGCTCCTACTATGTTAAACTTGATGCATACTTTCAAAAGACCAACCTGTACATGGTAGATTTATGGTTTCATAATGCAATCCTTTTTCTGGTTTTGTATATGGAAACATTTATTTTTGTTCTTAACTGTCAAGTTCATGATAAAAAATTAAAATGTTAAAAACACACATATATGTATATAAAATTTTTCTGCTTTTGAACAGTATGAACCCTGGGAGTAAGGCTGCTTGCTTGGTCTACTAAGTTTTGGCATGTTTTTTTCCTCAGTGAGATTTAAAGAAAGCAGCTTTTTACTGTGTATTACAACTTAGGGACAGTTTGTACAAAAGAAAATTCCTTTATGGGGACAGGTTTTTTATAAAAATTGTGTCTTCCCAAATTAAAAAAAAACAAGTGATACTGTCTTAATGTCTTTCAGTCAGTTTCAAGCAGGGGATTGGATGGTGGCAGTGTGAGGAAAGTTATCCAGAGAGAGTTTTTTACATGAATTTTAGGGAAGAACTGGGTGTCAGGCCAAAGCATTTTCTGAGGGATGGGGGAACAATTCTAATAATATTTCTCATGAGTTCTTTTCCTTCTCCACCATTAGAATGTAAGTTCCTCGTGAGTAAGAATGATTTAATTCTTTGTATTTGTGTCCCCACGGCTGTTGAACGTTACTTAGTCAGAGGTTTTATTGTTGTTTCTTTTTGGTCTTGTCCTATTCTCCATGTGCCCATATGGGGTTTTCTTGGCAAAGACACTGGAATGGTTTGCCATTTCCTTCTCCAGCTCATTTGACAGATGAGGAAACTGAGGCCAACAGGGTTAAGTGACTTGCTCAGGGTCATACAGCCAATAAATATCTGAAGGCAGATTTTAACTCAAGTTCTCCTGACTCCAGAACTGGTGTTTTACCCACTGTGCCACCTAGCTGGACTCAAATCCCAACTTTGATGCTTAGTACTTTAGTACCTGTATATGGTCATGGGCATATATTACTTAACTTCTCTGGGTCTCAGTTTCCTTTCCTATCTAAGAAATAAAGGGGGCTTGTCTAGAAGGTCTTTCAGCTCTATGGTCCTAAGAAATGCTCATTGATGATAATGATAGTGGAGGAGGAGGGAGTGGAAATTTCTAGTTAGCTACACAGCAATAATGATGGGATACTAGAGATTTTCTGAATGGCTGAGGGTGAGTCTGGAATTATAAAATGAGCCAATGAATTTGACCCAGAATGCAAAGATATTCCAATCTCAAATCAATATTAAAGAATTCTGAAAAGAAAAATGCTTTTTTTTGTGGGAGGCCAGTATACAAGAGAAAGGGGAAGTATGTCATAACAAGAGATCATAGAATTTATAGCCAAAAGGGATTAGATGATTTCTAAGGTCCAACTTCCTCATTTTACACATGAAAAAATTGGGTCCCAGAGAGAGGGAAGTGATATATTCAAAACAACAGAACTAGTGATAAAAAAGAGGGAATTTTGAAGCCAGGTCCTCTGATTCCAGCTCTAGTTTTCTTTCTGCTACACTGTACTATTTCTCAGGCTGACAGAACTGGAGAAATATGGGACCAAGTTCATCCTTCAAAAAACTTGAGCTAAGGAGCAGACCTGGGTGTGCTGGTAAATGTTTAACAACTGACTCTCTGACAAAATAGAATGTACCCAGGATAGATGTTTAAATTTGATTTGCATTATTAACATTTTCTGTATCACTTTCTTAAGTCTAGACAACCAAGAAAAACAATACGTCAAGTTCTGATTTATAGCATTTGCAGGTTTCCCAGTGTAAATGCTCACACCAGAAATTTAACATTAGATAATTTGGTTTGAGCTGACTCCAGTATATGCCTGGATACTTCCCAGACTCTGCTAGGTAGCTTTGATTTATACATATCCTTCATTACCTGAAACTCAATATCTGACATTTCTGCATACTACTATTTTCCTGAGAAATGAATCCTTTAAAAATGTACATTGCTAGTGGGGTTGCTAAAACCAAGTACCATAGAATTTCAGAGTTAGAAGGGTCCTTAGACTTGACTAAGAATCCCTTCCACAGCATGACAAATGGTCATCTAGTCTCTACTTCGAGATTTCTAACAATGGATAACCCATTGCCTCTTAAGGCAACCCATTCCACTTTTGGATAGCTCTAATTATTAGGGCAACTATATGGTGCATTAGATGGAACACGAGGCCTGGCATCAGGAAGACCTGAGTTCAAATCTAGTCTCAGATACTTACAGTTGTATGACCCTGGGCAAGTCATTTAACCCTATTTGCCTCAGTTTCCTCATCTGTAAAATGGACTGGAGAAAGTGCAAATCACTCCAGTATCTTTGCCAAGAAAACCCCAAATGGGGTCATGAAGAGTAAGGCACAACTAACCAACAAAAATTATTAGCAAGTCTCTCCTTATATTAAGCCCAAGTCAATCTTTCTATAACTTCTATCCACTCCCCTTAGTTCTGTCCATTGGCACCAAGCAAGTAAAGTCTTATCTCTCTTCCCTGTTGTAGTACTTTGCATTTTAAAGATAGCTACCATTTTCCTCTCTTCTCTTCTCTAGGCTAAACGTTTCTTCAACTGTTCTTTCTATGGCCTGAACACTATGTACTTTACCATTCTGGTTGGCTTCCTCTGGGAGCTCTCCAGCTCCTTTCCTCAAATGTCGTGCCCAGGACATAATATTCTGAATGTGGTCTGACCAAGCAGAGTACATTGGGACTAACACCTTCCTATATAGTGCTTTAAGGTTTGCAAAGATCTTTAAGAATGTTATCTCATTTGAGCCTTATAACAACATTGTAAAGTAAATGCTACTATTATACTCACTTTATGGCTGAGAAAACTAAGACGAGAAGGGGTTTAGTGACTTGCCCAGGGTCACACAGCTAGTATATGATGGTTTTGAACTCACATCTTCCTGACTCTTACTCCATCACTCTATCCACAATGCCCAACCCTGGACACTATGCTCTTCTGTGTAAACTGTGATTATATTAGCTTTCTCCCACCTTTTTTCTGCTATCATATCACACTGGACTCATATTTAGCTTGTGGTCTTCTAAAACATCCAAATCTTTTCCAGACTGCTGTCTACCCATATACCCCTTGCCCTCTGCTTGAAAAGTTGATTTTCTGAAGCTAAGTGCAAGGCTTATATTTATCTCTATTAACTTCCTTCTTATTAGATTTGTCTCAATGTTCTCTAGCCTGTCAAGATCTTTTTGGATTCTGATTTTGCTTATTCAACATGTTAGCTGTCTCTCCTAACTTTTATCATCTGTACATTTGATGAGCATATCAACACCCAGGTACAGCAATAAAAGGGGGACAAAAGATAATCACTGAGCAAGATACAACAGCTCTCTGAATAAAAGGATCCGTGAAGACCCTCAAATTGGGGTTTTGAGATCATTAATATTAAGAAGGGAATAAGAGTGGCTAGTTGTTAAAGCCACTCTAGCCCTAGGATCAAAGTTCCTTGGATTAGTACCAAGAAGGAATTGAGACCCCCAGGAACCTGCCTGAAGTCATCTCTGCCCCTGGTCTAAGGGGTTATCCTCCATGAACAGTCAGTTCTTTGAGGTACTTGATTGGAAAATGTTTATAAATGGAGGATGCTTGAAGATCTCAATGTCATCCAGACTGTGAAGCTATAGCACATTAAATACCCCAAACCTAACACCAGAGGCTGAGAAAGACGAGTCAAGAATAATTGGTATAGTGGACACCCTTGGTTTGTAGCACCACTATTCCTGAAGATTGTTCACCAAGGAAAAGGAACATGAACCCCTTTTATACAGCCAGTGATTTTAAAAATTGGAAAATTACTCTTGCAAGTAAGAAAGGATTTTCACTGTATTACTCATCAGAAAATCAAATTACTGCTACATGTTCATGGGTAGAGAGAAAAAACCCCAGGAGTTTATGGCAGGTCAAGATTTAGACCATGTAAGTTTCAGAGAAGCTTCCAGGAAATCAGTGGGAACTAAAAAACTAGTTGATTGCATAAAATTCCTAGGGACTATACAAGAGCCATCACTCATCTTGGGAGTGATGCTTGGGCTTATCTGGGTAGGTGGCATGTGACAGAGAAACAGAAGTCGTTTCTGGGCAGGAGACATATGTAGGAGACTGTTGATCTCAAGAACGAAACAGCTCAAGAGCTATCATAAGTGAAACTCTCTCATAGTGCTTAAGAGCTTTCTGTAGTCAGGTTTCCTCATGATTGGAAGCTACAGAGATAGGGAAAGCTGGGGGCTGGTTCAGTCATTCCATTATTCACATGCATCACATAGAATTTGTGAGCTCAGTATCCTCTATGTTCTTTCAAAAGACACACAATGATCATGGTTACATGGGAAAACTGTAGAAGTAATTATGAGATTTATTCTATCACCATGATGCTAAAGAATGGATGTGAAGCACAAAGCCCAGGTTTGTTGTGGCAGTCAATTACTTAGATGTATGACTTACAAGGTATTTCAGATTGGTACATCTACTAGGGCATAATGGATAGGGCACTGAACTTGAAGTCAAGGAGACCTGAATTCAAATCCCCCTACAAACATTTGCTAGCTGTGTGATCTCAGCCAAGTCACTTGACCACTCTGGGCTATAGCTTCCTCTTCTGTAAAATGTAGAGGCTATGCTCGACCTGCCAGAACCCCTTCCAGCTCTAGATTGATAATACTTTTCTGTGATGCCAATTAATTTAAAAGTTCTGCTCTTCCACCTATCCCCTCCTATTGGAGACTTAGGGTATCCATCTGCAAAGTCAGATCATCACCTTTCTCCTTCAAATGGTGTCTCTGTGGAATAACAGGTTTGTTTTTTTCTTCCCCAAAATGAGTTTCCATGGAAACAACAATACTGCCCTGAGGGTATAGTATGTGTAGCAAAAGACATAGACTAAGGTTTAGAGGGTGAACCAACAATCTGGTACCTTCTGTTACCTCAGTTTCTCCCCATTCTTTTCTCTTTGCCTATCGAGCTGCTTCTACTCTTTTGAGAAGAGCCAACAGTTTTGTCTTGCAGTTGCTACAGCAGGAACAAGAGTGCCAGCGATCTAATGCTATCATGGGTACAGAAACCAGTCTTGGTAAACACAACATCATTTTTAAATCTACAAGGTAAGTCAGTGTGTGTGGGGTGTTCCTTTTTCCCTCTTTACAGATAGAGACATGGCAATATTTGCTCAAAAATTCTTTACTAAGACATAGAGTATTCATTTGCAGTACAGTACCTACTATGCTCTAGGGCTAGGCACTGTGACTGATAACCAACTTATCTTTGTCTTCAAAGAACTTATGACTGAATAGGAGAGATAAGAGATATACAAATAATTCTAATAAAAAGAACAAAAAACAACAAATGAGAGATAAAAATGAAGTTTTAGAGAGCTGTACAATAAGGGAAGCTTCACTCTCAGTGAAGGGAATCAGGGAAGGCATCATTGAGGAGACAAAAAATATATAGTAGAAGATTCTACCACGAGTGGAACATAGGCTTTTTGAGGGAAGGGTCTATTTTTTCTTTAATGTTGTATCTCTGTCTAGTACCTTGCACATGGTAAATGCTTTTTAAAATATTATAATTGATTAGATTGGTTTGGATTGGCATGAATGCTTGAGGTGGAGCTTAAAGGATGGATAGGGATGATGGACAGGTGGAGGTAGTAGGAAGGTCAGAAGAGCAATTCAGGTAATAGTAATTCAATGAGCAAAAGTATGGAAGTAATAACCAGACATTTACATTTGAGGAATAGTGAATAGCTCAGGCTGGCTGGAACAGAGAAGAGGTTGGACTGGATGATTTCTAAGGACCTTTCTAAATTTAAATCATGTGATTCTATAATTTTATGTAAAGGAGTAGCAAGCAATATAACTGGAAAGATAGGTTAAGGATAGAAGAGCAGAATGGGCTTTGAATTCCAAACATAAGCCATAGTGAGCAGCTACAGATTTCTGAGCAGGGGATTGATACAATCAAAATAGTACTTTTAGGAGAATTAATCTGTAAAATGAATTGGATGAAGAGAAAGTATGGAGCCAGGAAGAGTTCTTAGAAAGCTATTGCAATCTGGCTAGAGATGATAAGAGCCTGAACTATGGCTATGGGAGTGGCAGTGGAAAGGAAGAGACAGATGCAAGAAATATTGCCAAGGAAGAATTTACAGGATGTGTATGTGGGAAAGGAGGAAACAGAGGGGCTCTAAGGTCATAACAGGGCCTAGAGTTTGGGAGAGTGGTAGCAATACAAGTAGAAATAGGGAAGTCAGTAAGAGGTGATGGAGGGTGGGGAAGAGGGTGGTAAGGATCAATTTTGTTTTAGACATGTTGAATTGGGGGTGCCAGTGTGACATCCAGGATCAGCAGGTAGTTGGAAATGTGGGACTGAAGCTCTCTCTTCAGGGGAAGGGAAGAAATAGCAGTTGAGGCAGGTTTAGAGCTAGAAGGTGCTTTAGAGGTGATTTTTATGTAACCTCATTATTTTACAAGTGGGAAAACTTTTTCCATGCAATAATGTGAAGTGGTTTGCCTAGTCCAGAAGTCAGTGAAAAGGTTCTGGTTAGATCCAGGTCTTCAGAATTCTAATTCACCAAGTTTTTGCAAGACCCTGATGCCACACAGAAAATAAATGCAGGTTTTACACAATCACTGTTTAAAAAAAAGACTTTCAAAAAGCAAGGTTGATAAACTTTATGAAGTTTAAATAATGGGAGACCAGAGGACAGTCTGAAGGAGTAAATCAATGAATTAACACTTATTAAGAGCCTACTACGTGCCAGACACTGTGCTAAGTGCTGGTGAAAATCTAAATGATAGAATATGTGTAGAGAAGTGCTGTTTTCATTACTTTCAAAGGCATACAGTAATGGAAAGTAATTGGTAGTACATTGTTACTAACAGAGCCTACAATGATGAATCAATGACTCATTTATAATTAGCACCATTTCTTGTACAGGAGGCTTAAAAACAGTTTGTTCTCTGAAGCAGGTTAAATCTGATCACCTCTCCATTCTTCTTTAGAACTAACCATTTGATTACTAATTTTCCCCCTCCACATATAAGGCACAGGTAAACTTTAGCTCAAACTCAGGTCAAATTACCTTAGATTCTATATTAGTAGAGTACAAATTAATGAGGTTTTATTATGCAGCCAACTTCCAATTATTCTCTCGAGGATTATCTGAGCTTGGTCTAGAAGTCCCATCATTAGAAGGAGGACACAGAGTGATGACCCCATTTCCAAGGATGAAATTATTTCCCAAAGGGAAGCAATAGTACATTTTTCCTGCTACAAAGAGCAGGACTTAGTCCTCATTCAGCTGGGCATTGGGAAATCATCCTACTGGGGACAGGAGTTGACTATAAGGAAAAGTTATCGGAGTATTAAAATTTATCTTGGGTGCTGATGCTCCTCTGCATCTAGAGCCAACTGATTTTTAAAAATTAACCTCTTACTGATCTAATTTATAGTCATGCCCTAGGTATTGGGGCAGCTAGGTGACTCAGTGGACAAAGTGCCAGGCCTGGAGTCACAAAGACTCATTTTCCTGAGTTCAAATCCAGCCTCAGACACTTACTAGTTGTGTGGCCCTGGGCAAATCACTTAACCCTCTTTGCCTCAGTTTCCCCATCTGTAAAATGATCTGGAGAAGGAAATGGCAAACCATTCTAGTATCTTTGCCAAGAAAACCCCAAATGGGGTCACAAAGAATCGGACAAGACTGAAACAACACAACAGCACTAGGTATAGCTTCAGTTTAAAAATTGCCTATTAATATCCATTCTGATATTTAACATTTTCACTTTTATATTTTTCCCAACACCCCAGTTTTTTCAGACATATTTTATATTGCTAAGTAAAAGATTTGGGAGGAATTATGCAGGAACATTTCCTTATTTTTCCCTTCATTGACCCTTAGAGAATGGCAGGGCTTTGAAGGAGCAGTTTTCTTTTTACTGTACAAACACTTGTTCATCACTTTGTCTTTCAGAGATGTTCAAGTTTGTATACTTTTCTTCGGGGTTCCTTTGAAAGAAGACTTTGTACAGCTCTGGTTTTTTGTAAGAAGAATGCTTGAAAGAGATTGACTTTGGTAAGATCCATTTTTTTACTCCCTACTCTTACAGAGTAACTTCCCTTTGTTATAGCATATTCTAATCTCTCCTTTCTCTGATTGGTACTAATGCCTGATCATGGCTAGTTGAATTGGGGGTCCTTTGTATGTGATCTGTCACATCCTAGCCTCTTGAAATATTTTTTGCTCTGATTTAGGAATTAGGGAATTTGATAGTCACAATTTCACCTCTCTCTGATGGTAACCTGTGGATTTTACCAGTACTTTCCCCTCCAGTTCCAATACTTCTGAGGAATTTTCTTTTATGATTCACTGAAATATTGTGTTCACATCTTTTTATTTCAGTGTGCTTCTCTGGGAGCCCTCCATTTCTAATATTTTCTCTCCAAATCCTATTTTCTAGGTCAGTTGTTTCTGAAAGTAGATCTCTCCCAAATTCTTCCAGTTTTTCTGCCATATGACTTTATTCTGTTGTTTCTTCTTGCATTAATTATTTTTTGAGTTCTGTTTATTCCATTCCTTTGTGAGGTATCCCACTGTTTGCTAAGGTTTCCTGTCTTCTGTTCTAAGCTTATATCTTCTATTAGTTTTCTTTTCTTTTCGGGTCTTATGTAGACTTTTTGGTCATTCCATTTTTTTCCTGGATTTCTGATTGTAGTTTTCTCAATATTATTCTATTCTGGGGTTTTATCTTGCTCTTCTCTTATTCCGTGGTATTTCTTCATTGTATTACAAGATTCCTTTTGCTTTATTTCTTCTCCTTTTGTTGTTGTTGTGTTTTCCTTCCTTACCCTTTCCTATTAGAAGTATGGCTCCTGGGCTTCTGGTTGAGTGGCTGAAGACCCTAGTGGAGCCCTTACCGAGTGTCACCTTCACTAAGGGTGCTGCTTGGGCCCTTGGTGTTTGTTTGCCTGAGGAGTCTGCAGCCTAGAGTTAGAATTGTAGGGTGGAGGGCCAGAGAGGACATGCCAAAGACAAATAGTTGTGACAGAATGCATTGAACTAGTGCTCTGCCTGCAGCAAATTCTAAATTTCCTTTAATGATACCTAACATTTATAGAGCATTTACTATGTGGCAGGCACTGCACTAAGTGCTTTACAATTATTATTTTTTCAGTCGATGCTCATAGCAACCCTGGGAGGTAGGAGCTATTATTATCCCCATTTTATAGATGAGGAAAATGAAGTTAAGTGACTTACCTAGGATCACACAGCTAGCAAGTATCTGAGGCTGAATTTGAACTCAGATCTTCCTGACTCTATGTCTAGCACTCTATCTACTGAGCCACCTAGCTGCTGCTCAAATTTGGAAGCTGCAGAATTCTTGAAGCACAGAAACTAATGTTTTCCACTTGAGAATGAAATGACTTCAAAACAACCAAATGGATTTCTTCAGGAAGTACTTTTAGCCCTAAAGCTGGAGTGGTTCTTATGGTCTCTACAGGAGGAAACAGGTTCCAAGTATCTCCCATCCCCAGCTGATGGGGCTGCTATGAAAGGGCCTAGGGCGGGAAGAGAGGAAGAAATCCAATAGAATAAAAATTGAGGCTGGTTAAGAGGGTCCCTAATGAATTTCTTTCTTTCCAAAGCTAGCCCTAAACTTCTCTCAACTATAAAGCTGATGCCTGGGCCTCAGTTTGGTGCCAAAGGGGTTGATCACACACACTTGTACTGTTTTTCCCTTTCATTTCCTGTGAAGATTTTACTTTGTAGGTGTCTTCTCTTTCTGTCTCTGCCTCTCTGTTTTTATCTCCCTGTCTCTCTCCTTGTATTCCTCTGTCTCTGTCTCTCTCTGTCTGTCTCTGTCTCTCTCCCTGTCTGTCCCCTTGTCTACCTCTGTCTCCCTGTCTGTCTCTCTCTCCTTCCTTGTTTGCCTCTGTCTGTCTCTCTCTGTCTCTATCTTTCCCTCTCTCTGTTTTTCTCTTCCTGTTTGTCTCTCTCCTTGTCTGCTTCTCTCTCTTTCTTGCTCTCTGTCTCTCTGTCTCCCTGTCTCCCTGTCTCTGCCTCTCTCTCTGTTTCTCTCTTCCTCCTTGTCTGCCTCTGTCTCTGTCTGTCTTTCTCTCTCCGTTTCTCTCTCTCTCTCTCTCTCTCTCTCTCTCTCTCTCTCTATGTCTCTCCCTGTGTGTCTGTCTCTGTCTCTCTCCCTCCCTCCTTCTTTCTCCTGCCTCCCCTGTCTCTCTCTTCCTCTCTCTGTTTTTCTCTTCCTGTTCGTCTCTCTCCTTGTCTGCCTCTGTCTCTCTTTTTCTCTGTCACTCCCTCCATCTCTTCCCCATTTAAGGCATGCTTTGCAGCTTTTGAGGGGTTGTTTAGAGGAACTGGATTTTGCTGCCATCCTTCTGATAGATCCTTTTGCTGGAAAGCTCCTCCTGGTTGTTGTGCCAGGTGAGAAATGTAGGAACCTTGCCCCAAGCCCCAGCACTAACGCTTACTGGTTGAGTGAGCATGGTCAGGATGCTTAGTCTCTCTGAGCCTCAGTTTCCTCCTCTGTAAAATAGGAATAAACACACAGGTACTACTTACCTTACAGGGTTTTGTGAGAAAATAATTTTTCAGCTCCCTTAAAGAACTACAGAAATGTGTCACCAACAGCAAAAAACAACAACTTGGGGACTGAGCTACTGTAATCAGAAGCATAATTTCTAAAGCTTTTAAAGGCTTGATCAAACAGCTAGCACTTCTTTAAGGTGCTTTTAACAACTCTTTGGGAGGTCCTCCTCTTGAGGCCTTACAGTACATTGGGAAGGGCACTGGATTTGAAGTTCAAGGAACAGGGCATGAAAGCCACCTCTACCCTTTACAGTTAACCTCTCTAGGGCTCAGTTTCTTCATCTGTAAAATGAAGGGGTTTGAATCTCATGATTTTTAAGGGCTCTTCTATATCTTTTTGCTGTTCAGTTGTTTCAGTTGTGTCCAATTCTTTGTGACCCCATTTGAGAGCGGTTCGCCATTTCCTTCTCCAACTCATTTTACCAACTGAGGTAAACAGGGTTAAGTGACTTGGCCAGGGTCATACAGCTAGTATGTTTCTGAAGCTGGAATTGAACTCATGAAGATGAATCTTCCTGAATGCTCCACCTAGCTGCCCTTCTAGTTCTAGGATCTTTTTTTTAAAGTCAGAGCCATTTCCCTCAATCACTGATAAGCCCTTCAGAAGTTCTCTGCAGCTGACAGTCAAAACAATTAGATAATGGAAAAAAATTTACACAGTTCCTTTCCCAAAACTGGAGGGAACTGAAGTACTCAAGGCAGTTTGTTGGGGCAGGGCAGATATTTGAGTTAATATAGAATTGCCTTAGGAAAATAGAGGTTACTGCTGAGGCATAAACAGTATACAAGAAGGTCCTAGTGGCTAGAGTTGAAAAGATTTGGATTTTTTTTGCTTTGTCATACACACACACACACACACACACACACACACACACACACAATTTCCCCAATTACATGTTAAGAAAATTTTTTAACATTTGGATTTTTTTTAAAGTTTTGAGTTCCAAATTCTATCCCTTTCTCCTTTCCTCCCCTCCCTGAGACGGCAAGCAATCCAACACATGTTATTCGTGTTTTGCTTTGCTTTTAAATATATACATATGTATCCTTATCTGGTTAGTCTCATTGGTTACCCAAGGTACTAAATTGAATGGACATTTCATATCAAGTCAAATTTATTTTTTCATTCCCACTAAGGAGGCACATTTAATCGTTGGTTCGTGCCCACTTAAATCTGATTAGTCATTTCACAGCTGTATCTTGGAGAGAGAAAATCTCAAATATCTTTGGTTGATTTCATAAGCAAACTAAAAGCAAGATCTTTTCTTGCTTCCTTACTGGTCCCCTTTGCTTACAATTTGCAGGCCAATAAATGACAAATGTCCCCTCCATGGTTATGTTTCTCATCAGTTGTTGTCGTTTTCCAGTAGTTTTTTTTCCTTTTTATTTCCCATGACCCTTTTAAGGGCTGGCAGCAAAGAACTGTCCTTACCTGATTTTACATCCTTCCCCCCTGCTCCACATGCCTCATTTTGCTCTTATAATGCTGCCTTGCCACACACACCTGACTGTTATTAACTTCGTCTGCCCCATCTTTGTCCACTGATTTGTGATCCACAGGGTTGTTCTGGGACGCTTCCTTCAAAACACAGGTCAGTCACTGGGGGAAGCACAGGATCTCAACACAGGTTTGTTTGTCATTGGTAGGTGGTTTGAGGACATTAGATGAGAGCACAAATTTGTTATTGTAGGGATGCTGTGAATGCTGAAGCTGTGTATGCTTGATTATTATTATAGAGAGCGGTTTATGACAGCTGGCTCTGATTTAGTTATTTCCTGAAGAAGACACTTTTGAACAATTATTTAAATGCCTCTCCTCGTATAATTATAATAATAATGATGATGTTAATTTTGCAACTGAATCTGCTGTCCAGGGTGTGCACACTTGACAGCTCTTGCTTTTAGTCCAGCTTCCTTTTGTGTATTGATGTCAGCTGTTGTTGCTTAGATTTTTTAGATCAAGAGCAGGGAACTTTTTTTTTTTTACTATTTAGGGTTACTGCCCTGCAGGCAAAAAAAAAAAAAAGAAATAATGAGATCTACAAACAAAAAACTACTTAGTTTTTATCCTTAGGAAGAGAAACATAACCCATTTATGGTCTGCTTTTAAAATTGAGAACAAAAAACCTCAATTAATAAGTACAACAAATATTACGAAATAACCTCCATTTCCAGTAAGTGGTAGCTTGGAGTTTTGGATTGTCAGTTAGATTTGGGTTCAAGTCTGGCCTCTTGATAGGTAGCTGTGTGATCTTGGAACAAACACTTGACATCTCAGTACCCCCAGACATTCCTCTCAGTCGGTACGCTGCAGAAGTCACAGATCTGCTCTAAGGAAGCCTTCTCACTGAAGTTCCCTGTGTCAGTGAAATCACAGATTAGGACCAAACAAAAAGAACAAAACAAAACTCCAGTTCATAGTATGTCGGGATGAATAAGGTGTAGGAAGTCTTGAGAGAGGCTTGAGGCAGGGAGACCAGCAAAAAAGCTATTATTGCAGTACTTCAGTTGTGAAGTGATGGGGGCTTCCACTATGGTGGTGGCAGTGTCAGAAGCAAGAAGAGGGTATATACAAGAGATTTTATAAAGGTGAAGATGCATGACTTGACAACTGATTGGATATGGGTGTGGGTGGGTGTGAGAAAGAGTACCGGGTAGAGGATGAAAGGTTGTCAGCCTGGATAAGTGGGAGAATGGTGATTCCTTCAGCAGTAATAGGGAAGTTTGGGAAAGGAGAGCATTTTTGGGGAAAAATAATGATTTCAGTTTTGGACCTCTTGATTTGAAGATGTTTATGAAACATCTAGTTCAAGATGTCCAATAAATAGTTAGACATGTGAGACTGGAGGTCAGAGCTAGCAACTAAATCTGAGAATTATTAGCCTAAAGATGATAATAAAATCCATGAGAGATGATATGATTGCCAAGGGATTCAGTATGGTGGGAGAAAAAAAGAGGGCCCATGTCAGAGCCTTTGAGGTCATCCTTTGTCAAAAGGTGTAACCTGGATTAATGTCTAACAAAGGAAACTGAGGAGAGGTCAGACAGGTGAGAGGAGAACCAATAGAGTAGAGTAGAGTAGTGGGGATGATCCATGGTGTCAAAGGCTGTAGGAAGATCAAGAAGGAAGATGACTGAGAAAAGGCCATCAGATTTAGCAATGAAGAGATCACTGGTGACTCTGGAGAGAGCAGTTTTGGTTAAATGAGTTTAGAAGCTAGATTGCAGAAAACTAAGAAGTGAGAGAAAAGGAAGCAGATGCACTGATTGCAGAAGGCCTTCTCCAGAGTTAGCCACAGAAGAGAGGAGAGATGTAGGATGGTAGTTAGTAGTGATAGATGGGTGGGATTCTTTGAGGATGTGGAGAAGACACGGGCAAGTTTGTAGGGCAGTAAGGAAGTAAACAATAGACAGGGAAAGATTAAAGATAAGTGAGACTGAACATCACAGAGAAAGCAATCTGCTGGGGAAGATGGGAAGCAACGTGATCACTTGTGCTTGTAGAGATGTTTGCCTTGGCCAGGAAGTGGGGGGAAACCCAAAGAATGCTGCTGTTCTTTTGAACTGCTCTTCTGGTACTCCACTCCTGGGCGTTGCTTTGCTTTGCCCAGGGCTTGCTAGGTTCTTCTAGGGATCCGGTTCTGCCCCATCCCACAACTGGACCTGATTTACTATACTGTGACATCAGCTAGGGCCTGTCACTACCATCTCTCTCTGCCATCCTTCCCTTTTCACCTTACTTTCAAGTTGTATCCCATTTAAAAGATATTAATAACCACTCCCTATTCAGCTTGTCTCATTTTTATCTCATAAGCATAGCTCCTTGGTCCTGTGGCCCTAGGCAGAATGGTCATTGGACAGGACTCATTGAAAGTGACTGTGTTACTGACAGGCCAGTGTGGGATAGAGGCAAGGGGCATTAGGCAGAAGGGGATGAGAAAGCTGTTTGTCAGACTCCATCGGTTCCCTTTACCTCCAGCACTAAATATAAAATCCTCTGGCTCTTAAAGCTCTTTATAATCTGGTCCTTTCCTACCTCGCCACTGTTCTTACAACATTCTACCTTATGAGCTGGTGATTCTGTCCTTTTGCTGTCCTCCAACACGATGCTTCTCCATGCATTTTCATTGACTGCTCCCATCTCTAGAATTCTTTCCCTCTGCCTTCCCGCTTCCCAGACTTCCTTCAAATCCCAGCTAATCTCTCTTTTGGTATCTCCAATCAATCCTTCTTTGTCTTTTGTTTTTGCATATTCCCCCTCCCTATTAGACCTGGAACTCCTTGAGAACAGAGATTATTTTTGCCTGTCTATTCTCATTGCTTAATACAACACCCGGCACATAGTAGGCCTTTAATAAATGCTTGTTGACTCATTGACAGGTTGTTGTTCAGTCATTTTTAATCATGTCAGACTCTTTGTGACCCCATTTGGAGTTTTCTTGGCAAAGATTCTGGCCTGATTTGCTATTTCCTTCTCCAGCTCATTTTACAGATTAGGAAACTGAGGCAAACCGTGACTTGCCTAAGGTCACACAACTAGAAAGTGTCTGAGGCTGTATTTGAACTCAAGAAGATGAGTCTTCTTGATTCAGGGACCTGCACTGTGCCATCCAGCTGCCTACTGAAAGCTAATTCCCTCTTTTCCATAGACCAGGTATTCTTAACCAGAGGTTTGTAAACTTTTTTTCCAAAAAATTTTTTTATAATTGTATTTTAATACAAGTGGTTTTCTTTATAAGACTATGTATTTTATTTATTCATTTAGACACATTTTTCTGAGAAGGCATCCTTAGGCCTTTTGACAAATTGCCAATGGAGTCTAGTAGGTAGTAAAGGTTAAGAACCCTTGCCATTGTGTCTGGGCTACGTTGGAGGCCAATGAATATCTCCAAACAGTCCAAACCTATAGTGCCAGAAAGGCATCTTTTGAGACACCAAGTAAATGCTCTCTAAAACGCCTGGCTGCTAGTTTTAAACAACCTGGGGAAAAGGGGGACACAGAGAATTATTCCATCAATTTAACCTAAATATGGATTACACTATTCATCAATAGAGGTTTAATCAAATTGGTCCTGGCCAAGTAAATTCAACAAATATTTATTAAGCTATATGCAAGGACCTGGAGATACAAAGACTTAAAAGAAAGAAAAAAAAAGCTGGGAAAACAGCTTAATTATATCAGGGGTGCAAGTTGTAAACAGAGAAGAAATAAAAGATAATTTGAAGAGGAAGAAAGCACTGATTTGTGGTGGGAGGGGGATCAGAAAAGGCTACCATAGGAGGTAGCACATGAGCTGAACCTCAAAGGAAGCTAAGGATTCTAAAACAAGCAGATAAAGACATGCTATTTAGGTATGGGGTGCAAAGGGAAGAACATGGAAGATGGCTTATCAACCCGGAGGAATAGCGGATAGACCATTCAGGCTGGAACAGAGCAGATATGGTGGAGAATAATATGAAATACAATTGGAAAGGTGGGTTGGAGCCAGATTGTGAAAGATCTTTAAATGCCTGGCTGAGGATTTTGCATTTTATCCTAGAGGTATTAAAGAGCTAGTGGTGATCTGGGGAGCAATAGAATCTTTTCTTTATGCTGAAAGGGACTTTAAGAATGTAGTTCAACCTCCTTGCTTTAGACATAAGAAAACTGAGGCCAAGAGAGAGGAAGTAACAGCCATAGGTTGTTCAAGTTCATTCAAACCAGAATATCTCAGACTTACACCAATTCAAAGGACTGGGGGCTGGGTCAGGGAGAAAATGATAGGGATGGAGCAGAACCAGGCATCCTGGAATATTATGGTGAGAAGCCCGCCCAGGGGACAGAGGAGAGCAGTGCACAGAAATAGAATGCTTTGCTGTTGTTCTTAGGATTTTTTTTTCTTCAGTTCCAGAAAGGAGGACCCAAGCAACAATGCTTACTTAGTTCAGAAAGAATGTAGTGAGCTGGGCCAGCCATAGAGCCCTGCCGGATCTCAATTTTGTGTGAGTGTTTTTTGCTTAAGTCACTTCTAGCTTCTTTTTTTAGCTATTTCTCCTTCTTAACATGACACTAGTTCCCCTGCTGCTCACACAAGTCTCAAGGTCAAGCTAAGGTTGAAGTATTTACAGAGAGTCCAGGCACTTATAGGGGAAAATCATAGCCAGTTCATTCCTTGACCTGGTTTGAACCAGTTGACTCAGTAGACTGAGGAGGGGAAGGAACAAGTGTCCTGACTCTAGGGTCGGGGATTTCTGAGTTCTGAGGCCAACAACAAACTGTTCTTTCATGCAGAAAAAGCTTTTATATTAAACATTTTAAATAGCAAAGAATAAATGAACCTTTCCTGAATATGGTAAATACTATCTATCTAAAACCAAGAAAGAATATTATCTGTAATGAAAAAATGCTAGAGGCCTTTCCAATAAGATTAGTGATAAAGCAAGGGTGTCCACTGTCACCATTAGTATTTAATGTAGTTTTAGAAATGTTAGATATAGCAATAAGACAAGATTAAGATGTTGAAGGAATAAGCATAAGCAGAGTAGAAGAAAATTATGACTCTTTGCACATGATATGGTGGTTTATCACATCACCTTGGCAGCAAGGTGGTGCAGTCATTAGAGCACTGGGCCTAAAGTCAGGAAGAGCTGGCCAGTCTCAGACATTTACTAACAGTTTGACCCAGGGCAAATCACCTAACCTCTCTCTGCCTCAGTTTCCTCAACTGCAAAAATAGGAGTAATAATAGCACCTACAGCACAGGGCTATTGTGAGGATCAAATGAGATAAGATTTGTAAAGTGCTCAGCACAGTGCCTTGCACATAGTAGGTACATAATAAATGCTCATTCCCTTACAGAACCATTCTGTGTGTTTGAACAGAAAAGTCCAGCCCAATTTTCTGTTTCTGAACCCAATTTTAGGATCAGACTGAGAGAGCTACAGGATTCTTTCCAAGGCCCTGGCCTGGGCTCCTGTCTACCTTGTCCCAGCACATAACTTCATGTGCTGGTTTCCCTGTGTGGGCTGGGCTTTTCTGTTCAAACATACATAGTGGTTCTGTAGGTGTGGAGGGATTTCGTGCAACCCAGTGGGAGGGAGGGGCTCACTGAACTACCCCAAATTGAGTTTGCTCAAAGGAAGTCCAAATAATGAAGTTCTGAGTCTGGAAGCCTTTAAGATCTTTATGGAAAATGGTAATTACCAGGAAGATAAGATAATTGTATTTGTTGTTTATGGACTATTTTGAGTTCTGAATTTGTGGGCTCTTTTGAGTATTTTCAGATTTTACGCACTTTTATCTAGAATGAAATAAAAGCTATCTTGTATCCAAAAAAATAAAAAATAAATGCTCATTCCCTTTCCCTCCCCTCATTTATAAAAGTGTAGATATTTAACTAAAAATTAATTGGTATAATAACTTCAATAAAGCAACAGAACATATAATAAGTCCTCAAAGATCTGCCTTTTTGTATACTGTGAACAGAATTCAGTAAAAACAAAAAGAAATTTCATTTAAAATAGTTACATCATGTATAAAACATCTAGGAGTATATTTACTAAGATGCACAATATTTATATGAATGGGAAAATCCTTTTGACAGAAAACTTACATAATTGGAGAAGGAGTAATTGCTTATATTTGGGCTATAGTAATATAATAAAAATTACGATACTATCTAAATTAATCTATGGATTCAATGCCAAACCAAACTACTAAATGATTAACTTAATAGAACTATATGAAATGATAACAAAATTCATCCAGAGAACAAGAGATTAAGAATCTCAAGAGAAATAATGGAAGTAGGAAGGAAAGGTACCTAGTACTACCAGTTCTCAAACTATACTACAAAGCAGTAATTATTAAAACAATTTAGTACTGGTTAAAAATAGAAAAGCCGATCAGTGGACCAGATTAAATACACAAGACCCAAAATCACGGTAGCATAATGTTCAATAAATCAAAGAGGACTAATGAATGGATAAGGAACTGATTATACAACAAAAATTTCTGGGGAAATTGGAAAGTTGTCTGGGAGAAATTAGGCTTAGATTGACATCTTACACCATATGCCACAGTAAGCTCCAAGTTGATAAATGACTTAGATATAAAAACTTATACCATAAACAAATTGGAGAAGAAAGGAGATGCCTTTCAGAATTATGGTTAAGGAGAATTTTTGACCAAACAAGGGACAGAGGGAGTCATATGCAATTTTTATTACATAAAATTGAAATGTTTTTGAACAAAAAAACCCCTATAGTTCAAAATAAAAAAGGAAATAGTTAACTGGGGAAGGGGGCAGAAACAGTAGCAAATTTCTCTGATAAAGGTCTGATGCCTAAGATATATATGAAATTGATATGAATTTATAAGAACAAGAGCCATTTTCCAATAAATAGTTAAACTGTTAAAGGATAAGAATAGGAAGTTCTTGAAAGAAGATATGCAAGCTATCAACATTATGAAAAAATGTTCAAATCACTGATAAAAAATGAAAATTAAAACAATGCTGAGGTTCTACTTCGTACCCATCTGATTGATAAAGAAGACTAAAAAGGAAAATTACAATAGTTGGAAGGTTTTCCTGAGGAAAAGCAAACCATTACACTATTGGTAGAGCTTAGAATTTTCCAACCATCCTAGAAAACAACTTGGAACTATACCTGTAAAATCCCCAAAATGTGTATGTCCTTTGACCCAACAATAATAATACTGGGCATATATCCAAAAAGATCAAAGATAGGAAAAGGTACATATGTATCCTTTTTTTTTTATACACATATACGAAAAATATTGATAGCAACACTTTTTGTTTAACAAAGAACAGGAAACAAAATGGGTATACAACAACTGCAGAATGGCTCACCAATTATAGTATATAATTGAATGTTATTATGATATACAAAATAATAAATGGAATGAATTCAGCAAGACCTGGGAAGTTCTGTATGAACTGATGTAGAGTAAAATAAACAGAACCTGGATAACAGTTTATATCACTTTAACATTGTAAAAGAAAACAACTTGGGAAAACCTTCAGAACTTGGATCAATCAATATAGTGACTGGTCATGACTCCAGAAGACTGATGATAAAGCATGCTTCCCACTTCTCGGCAGAGAGGTGGTGAGCTATAGGTACAGAAAGAGATCTGTATTTCTAAACATAAGCAATCTGTGAATTTGTTTTGTTTGGCTATGTTTATTTATTACAAAGGAAGGCTTTTATTTTTGTGAGAGAGAGTTGTGTAGGGAGTAGGGGAGAGTAATAGTGATACAAAAAAAAAGGAGAAAAGAAATAAAAGATTTGCAATGAAACATTTTAAAAATATCCAAAAGAGAGCTGAAAGAAATTTGGAAAGAAATACAGACAAATGGGACACTATTAGTGATAACATATTAAATTTAATGTATGCTTTTTAAAAAACTGAGCTATACATAATAGAGATTCACTGATTCACATATGAGCCTTTTTTTAAGTATCAAAAAAAAAAAACCCAAACAAAATAAAACCAAAAACAGTAAACTGCTCAAATGGCAGAACCTTCGACCTCTTTGGTGGTCTGAGGTTGCTGCTGCTGCCACCTCCTGGGAGAAGACAGACCAGCTCCAGGACCTGAATCTACTCTCAGATCCTGCAGGGTTCAAACAGGACTAAGATCCCTTTCTAACCTAAAATGAGTTATTTTCTTACACAATAGTTTTTCCTGTATCTTCCCTTTGGACTTCATCTTTATATTAGATAAAATATCTCAATTTCTTCTGATCTTTCCATCAATTTTATGTAGACTGATGATTAAAACACCTGGATTCTAGTCCTGGCTCTACCATTAACTAGCCACAAGACCTTAGATAAGGAATTCCACTTCCTGTGTCCTCATATTCAATTTATAATTAGAAGGGACATTAGAGGTCCCTTAGAGGGAAGGGGAAAAATTACCTTAGAGATAATTTCATCTAACCCTGTCTTTTTAGAAGAAAGTTAACTGATAGCCGGAGATGTTATCCTAGGTCATTTATACAGCTAGCACATAGAATCATAAGATCACATTCACTCCCAACATGGTAATTCTCAGTGCATTTTCCTACCTATCCATAGTAAGTCTACTGGTTAAGAAGGAAGGAGGAACTTAGAAACAGTGTGTTGGGGCAGGAAGACTTCTGCACTTGTGAGTAAGGATACCCAAGGTCTAATAATTGGTATTAAACTGGCTTTACTGTAATACTGTAATCAATACTTCAAGGACCATTTGTCATCACTCTTTCCCCTTCTATATGTTCACAGCATATTCTGGAATTTTGCCAGGAATCAAAGTCAACTTCAATATCCTATACTTTGCAGATTCTGCTGTCTTCCCTATCCTGAATACTAGGACATTCACATTCCTCCAATCTTATGGCACCTCTTCTTTCAAATATCACTGACAATAACTCAGCAATCATTCCCCAGGAGTGTGAGTAATACTATGTCAAAAGCCTTAGAAACTGTAGTATTCTGACCTTGCAGAAAACTAGCAGAGCATGCTTATCAGTTCTATGGGTACACTGCAAAATCTGTTCTGGAGATGTTTCCACTTTGAAAGATAAGAGAGCTTCTATTACCAATGTGACCTTGGGGAGGTCACTTAACATCTTTAGGCCTTATTTTCCTCGTATGCAAGATGTGGGATGGGGGTAGATTAGATTCTTGTTAAGGCCTCTTCTAACTCTGAAGCCTATCTTTCTATAAGATACTAATTTCCAGCTCTGTTAATTATTAGGTATATGGCTTTGGATAAAACATTTATTCTCTATGGGTATCAGTTTCCTTATAGTTAGAATCAGGGAGTTCAACTAGAAGATTTCTAAGGTTCCATCCAACCCCATGATTCTATGACTTTAAGAAAATGTCAATCTTAGTGGTATGCTACTTAAATATTTAACAGTGGACTCTCAAAAAAAAAAGTATGCTCAACATGTTTTTCAATTTAATCATCATTAACATTTTCTTTAGTCTAAACAATCAACAAAACCATAAATCAGTTCCTCATTTGTAGCATTTGCTAGTTTCCTCCAAAGTGTAAATGCTCATGCTGAAAATTTAACAATCAGCTCTCCCAAACTGGTATGAGCTAGCTGCAACACACTCCTGATTTTAGCGCAATGTCCAGTTTTTGTTTTGTGAAGGAAGCTAATTGAACTGAGCCTTACTCCCCCTGTCTAATGCTCCAGGCATTTCTTCTCTTTTGGGTAAATGTTGTTGGTTTTACTCTTGTTTTCTGTTTACACTGGGTAGTCCTTGTATATATTATTTTTCTGGTATTGCTTACTTTAGTCTGAATTATTTTAAATGTCATAGGATCATAGAACAAGAGTTGGAGGGAAACTTAGACCAGGCCCAATCCCTTCTTTTTTTTTTTTGCCTTTTGGAGGGGGGAGGACAGGGCAATTGGGGTTAAGTGACTTGCCCAAGGTCACACCGCTAGTAAGTGTTAAGTGTCTGAGGCCAGATTTGAACTCAGGTCCTCCTGACTCCAGGGCTGGTGCTCTGTTCACTGCACCACCTAGCTGCCCCACCAACCTCCTCTTTTTTACAAAAGAGGAAACTGAAAGTGACTTGTCTAAGGCAGTAAGCTTCAGAGTTAAGATTAAAAAAAAAAGCTAACATTTAAGAAATGTTTTAAGATTTACAAAGCACTTCATTTATATTAGCTCATTTGAACTCAGGTCCTCTGACTCCAAAGCCAGTGTGCTTTTCACCATACCATGTTTTGTTTTGTTTTTTGGAATTGTCATATGTGTTACTTCTTACCGTACAGTGATTTATGTTACATTCAGGTACCATAATTTGTTTAGCTAGTTTACAAACTAATGAGAAGGAAGAAAAAGAAACAAGCATTTATTAAACACCTATTATGTGCCAGGTTCTGTGCTAAGTGCTTTACAAATATTATCTCATTTGATCCTCATAACAACCCTGAGAAGTAGATGCTATTATGATCTCCATTTGACAATCAAGGAAAATGAGTCAGACAGAGGTTAAGTGACTTGTCCAGGGTCACAGAGCTACTAAGTTTTCCGATGCTAGATCTGAACTCAGGTCTTTCTGATGGCAGACCCAGCGCTCTACCCATTTTATTTCTAGTTCTTTGCTACTAGGAATGAATGAATGAAAAGATACTTCTTAAGTACATGCTGTGTGCCAGGAACCATGCTAGGTACTGAGGATACAAAGACAAAAGAGGGACAATTGCTCCCCTCAAGGTTCTTCTGTTCTAATGAGGAAGATGTCAAGTATAGAGAAATAGTGGCTACAGAGGGTATTTTGTTCTAGAAAGTCACAAGCATGGTAAGTGGAGTCATAGGTCAGGCAGTTTCTTGTGCCTTTTCTAGAAACAATGGTAATGTTAATTTAGACACAGCAAGGTGGCTCAGGGGACAGTGTTAGACTTGGAATCAGAAAGACCTGAGTTCATAAGCTGGCTCAGATGCTTAGCAGCTATGTGACCCTGGTCAAGTTAGTTAACCTGGAGCTGTCTCAGTTTCCTTATCTGTGAAATGGGGATAATAATAGCACTTATATCTCAGGGTTGTTGAGAGACTTAATAAGATAATATTTGTCAACTGCTTTATAGCACTACATAAATGCTAGCTTTTGATATTTATTTCTAGAGCAAAAGAAAAGTTGGGGGATGGTTATAGAAGAACCTCCATGCTCCTGGCAGGAAGATGGTTGGAGTGAAACCTGGTTAGGGGTCAACTAGGTATAGTGGGTTATTATCAATCAAGACGGGAAGGCACCAGGGTAGGAATTCTAAAACTGAGGAGGGGTATCCCTGGGGTAGGAAGATAAGGAAGAATGATGACCACGGTGAAGCATTGCAGGAAAACTGGGTGCAAGATGCATGTTTTTTGATTCTTGCTCATCTAATCTATTCCACTGATCCATTTTTCAATTTTTAACCAATATGAAATACCAAAGTTTTGATGACTATTGATTTTTAATAAAGTTTGAGATGTGAAAGTACTTCATTGCTATTTTTAAAAATTATTATTTGCCCAGACATTCTGAATCTCTTATTCCTTCAAATGAATTTTGTTATTATTTTATCTAGCTCTATAAAGGAACACTTTGGTAGCTGATTGACATGGCATTAATATGCAAATCAATTTAGGTAACATTTTTATTATACAATTGCAGACCAACCATGAGCAATGAATGTTCTTTCAATTATTTATCTTCCTTGTTCTCTGTCAAGACTGCTTTGTAATTATATTTTTTGGAGTCTTGCATATGTCTTTGTAGATGAATTCACAGAAATTTTATGCATTTTGTAGTTATTTTCATTAGAACTCTCTTTCTGAAATTTTCTCCTGGGTTTTGTTTTTGGTATATAGAAATGCTGATGATTTTTGTGGGATTTTTAAAAAAAAATTGTTATCTTGGTACTTAACTAAAACTATTAATCGTCTCAATGCATTTAGTCACTCTTTGGGAATTTTTTTCCCCAATAGAAAGTTAGATCAGTGTTGGCAAACTTCTAGAAAAGGAAGATATTATTACAAAGAGCCAACATGGCTTTATCAATAATAGGTCATGGTTGACTAAAGTAGTTTCCATTTTTTACATGATTACTAAACTAGTAGATGAGAGAAATGGTGTGGAGATATACTTTATCTAGCTTTTACTGAAGCTTTTGATAAAGTCTCATACTTTCTCATTGAGACAATGAAGGGATATGGATTAAATATTAAAGAATAAGATCTATTTCATTTGGTTTTAAAGTAGTAATTTTCAATTTGCTAGCATATAATTATGGATAGTAAATTCTGATGATAATTTTTATTTCTTCCATTTGTTGTAAATTCATCTTAATTTTTTATTTTAGTAATTTGATTTTCTTTCTTCTCTTTTATCTAATTAACCAAAGGTTTATCAACTATGTTACTCTTTTTGAAGAACCAGAATTTAATTTTATAATTTCTATGGTGTTTTTGTTTTTCATTTCACTTCTAGTTTTCAAGACTTCCCCCTTTGAACTTTTACTAGGCTTGTTAATTTGATGTTTCCCTAGTTTTAAAAATTGCTAGTCCAGCTCATTAATTCTCTCTTATTTAACTTTTTAAATGCACATTTTCATAGTCGAATTTTTTTCCTCTGAGTAACGTTTTAGCTATACCTCCCAAAATTTGTTAAAAGGACTGGTCATTATTGTTCTTTTTAACATAAGTTCTAATTGCTTCTTTGGTTTATTCTCTGATCTACTCATTATACAGGATGTCATTATTAAGTCACTATTTTGGTCTTATCTTTTGTTTCTATTTCCTGCGTGAATTATTATTTTTATTGTATCATGGCATATAGATTCTGTATTTAATACTTTGACTTTTTTACGTTTGTTTACTTTCTCTGTGCTCTATCATATGGTCTATTTTTACAAATGTATATCAGGTACTGCATAATATGCATAGTCGTTAATATTTCCATTTAGAAGAATCCATGTTTTCCAAATTTAACATTCCTAACATTTTGTTTAGTTAATATCTTTTTCTTCCTTTGTCTGTGCTAATTTATTCAGCTGTAAGAGAACATTAAAGTCTCCTATAGTTATTATTACCATCTATATCTTTTTGTAATTCAGTAAACTTTTTAAAATGAATTTAGATGTCCTGCCACTTAGTGCATGTGTTCAATTTTGATATTTCATTTTGAAGGGTACCTTTAAGCATTGTATAGTTTTCCTATTTATCTATCTCAACATTGAGAATTTTTATCTTTGCTTTGTACAAGAGCATGACTGCAACCTCTGCTTTTTTCAAATCATGTTAATTATCAAATGCTGTTTGAGAGCCTCACTTTAATGATACAGTCTGAATTTTTTGGATTTATTTTCTGTATGCCAAAAATGGGTGGATTTTGTTTTCTTATCCTGTTATCCTCCTTTTTTTATTGGGTGGTTTAATACATTTACATTTAAGGTGATGATTGTTAGATTTGTGTTTTTCATTTATTTCTTTTGTATGGATTTTTATTCCTTTCTCTTTAAGTCAGTTCTTTGTACCTTTGATTAGTTTTACTTATACTACTTTAATTCTAGTCTAGTCCCATAGGTGCATCATCCTGACCTCTGTTTACTTGATATCCTGAATTACTTGTTTACTTAAGATGTTAATTTCTCTTTCAAAAAAACATTTTCAAATGTTTCTTTCACTCCTCACTCAGATAAGTATGTGGTTCATAATTTTCTTTTCCCCTTCCCACTTCTTAGATTAAGTAACATTCTTTTATTGTACCCCTTTCTAAGAAATTTTCATTTGCTTTTTTCTCACTTCCTCATTTCAATACTTTATTATGCATTCTATTCTCCCACTCATTGCCTATACCTAGACCTTTCCTTGTTACTTCTTTATTCTATTTTCGAGATTAGAAATAGAACTTATAGAGTCCCAAATTTGATTTTCTTCTGTCCTATTTCTAGAATTGTCTTTATATATCTTACTTACCCTGTCCTCCTTATCACTCATTCGTGTATATATGTATGTATGTGTATATTCATTTACCTTATTTTTTGTTTTGCTTTTAATGGTGCCTTCTACTGTGTCCCACTCCTAGAAATGACAATTAATAAAGATGAGATTGATTCACTCTGGAACCCAAGGTATGAGGCTTAATCCTATTTCTGGCTGTTATCATGATCACTAACTACTTCTCAGACCAGATGATTCTATCTCCAGATCTCCTTACCCCTTGCCACCTTGGGTGCTGACTGCATTTTATAATGTGTTCAAAGTTGTCCATTCTGTCATTTTTTTTTTCAAAATTCTATTGAGATCTCTAATTTTCCAACTGAATTTCTCTCCTAAAATAACTTGGACCCCTCCTACCTTTCCAGTTTTCTTATACCTTACTCTCCTAAGTACTCTGCTTTTTAGTGACACTGGTCTTGCTATTTCTCAAACAAGATTCTTCATATCCTTCCTGTATTGCTGCTTCCTGGCTTCCTTTAAGTCCCGGTTAAAAGCTCACCTTCTACAAAAGCCTTTCCTGATCCCCCTTAATACTAGTGCCTTCCCTCTGGTGATTATCTCCAATTTATCACTAAAGATCTTTTTTTGTGTTTAGTTGCTTGCACTAGACTGTGAGCGCCTTAAGATTAGGGACTGTCTTTCAAATTTTTTTGCATCTCCAGTGCTTAGCACAGTGACTGGCACATATTAGGCATTTAACAAATGCTTTGTGACTAATATCTTTTCTTTTGGAATTCATTTATGTTATTCCAGGATCTCTGGGAATTTCAGAATTTTTTTTTCCATTGGGATTTTTCATTCATTCCCCTTTATAGCATAATAGCCCCATTTTTTTGTTGCTGTTTATATGCATTTTTCTTTCTTTTACTGTTGGTTTATCTGCTTAGTAACTGGGCCTGTAACCAGCCTTTTTCTTTTTGTCTTTCAGCCTTTTAAAAAAAATTGTATTTTTAGTAACTCGTCTCTGGCTTCCCTCCTTATTCTTGTCCCTTTGCCCTTCTATTGCTATGGCACATAATGTCCTCATCCTCTTCTGTTTGGGGAATGTGGGGGATTTGCTCCCTGCCCAAAGTAAACTTTCTTAACTCATTTAAGAAAATAGTTCAAAATCTTCCTTCCCCTGTGGACTCACATTGTTTCAAGTGGCTTGGCAGAATTAGTTTCTTTTGCCTCTTGTGATGGCGTGTGTATGGGTGGAGGGTGTTGCAGATCAAGCCCCCACTTTTCAGAGACTGGGAGGGCCTCCACAGATGGACCCCAAGTCACAAGCTTGTGAGGTTGACTGCACTGGAGCTGGCTAATAGTAGCTTTATGTGTTTCAATTCTCTCATGTAATTTCATGAGGCATTTTCTTCCTTTAGTGCTTGTTACCTTGCTAATTCAACTGTAGTTACTATATGTTGGACACACATTTTCTTTGACTTTTTGTAGGTTAAAGTTATATATGGAAAACAGACTACTCAGTCATCTCTGATTGAAGAGCCACCACATGTTTCCCACTATTTACCCTCCACATGTGGTACTAAACTTTTCTGTATCATCCTCTACTATTCTCCTTCAAACTGTTCTTTCAGGATCTCTGGGCTGAGATGGAGGATAATTGCCTAGCTCATCATTCCAGCCTAGATATCATCTCACTGTTTCAATGTGTAATTAATAACATTTTAACTGAAAAACTTCCTGGAAGAGATTGCACGTTACTGTCACAATAGACAAATGAATCGGGTACATATTTAAATGTTAAACATATTTGTGATTCTCCTAACCATTTCTTGAAGCATGGGACTATCTTAGTGGAGATGAGGTTTCTTAATGCTTTAAATTTTCTGCCCCAAGAAATGGGGACATGGCGGTAAGATCTGAAGAAATGTGGGGTAGTATAAGATGGCTATAAAAGCAATCAAACATGGGGTAATAAAAACAATATTGGAGTGGGTATCAGAAGACCTATATTCTGTACTGCCTTTACTACAGGGCAGTTGCTGAAATTTAGGTAAGTTGCTTAACCCCACTAGACTGAAATCCTTTCTACTCTAAGGAATCATCCCTCCCATAGCATTTTTCTATCTATAAAATAAGAGGTGTTTGATCTTTTGGAATATAGGTTTATAGCTAGAAGGAACTTTAGAGATAATCTAGTCCATCTTTCTCATGTATACATTAGAAAACTGATATCTAGAAGTTAAGTGACTTGTCCAAGGTCATACATATAATAAGAGGAAGAGATACATATAATAAGAAGAAGAGGTTTGAACCCAGAGCCTCTGACTCCATCTACAATATTGTGCTAGGGCCCCTTCCAGCTCCACAATTAGGTGATTCTGTGGGGAAAAAGGATATTGACACTAAGTCACTGATTAGGAAACTATGGATGAATAATTATCTGTACCCCAGTTTCCTCCTGTGAAAAGTCCAAATGATAATAGCGACAGCTTTTGGAGGCAAAAACAAGCTGGACAATCAAAGAAGGCCAAGTTTTTGTTTTGAGACTAGTTATCTTCATCTTGCCAAAACTGGAAATGCAGAGCCATTCCTGACCCTAAATACCTCCCTACTGATCAGTAAGAAAGTTTTAGCCTCCTAGGTTTTTTCTGATCTGGGCTAGCTAGTTGGCCCCTCCTTAGAGCATGGCTCACCATATTAATGCCAGACTTCATTTTGGACATCCCCACCTACTTTAATCACAGAACTACCAAACTCAGGCTACCTCAATTTCCCAGCCTCAGCCTCCTCTGGTAGCAGGGATTACAGGCTGCCTGCCAGGAAAAGTGGCAAGTGTTTTAGCATCTCCAGTGGAAATGAACATCTGGCCAACGAATCTTTGCAGCTTAAGGAGTATTCTTTAGATGAACAGAAAGAAGACACGCTCCAACAAGAGTCGTAAGGGAATACTCAACAGCCCTGGCCTTTGGGAACGCTGGTTTTCTAAGCTGAGTGATTCGGCAGTGGGGTTGGGGAGGATGATTTATTTTTGGGCTGAAGTTCTAGCTACAATTCTATTTTTATAAGTCCGAGGTAGCTGGCCACCAATGTCGGACGCAATGCTAAAGGGGACAAGTAGTATCATGACTCCGTAAGGATTTTCTTGGCCATCCTGTGAAGTAACTAAACAGCAGAACAATCCTACAGTATTAATTCACTTCAACCAGTCCTCATACAAATGCCCACCACGTGCTTGCACGGTGCTGCAGAAATAGAATCCTTTGCTCCACTATTTCCCCTGACCCCTGACCTCCTGGCGGTGGGACATCCCTGGGGACCTCCACAAGTACCGGTGGTGCAGCCCTTCTCATCCTGGACTCCTCCCGTCCATGCCCATTCTTCTTCTGTTTTTCAGTTCTGGGCACACGGACAGAAATTTGAACAAGGGGGAAGGGAAGGAGAGCAGAAAGAAATAAAAGAAAAAGGCGACAATGATGTGGGCATGCCCTCATTTTTCCTCTTTTATCATTTCTCAGGCACTAGTCTCTTTCCTCATTCCTCCGCACTTGTGCCCTCTCCCTTCCAACAGTCTTCTCCCTCCCCGTCCCCAGTGTCTCTTTTCCCCAGGTACTAACTTAATGAAACACAAGAATCTCTGTAAGAGATACCCTTGGGTAGAGAAGAGGACGGCGTGTCTCCGCCTTGCCTCCCCTCCCCGGGGCTCAGCGGCTCCAGGTGTACTAGAGGGAGGGATACTCGGGAGAGCGTCGCAATGAGCGCGGATGCAGAGCGCAGTCAGGCACCTAGCCGCGGTTGCGCGCCCGCCGCGCCGAATGGGGAGGCGGCCCCTTTAAACGTAGGCCCCGCCCCTGCCCTCCCGTACCCTCGGCGCTGCCAGCGTCGGCGGCGGCCGCGGCGGCGGGTTGGGAGCTGACAAGATGGCGGCTGGCGGGGCTGGCGCTGCGGCGCCCGAGAGCCGGTTGCTGCCTTACGCGCTGCACAAGTGGAGCTCCTTCTCCTCCACCTACCTCCCCGAGTGAGTGCGGGGACGGCCTGGGGGTCTGCATCCCGACCTCGGGGGCGGCGAGACGGGCGAGGGGCGGGCGGCGGACAGAGGTCCGGGCCTGCTGCTGCTTGCCGCCGCCGCCGCTGTGTGTGTTGGGGGGGGGGCGGAGGCGGGGAGGGAGGCGCGGCCTTCTCTGCCCCCCAGCCGGGCCTGGCGGAGCAGAGCCCGGCCTCGCCTTCCCGCTCTGGCCCTCCTCGTCTGGTCTGGCCTGGGCCCAGGAGTTAGGGCGGCCGCCGCCGCCGCGCTCGGGCCGAGTTCGGGCAAGGCTGGTGGGGGACGCGGCGTGTGGGCCGAGAGGCGCCGGAGCTGGGGCGGGCTCTGGAAGAGGTCTCGGCGGGGTCGGGGACCGCGGAACCTCAGAGAAACCCCTGGGATGGGGAGCGCGTAGTTTCGGGACAGGAGCTGGGGGAGCGTGGCGAGTGTCTGTGAAGTTGGGGCCCTGGGAGGGAGGGAAACTTGGGAGCCAAAGAGCGGAGCGAGTTCGAGTTCTCCCAGGACCCGGGGGCTTGGGTCGGTCGGGCTCCGGCTTCGGCCTTGCGGTCGTAGACAGGTCAGTGTAAAACCGAGCAGCCCGTGCACACCTCGTAAGCGCCTGTGCCCCGGGGTAGAGCATCACCTTGGGCCGATAGAAAAAGGGGCTTCGCCTCGCACCCATTCCAAGAACAGCCCCATCGAGGCAGGGTGTTGTAGAGGGGCCGGAGCGTGCTGCGGGGCTTAGTTATCTCAGTGACGTGCCTGGACAAGCTTGCTTATTCTCCAGATATCGGAGAAGGAAGGGACACCTTTAGTTTTGGACGCGTGAAGGCTTAGGAAAAAAATTGAAGAAAGTCTTTCCCCTCTCCCAGTACCCCCCTCCCATCCCGAAAAAGTTTTTGTTTTAAGACCTATTTTTTGCCCCCTAGAGTTTTCCCGTGGGTGTTCATTGGGCTAGACACCATTGTTTTATAAGCAAACCCAAGTTATCACGTAATGCAAAGTGTGGAGCCAAGACATTTCAGTTGAGTGGGCAGTTACTGAGCCTCTCCTTCCTCATCTGTAAAATAGGAATAATGTCCATATTTTACCTTACCTCTCAGGGTTGCAGGGTTGTTGTGAAGGTCAAACAAATGTATATATGTAAGCTATTATTATGTTCCTAATTTGACTTGGAATTTTAAACGATTATGTGATATGTGTTATATAGATAACATTTTTGAAAAAATGTCCTATCCAAATCCCTTGCCTTCCCCTCCAACCCCATAGTTTCGTAATGTTTAGAAAATTTACGACTCCAGTGTGGTCACTAAAAGTGCATCATGAAGTTGCTACTAGGACAACTCAATCCTTTTGACTCCCAGTCCATTGCTCTGTCCCTCAGACCACAGTTTGGCTAGAAATCTTTTGCCTGTCACAGGGATCCAGTTCAGTAAATGGTGCCAAATGACCTATGGTCAGATTAGGTTTTTACCTTATGTTGACAGCTGCCCCCAAAAACCTCTTTCTCCTTCTGGCTTAGCTGTTTTTGCCAGTGATGCCACCATTCAACTAGTCTTTTATGTTGAAGACTTTACTTATTACCTTTGACTTTTTTCCTCCTGTATCTCTTAAATCTAAGATATCTGTTGATTCCACCTCAGAAACTTTCCCTCAAACAGAGGTTGAGTGTACCATTCAATGGCCATGGTCACACAGATGAGTCTTTGAGGCAGGTGTCTTGGGAAATCTCTGTTAGCTTTCCCTCTGCATATGTGACCACCACCATAGTTTGGCTCTCCTTGCCTCACCCCTAGACTCTTACAGTAAAATCTTATTTGGTCTCCCCTCCACCAATCCTGACTCCAGTCCTTTCTTTAGTAGCTGCCTGATTATTGTCTGTAAGTACTGGTCAATCAGTCACTTGCTGGAGAATCTTCAGTGGCTCCCTAGTGCCTCTAGGATAAAATACAAAACAAGATGACACTAGCCCACCTTTTCAGGTGTATTTTATATCATATGCTTTACATTTCAGCCAAATTGATCTACTTGTTATTCACCTAACTTGGCACAGCTGCCAAGGTTTCCTGTCCCTGCCTTTGCAGAGTTTTGTGCTGGAAATTTCCATGCTCGAAATTCCGTGTTCTCCCCTGATATTTAGAATCTCTAGCTTTTCTATGGGAAACCATTCCTAAACTCCCTAGTCATAAGTGCTTTGTTTTCTCTTTCCTCAGATTCTCTTTTGTGTACTTTACTGTTTATGAGTTGTTTCCCAAATAGAACGTAAGCTTCTTGAGGGCTGGGGCTATCCTCTGCCACCTCTGTATTATCATGCTCTTCATTTCCATTTATTTGCCTAGCTTTTTGCAGTAGCTTCCTAATGAATCTTTTGACCTCCACTCTGTTCTTTATATCCCTGCATGACTTTTATCTAGTTGCATAGCTCAGTTTTAAAAAAATCTTCATTTTTCTCCCCAATGTATACAGAGTCAGTTTCAAACTTTTTAACCTGGAACGCCTTCCACAGTCTTTCACTGTCCTTCTTTTCATTGTTACACATTATTGTCCTCCAGCTCCAACCAAACTAAAACATTAATGTGTGTTACACTTAATGCTTTTTGGAATGTTCTCCCTTTCTTGTTTTACCCCACCTAATTTCTACCTGTTCTTTAAAATATTTGGTTCTCAAATTCCAAATTGGGGGATGAAGTCAGAAAAGCAATCTAGCCCTCACCTGGAGTGGGGACAAGATAATTGGTACATTGCTTCTACTTTCTTTGACTTTCTCATTCATGAAAGGTGTGAGATTAGGGAAGCTGACTTAAGTGGCATTACAGGAATTTTAAATGGGAGCTGCACAGTTTGATTTGGTGATAAGAGTAAAGGTTTGTCCCTCTCCTTGGAGGTAAGATTATAAGTATGGCTTTTGTAGCTGAAGGGATAGTAGCACATTGAACTGGCAATAAAAGGTATGGGCTTAAATAGGTGTGTTTACCTGAACCTGTGGCTGTATTTTGAAGTACCATAGTCTAGTAGTATCGTACTTGAGGTTGGGAGCTGGGACATGGTTGTCATTGGACTTTATTGTTATGGGTCATTACTAACTTGTATAAAAACTTGGACATGATGTGGTTGAGTCCAGTAATGTTTTTATTGGGAGACTGAGTGTGTTCTGTAAGCTGAAAAATCTCTTTCCACTGGAGGGATGCAGCAGTGGTGGCAATGATATTAAAGGACACCTTAAACATACATTATTTTCAATACAGGATCTTTCTACCAGACATTCGATGATCATTTCCCTAAGTCAGCAAAGAGAGGTGGGAAGAGACTGAAGGTGGGGGGCAGAAGGTGTCAGAAATGCCAAGAAGTTGAAGACCTTTAAGGAGCTTGTAGTCTAGTTTAATTGTAGTCCTTGATACACATTGACATAAAGACTCTTTGGGAAACAAAATTAAAAAATAGAGAACCAGTTTTCCCTTAAAAGTATATTTTATATTTCTTCTCTGTCCAAATTGTTTGCTTGGGTGGTGTGGGATGATAAAGAGGGAACCTAAATCTTTACTCCCTAATTTTTTCTTTTTCTTTTTTTTTCCTGGGGCCGGGTAGTGCTGATGGTGGTTCTGGTTCTCTTAGCTTTCAGATCTCTAATTATGCCAGACTTGATAATTTTATGAACAAAGAAGTTATACATAATTTTTTTATGTTCTTAAACTAATAAAGTGATTTTCTGCTCTGTAAAGAGGACTAAAAATGTCACGTTTTTTTGTTTCCTAGAATTTTTCACCTTTTTAATTGGAGAAACGATAAATTAAAAAGATAATTCACAATACTCAAATTACTCTGTGGTTGAGACAGCTAGATTGTGCAGTGGATAGAGCACAGCACCTGGAATTAGGAAGACAAATTCAAATCCAGCCTCAGATGCCACTAGCTGTGTGACTCTGGACAAGTCATTTAACCATTCTGTCTGCCTCAGTTTCTTCATCTGTAAAATGGAGATAATAATATCAGCTACCTTCTAGGGTTGTTGGGAAGAACAGATGAAATATTTGTAAAATGTTTAGCATAGCTTGTGCTACACTTATTCACGTCCTACCAAATGTTCTACACAGGGTTTCACCCAGGGTGCTGGAGGATTTCTTTTTGACCTCAAGAGGAGACCAGGAATGTTCTTACCTTCTATCTGCTACCTCCCATTGTGACCAGCCCCTCTTCTCTGTCATACCATTCCTTATGACACCTTCTACTAAATCATGTTCTTCTTTGAGGCTCCTTGTTGATTGTATTTTGCAGCCTGCTCATACCTGCCACGTGCCTTTTTCAATTCCCTTCTTTGTGATGTTCATCTTTAGTTCTTTACTGGCATCAGTGTTTGTTCCAGGTCTTATATCTGTGCAACAAAGCTAGCAAAATGTTATTATGAAAAGATGGGCCTTTGCCCTCATGGGAAACTTGAGATCAGTAGAAGTGCTTTGCCATTTCCCAAAGACAATCCAATTCACTCTCCTTTTTAACTCTGGGCCCAACTCACTGTTCATTTATATTGTCTTCCAAATATACATACCATTGGAGAAGCTTTATCCAGTTCTTTGTTGAAATCTGAGTAATAGATATTTTTCATTCATTTAGTCTTTCATATGTGGATGGATAGGCCAAGTTCTTTGAATGATTGTTTAAAGATCTCTTCCAAATGACTCTGTAATGTTGTTGGGCTTGATGCAATCAACATAGTGTCATTCTCAAGAAGGAGCATCTGGAGAACCTCACCATCCACAGTACAATTCACAATACAAGGCAATATATCATAAATGTCAAATGCAGGGTATAGACAAAGAACATTGTAGTGGCTCATAACAGGGAGAGTTATTTAGACATATTTTAACTTGACATTTTGATTACAGTGAGAAAATATGAAAACTTAGTTACTGGGGCTCTTTCTGTACAATTTGGAATTCTGTTGGCAACCGAATTACTTAAATACTAGGGGAAGTAATTTTTTTTTAATGTATTCTTATTCTCTTGATTTCTTCTTCATTACTAAGGCTCTGAAATGAAAATTCTTGAAGCCTTGGGGCATATACGTACATAGGGAGGGGAACATAAATAATGAACCTTCAAAGAAGACTTGAAAAGGATCAGTCCGACGGGTGGGAGGGAAAACCACAGTAGTATAGGGTTAGTTAGACTAGATATATCAAACATATTCTGGCAATGTGTTTCCTGCAAGACTCATAAAGTGTGGCCAGAGAACTAGATTAAAATGTAATTGAGAAATATTTAACAAAATAAAGATGACAAAACATAGATAATATTAATATGTGGATTTCTAAGTGAGTATGTGACCCACATATTGTTTTACTGACCACTATTTCTGTTTGAGTTTGACATCACCGATTTAGACCCAGGGAGACAAGGATGTCTGGAAAGAGAGAATGGTCAATACTAGGCAGCATTTATATAGCACTTTTAGGATTTGTGAAGGGCTTTACAACTCTGATAGGTACTTTATCATTCCCATTTTACAGTTGAGCAAATGGAAGCAAAGGTTAAGTGACTTGTTCAGTTAGTAAACACAAGTTAGTAAATGTGTGAGATCAGATTTAAACCAAAATCTTAATCCAAGTCTTCCATTTGATTCACTGCCACCTAGCTCCTTCTGACAGTGCTCAGCAGTGTCAGATGACACAAAGAGATTAGGAGTGATGAGGACTGAGAAAAGGCATGAGATTTAGTAATAAAGAGACAGTAGGTGACCTAGGAGAGCACATTCATTGAAGTTCTAGATTAGCCAGATTGCACAGGGTTGGGTAGTGAATAGGAAGTGAGAAAATGCAAGCAATAAGTATAGACTGCTTTTTCTAGAAGTTTGGCTGTTAAAAAGATGTAGGAGGATAGTTTGAAAGGGATAATATTAAGTGAAGTTAAAAAAATTTTTTTAAAGGATGGGGAGATCTGGATGGGTTTTGAAGTCTAGAAAGGAGGGGAAAAAAAACCTCTAAAATCTTAATGTGTTGAATAACCTTTAGGCCTAGGTGACCTGACACTAAGAGAGTTAATAATCCCTACGACCTTAGGTGTTTTGAATATAAAAGAGCTTTTAACTACTACCCTCCACTCTGCACTTGCAGGGAGGTCTAAGTTAGAAGAGGATTTACCTGAAGTAGAAGCAGCAGAAAGATACATCCTTGCAGCAAAGACTGGGGGGCTGTGGTTGGTGGTTGTCCGTCATTCTTTTTTTTTTTTTAAATTAACTTTGGTTTATTTTTAGTGTACATCATTCGTTTCCTAGAAATTTTGAGTTACAAATTTTCTCCCCATCTTTCCCTTACCCGCCACCCCAAAACGGAGATCCCATGTTTACCCCCTCCCCCAATCTGCTCTCCTTACCCCTGTGCCTGTATATCTTAATTCCCAGTTACATGTAAATAATAATAATATACATACATACATATATATACATATATGTATTTTTTAACATTTGATTTTAGAACTTTAAATTCTAGATTCTTTCCTTACCTCCCTTGTCACCCAGGCCCACTGGAAAGACAAGCAATTCAGTACAGGCTATACATGTGTAGTTACGTAGAACATCTCCACGATGGATATATTGTGAAAGACTGACTATATTTCCCTCCTTCCTATCCTGCCCCCCACGTGTTCTATTCTCTACTTTGTCCCTGTCCCTTTACAGAAGTGTATGCTTCCAGCAACCCTCCCCTCCATCACCCCCCCTCTCATTCCCACCCCTCCTACTCTCTTGTAGGGCAAGATACCCAATTTAGAGTATATGTCATTCCTTCTCTAAGCCAAATTCAATGAGAATAAGGTTGACCCATTCCCTTTTGCCTTCCTGTTCTTCCCCTCTATTGTAACAG
>CM053581.1:491953136-492006017 GCA_028627135.1 Pseudochirops cupreus | reverse complement strand
CTTTTCCATATTGGTATGTAAATAGTTCAACTTTGATAAGGTCCTTATGATTTCTTTTCCATGTTTACCTTTTCATGCTTCTTGTATTTGAGTATCAAACTTTCTTTTCAGTTCTGGTTTTTTCAGCAAGAATGTTTGAAAGTCCTTCACCTCACTGAATGATCATATTTTCCCCTGGAATACTATACTCAATTTTGCTGGGTAGGGGATTCTTGGTTTTAATCCTAGCTCCCTTGATCTCCAGAATATCATATTCTAGGCCCTTCAATCCCTTAATATAGAAGCTGCTAGATCCTGGGTTATCATAATTGTGTTTCCACAGTATTCAAATCATTTCTTCTTGGCAGCTTGTAATATTTTCTCCTTGATCTGGAGACTCCGGAACCCATAATAGTCTTTATAGTTATTCATTGCTTAAGACACCATTGAAGAATTTTTAGTATGAACCCTTTGGACCATCCTTGGGAACCACTGGTCTAGACCAATCTTTTGTTGTCACAAAGTTAGCTGGCCTGACTACTTTGTTCCACTTCTACATAGCCTTCAGGTTACCAGTATCCTTTGTTAAAAATTACTTCTTTTCTTTTTCAAGGTTGATGTTCTTTATAATCTTATTTCAGTTATGTTTGGGGGTAAGGGCAGTGGAAGATCATAGTAAGATTTGTACCAAACTGGTACACCTAGGGCAGCTAGGTGACATAGGGGATAGAGTGCCTGGAGTCAGGAAGACTCCTCTTCCTGAATTCAAATCTAGCCTCAGACACTGTGTGTGTGTGTATGACCCTGGGCGGGGGGTCATCTCCAACTGTCCTGATCTATATCTTGCCACTGGATGCAGACAGCTCCTGAGGAAAAAGTGAAGTTGGTGACTTTGCACAGCCCTCCCTCACTTATATCCAATTCACTTGTAAACCATGGCATCATCTTCCTGATGTCATGGTCCTCTTCGAGAAAGAAGGACATATAACCACAACGACGACCCTGGGCAAGTCACTTAACCCTGTTTGCCTCAGTTCCCTCATCTGTAAAATGAGCTGGAGAAGAAAGTGGCAAATCACTCCAATATCCTTCCTAAGAAAACCCCGAAAGGATTCATGGAGAGTCAGACACAACTGAAAAACAACTGAACAATAAGAAGTATACACCTAGAGATGATGGTGGGAGGAGTGGAATAACAGAAAATATCCTGGACTTAGAGTCAGGGGATCTGTATTTGAATCTCCTTTCTGATACTTACTAGCCTTGTGACCAATAAGCAAGTCACTGAACCTCTCTCTCACTTTCCTCATCTGTAATAATGCTTGCAGGTCCTAAGCTCATGTAGCTGATGTAAGGAAAGTAAACCTTAGAATACTGTATAAATTCAAGATATATGTATTAGTTCAAGCCTCATTTGCCCAGTTTTTATTTCCTTTACCATTAAAGGTGCTAACAAATAGCAAGACTGATTAATTGAAGCTTCCCCTTGTTCCAGGAACTGATAATGAAGGGGGTGGGGTGGGGAGACAGACTCCTAGAAGCCTGGAGTCTAGATAATCTACTGAGAGTATAATCAACCCCTAAATTATGAGGTGTCCATTACCTGCCTCCTTATCTGTTTATGCAAATGAACAGTCAACTCAACATACATTAAGAACCTACTGTATACACATAAACAAGAAAAAAGATAACTTTGAAAGTCTGCTCCCAAATGGGGTCACAAAGAGTAAGACATTACTAAATCAACACAACACAACAAAGAAGCAATAGAAAACGAGCAAAATTATTTTCCTTTTCCTTAAACTCTAGGATACTCTGGGATCAAGCTTAAGGGAAGCATAGTATGATTCCAGGGGTATTATGGAAGCAGTATGGGGTAGTTAAGACTATTAGGTTAGGAATCAGGAGACTTGGGTTCTAATCTAGCTTTGCCACTAATTTGCTTTGTCATCTCAGGTGAGTCACTTAACTTTTCCATGCCTTATTTTCCATATCTATAAAATAAGTGCTCTGGAATGGAAAATGGCTAAAATCTCTAAGGTTATTACATTCTTTTAACTGGCAAGGAGCTAAATTGCCTTAGGACTATGGCTTAGCAAACAGACTGTTGGCTCTGGGGTCACAAAGACCTTGTTCAAGGCCTGCCTCTGGCAAACACTAGCTGTGTTAACCATGGGAAAGTGACAGCTGAGTTTCCTTAGGACAGTGGCAATATATGGTTTAGTACACAGAATGTTAGACCTGGGTTCAAGTGCTGTCTCTGGCAAACATTAGATGTTAAGCAGATCACTTAGATTTTCCTGTCTCAGGTCTCTCTGTAAGATATAAGTGACTGATCAGAGGCACTGTAGGACTGGGAGTGTCTACATTTCTACCCCAGTGTTACAACAACAACAACAAAAATCTGCTTCCCAAGACTGGTAAGAATCACATTAAATAATTTACTTAAAAGGTGATATAAATGTCAGCTATTCCCACCTGTCAAATGAATTCCTCTTTTGAATGTGAGCAGTTTGCGAGTTAGTTCCACAAATGGATTTAGAAGATGGACATTTGCTGTCTAGGACCTGCAGACTCATAGAATTTAAGAGACTTTAGCCATCTTCTAGTCTAGGGGTTCTTCACCTGGGATCTTTGAACTTTTAAAAAAATGTATCTATTTTTGACAACTATGTTTCAATTTAATTGCTTTCTTTGTAATTTTATGTACCTAATTTTATGCCTTTAAAAACATTATTCTGAAAGGGGGTCCATAGGCTTCCACAGATGCCTGAGGGATCCATGATGGAAAAAAAAAGGCATGAACCCTGAGCTAATCTAAACCAATGACTTTGTAAGTGAAGAAACTGAGGTAAGCAGAGAGATTAAACGGTTCACTCCAAACTATGACACAACAACTCATTTTACCTAAATCATTAGGTTGCTCACTGCAGCTCCATATTTCTGTGGCCCATAGCAACATTTCCAACCAGAGACTTTGAAAGGAAAGGCTTCATCTATCTATGTTGGCCTAAATTACTCAACAAAAGCCTGATGGTGGGCTGCTTGTTAACTCCTAATATCTTTCTTTCTTATTCTTTTTCGCTTTATAAAAAAGATTGACTTTATGCTTGTCATAATCTAGTGGGACAGTGCCACATTTTCTTTACTTTTATCCTTTCCCTCTCCCTCACTGTGCCACTCTGAGGATTTTGATTTGAAAATTGATAATAATCCAGTCAAAGAATTTACTGAATGCAAAAGGAAGAGGACAAATGATGCTTAAAATATCTCTGCAGGCAGCACGCACATTACTGATCAGGTCAGGCTTCCTAGGCATGACCTTGGAGGTCAGAGCCAGGACCAAGCTTCGAGGACACAGTAATAACAGGTTTGGGCAGCTTTTGTTTCACTCTGATTCGGTGGTAGAGGCGACACGTGGGTTAATCAGGACAGAAGCCCTTGGCAACCAGGAAGATTCCCTTTCCTCTTTGTTTTTTTTTCTTTTTATAAGAATAAAAATGCTTACAATATTTTGGACCAAGTAGAAAGTCATTTATTCTTATTAGTAATTCTAACAACAGTTACCTTGTGCTTTAAAGTTGGGAGAGAGTTTTACAAACATTGTCTCATTTGATTCTCTGAACAACCCTCTGGGGCAGATACCAAGTCTTTAACTCCTTCCTCTCTTATCCCTTCCATGGCCACATTCTCACATCCATCCCTTGAACTGTATATGAAGACACCAAAATGTCGACTAAGAGTAAGAGCCAGCTTATATTTGGAACAATATAGTATGCAGTAGGGGAACTGTGGCCAATTTGAATTGAGGATCTCTCTGGCATGGCAATATATTTTTTTTAGAGGTCATCCACCAGCTTCCATCTGGGTGGAGTCAGGCAGCCATTTGGTACCAGGTTTCTACCTTTACAATTCGCTAAGACATCTACCATCTCATCCAGTCTAGACAGAGTACCTCCTCTTAGAACTGGGGTTTTTATTTTGAGGTCTGTGAACTTGTTTTTATTTCTGTTTACATTTTAAAAACAATCTTTTGATAACTGTATTTCAGCAGAATTGGTTTCCTTTGTAATCCTATGTATTTTATGCATTTAAAAGCATTATCCTAAGAAGGGGTATATAGGCTTCACCAGACTGCCCAACGGGTCTGTGACTCAAAAAAGGTTAAGAACCCCTATTTTGACTCACCTGCTGGAAGTACAGACAATAAACTCAGGAGCTCACTTGCTGCTAGCCCTGGGTGGGATTTGCAGTTCAAGACAAGCTGGTCTCATGAAGTTGAGGAACTCTATAGGGTCTGCCCTGGGACTGTTTTCTCCAACAGCAGAGTTCATTCACTATGTCATGCTCCAAAGCTGCACCCATCCATCCATCCATGCATCCATCCATCCATCTGCTACTTGCTGTGCTCCAAGAGAAGATATTTCTTTCTTTTGGAAGGGTTCCCAAACAGTGGGTCTGGTAGCTATTTACATTTCTAGGGCTTTGGTAGACAAAGGTGGATTTCAGTACTGGACTGACACTGTACCTTTCTCTCCCCATCACATCATCTTCCTTAGTCTCAAAGGATCATATTTGTAGCTTTGCCATTTTCACAATAATTTTTAAACAAGGAAATTACCAAAAGGGAAGAGAAGGGTCCCTGTAAACCAGCAGAGTTTAGAGCTAAAGAATATGTTAAAATTTTCCATGATGGAAATTTCCCAGCTACCAAGCTCTTTAGATTTTTTTTTTTCTTTTCAGGGCTGCAAGCAAAGAATGGAAATTTCCCAGTGCAGCATCAAGGGCTGCTGTTCTGCTGACTGTCTCGCTCAGTTGGGGTCATCTGCTTCCCCAAGACATCAAGGAATGCCAAGGTAAGTCTTGGAGAAGCCAAACCCTTCCTCTGCAGGAGGAGTATCTTTGTCCTGCCTCCAAGCTGTGACCAGTGGGGACGGGCAAAAAAGAGGCAGTCACCGCTCCATCCATCCACCTGGGTGTGAGTAGGTGAGTTTTGCTGACTGCTAACACCTGTGAGCATCTCACCTTTATTTGACAGCCAATCCCTGGCAGCTGGCAGGCTTCTTGAGACCATCCTTAAGTGACCTGCCCTTTGCTTATTTCTCCAAACTATATGCAGATTTTAGTTACCTATGGATTTGAAAGCTCCTGGTGTTTATGAAAGCACCCACTTAACTGGTCAATTATAAGTATCCCAAGGTACCATCTGTGCCCCTCCAAAAATGAGACTCTTTTTCATGATATATAGGTTCAAAGAAATTCCCCATCTCAGCTCTTCCTGACCTTTCTGATTCAACTGGTATCCAAAGAATAACTTCATATCTGTCATAGGCCTTCCCCCATCTAGCAGCTGCTTCAAAGAAAGAAATCTCAGTGATGGAGGTGATTTCAAAAGCAATTAGTAATACTGAATTGGCAAATGGGGTCAAGGATGGTGGCTGGAAGCATTTATTCCAGAAAGAATGTTCCAGATTTGCACATGTACATCTGCATGCGGTGTGTGTGTGTGTGTGTGTGTGTGTGTGTGTGTGTGTGTGTGTGTGTGTTTCCGTGGGCGGGGTTGGGGAAGTGGATTTCTGGTTTCCTTCAAGGTACTAAATTCCTTTGAGGAGCAATGAATATGAGTCCGCCACCTGGGTGAGACAGTGTGTTACAGTGGAAAGACTTGTAATGTTGGAGTACAAGGTTCTAGGTTCAAATCCTGACTCTGCTACTTATTGCCTAGATGACTTTGGGCAAATCACTCAGTGCTTCTGGGTTTCTGTTTCCTTCATTATAAAAGCAACTAGATGGATTAGATGATCTCTGAGGTCTCTTCTAGCTCCAAATCCTGCAGTCTCTATGACCTTCTTGTTAATAGCCCGGGGATGTTTTGAAAAAATCGGCAAGAAAAATGATTATTGCCATTAGCATTTGAAACTGTTTGCTAAGGTTGGTTCCCTGCTGTTAAAAATGTCAATATGGTAATCCAGAAAGTAGTACATCAAGAAATCAAAATATAATCTTCCCATAATTCAGTGCAAAAGCAAAGATTCATCCCACGTCCGCCTTTTTTTCTGGTCTCATCTGACCCACAATAATCATCATTAGCAGGGTCTTCTTCGAATACAAAGGACCACCCTGCTCATGAGAGCAGTGCAAGGGAACTAGAGATTTTGGCAAGTAAACCTCTCTTGGTTCTGCTTAAATTAACAGAATCATAGGCTGTTACAGACTGTACATTTCAACCAGATGAACTCTGTTATTTTATAGATGAGAAAATGGAGTCTCAGGAAAGCAATGGAACTCACCTAAGGTCAGTAAGTGCTAGACCTATGGCTCAAACTCAGGTCTTCTGACTTCTAGGTTTTTATCAAGGGTCAATTACCTGCCTGTGTATTTGTTTATGCAACTGAGCACAGTCAACTGATTCCAGCATACATTAAGTGTCTACTGTATGCACGCAAACACTTAAAAAGACAATCATGTAAGTCTAAAGCAATAGATAGTAGGCACAGTACTCTCCTTTTCCTTACACTCCTGGTTACTCTGGGATCAAGTTTAAGGGAAATATGTATGATTCCAGGGTTTAAAAAAAGCTAATGGTTAGTTTAATTCAGAAAATGGTTACTTTTGTTACCATTCACCCTATTCTTCCCTCCCCCACAAAAGAACCAAAACAAAACCGACCCATCAAAGCATGTTGAACTGGACCAATCTGACATTTTAAGAGGCTTCCTTGGCGTGCTGACAGTCTCTTCTCTCCTCCCTCCCTTCCTCCTTAATCCCATCACTAGCTGGAAGATTTGGGGCTTTTTATTCAAAGATGGCGCTTCTAAATGGTGATTCTGATTTGTAGGCCTCATATGTTTGAAAAGACAGATGTGTCATGAGCGTTCTCTCCATAATGATCCATGGTAAGGAATATATATATTTTTTTAAATCTCTGTTTGCTTTTTCTGCTATTTTGTATTACCTATCCCTTCCATTATTGGATAATTAGGAATTTACTATTGGTAAGTAGTTAACACTGTAGCATTAATTCAAGTATAAGAACATGAAGAAAAACATAGACCTATTTATATTATTGCCTTGTTAATAAAGTCCAGTTAGAGAGTTGTCCTTAGCCCTTTTCTCTTCTTTTCCTTTGCCTTCTCCTTTAGTTGCTTCATTTACTCCTGTGGTATGAATTATCACCACCATGTAGATGAACTCCCAAACCTACCTTTCTCCCCAATTTCTCCCCAGAGCTCCAGTCCAAATTTATGACTCTCTATCAGATACATCCACCTGATTTTTCCCCTTACCCCATTAGAAATAATCTTTCCTTTCTCTGATCTTGCCTAGTAACTTGTCTTCTATTCTTATTATATGTTATTTTGCATTATAGTTATTGAAATAACCATAATTTTTATATATCTATGTGTCATATGGTCTCTGTAGATTGCAAACTTCATGAGGGCAGGGAATATGTGTTCATTTTCTTTGTACCTCCACTAGGGCCTAGCACAGCACTTTGTACAAAATAGGTTCTTTAAAACTGCTTGCTGAAAGACTGAATATAAATTTTAGTATCAACAATAATCCTTACCAGTATAGTAAAAAAATGAAAGCAGTCTTTGTAGTTTAAGCAGAAAAAAAATTAAAAAAAACAAAGAAATATTTTTTCAAACAGATGTTTTAGGTTTCTTTTCCCCCTATTAAAAATGCATTCTCTCTATTCAGTTCTCTGTATCATCTGAATCTTATATGATATAATAGAAAAATCTTCTTTTCAAACTCAGTTATTTCTCAAAACATCTCTCAGAGGTAGGTTAATATCGTTCTTCTTCCTCATTGTACAGCTGGAAAAAATAGAGTGGCACCGAGGTCAGACAACTTGTTTAGAATCCAACACATTTGTGCTGTTTTCTCAAATTCTAGTTCACAATCCAATCAATCAATCAAACATAGGTTAAATTCCTTCTATACATCAGGCACTGTACTAAGAACTGGAGATATAAAGAAAGCAAAGGACAGTTTGTCTTCTCAAGGAACTAAAGTCATGCCATGGTAGGGAGAGAGGTGTAGACCTTGACAATCCTGCTGTTGCTGTGGGTTGCTGGAATGGTGCAGGTCTGGGGTAAATAGAGAGTACTGTTCATCTGTCCCAGAAAAAGGATGTTTGCCAAGAGGTTTAGCTTAATGGACTATTGGAGTGCTTTATATTTCTATATTTGTGCATGATCTCCTTTGAGTCCTTTGTGTTTTATTCATTTTCTGTGGTGGGTAAAATAACCAATACCTACGTGGGAGCAGAGGATAAAGCACTGAACTTGGAGGCTGGAAGACCTGGGTTTAGATTTCACTTCAGACGTGTAACAGCTATGACTCTGTGAAAGCCATTTGATCTCTTCAGACCTCAGTTTTCTCACCTCTAAGATAAAGGGTTTGAACTCAATGGATTGTAAAGCCACTGCCTGCTCTAACTCTGGGATCCCATTACCTACATTTGAGGAAACTTACACATAAGCTACACCTAAGTTTTATTCAGGAAATTTTGCCCTAGAGTGGGGCAAAGAGCCAGAGAAACCAACCCTTTCAGCATAACTGCTCCCAGGACCAAACGTGGCCTGTGTGAACCCAAATACTTCTAGGGCTGGGAGGATAGTCAATTGATAAACATTTATTAATTACTACTATATGCCAGGAACTGTGCTGATCACTGGAGATATAAATATCAAAAGGAAAGTCCCTGATCTCAGGAAGCTTACAATCTATTGGTGAAGACAAACTGACAAAAGGAAGATGAAAAGGGGAAGGGTGGAGAGAAAGTACTCAGTGCATGATGGAGATATCCAAAGGAGCACACATCCAGGTGGGCACAAGCCTTAACGTAAGTTTATATTTGTATGCTATTCTGGGTCACTATGCAAGTCTATATCCTCAGAATCAGTTGTGCTACTAATTATAGAACTTGTTGCCATTTTGGAAAGTATCATTTTCCCATATATATTCCCATATACTCCATTCCATATATATTTTCCCATATCAAGTTTCCCATATATATTTCTCACATACCCAAAACCTTCTTGGGGACTCCTTGGGGAAGAGCATTCAGTATGGAAATTCCCTGCCTGAAGACAGGAGCCATGATTCGCTTCTTTTTCAGAGTGCCCAAACTATGCTCATCACAACCATCCCCAAACTCTTGGAACTTCCAGAGGAGAACTTAAGCCTGGCAGACTATTCTGATGGAGCCCTCATTAAGCACCAGACTTTAAAAGTGTATTGATGGTTTTCTATCTTTTTTTTTTTAAGATGCACTTGGAGATTCAAGACTTGGCAGTAGGGGGTGGAGGTGGGGGTAAGGGTACACATACTTAGTCTTGTAGTAAACCTATGGCTAAAACTATGTCCTCTCAAATCTCTGGTGGCATTTTCTATGTAGGGGACCATAGTTTGACACAGAATGGACAGCTCAGGGATCTGAAAGTTGAATTGAGTGCTTTTTAAGACATTTTCTCTTTTGTTTTAACGAAAATGTAATAATAGAAAATGTCTTGCTGAGCATTCACATCTTCCTTCCTATAATTAGTGTGGCACCTGCTTCCTAAAAGTGTATCACAGAAAAAATTGGGATTGAACAAATTTTAAAATCATCAGGTCTTATCCCTTGGGGCAACGTAGGAGTTACTTATCCTTTAGAGTAGAGGTATGCAAACTTTTTGAAATGATGAAATGACATATTTTTGATCAACAGATAAGAACTTTAAAAATCATCTACTTTTTTCTTTATTTAAATTAAATTTTATTTATTTTTCTATTTCTATTTCAATCCCCTTCCCCAGTTTGAAAAAGAAAGAAAAACGAGAATCTTGCAACAATACCACATTGGCCATGTTAAAAAAAAAAGTCTCAACTTGTATCCTACATCCATCGAGGGGTGGGTAACATGTTTCACCAAGAGTAAGAACTAAGGTTTTAATGACATATAAGGTAAATTTGAATACATCTAAATTCATAGCAATCTGTAACCAACAATCCATGCATCCTAAGATGGGGTATTAAGTGCCAACAAGCAAAAACAGTTAGTAGATGTTAAGGTAACAAAATGTGGAGATTTTAAATGACATCTCTCTCTTTCCTTTTGATGTGGTTCTGTATCTGGGTCAGGTTAAAATAAATTTTAATATACTTCCCCCTATAATGGCTACACTTGCACTATTCCTAGTGTAGTACTTGTTGCCCTTTGGGAACAAATGAACCTGCGTCAAGATGAAGATGAGAGCATTATTTGGAGCTACAGTGCAAGGAAGGAAAAAAAACTATGTTCAGAAATAGCACTCTCACACAAGTAATTTTGCAGGACAACTAAAACTTGCCTCCACTTACATTCATATGTGAAACAGTTTTTGGAATCTGAAGAAGCTAGGACCCTGGGTACCCCTGAAACAGTTTTTAAAACCCTGCTTTTGCCTAGAGGCAGCTGGGAATACAGTGGATAGAGCACCAGGTTTGTCATTGGGAAAATTCAAGTTCAAATCCAACCTTAGACACTTACTAGCTGTGTGATCTGGGGCAGGTCACTTAACTGTTGCCTGCCTCAGTTTCCTCATCTGTGAAATAGAGATCATAACAGCACCTACCTCCCAGGGTTGTTGTGAAGATCAAATGAGGTATTTGTAAAGGACTTAGCGTATTAGGTACTTATTTCCTCTCTTTCCCCTCACTTTAGAGGGTCTAGCAAAGCTTACTGTCCCTCAGTACTCCACCAGCACAATAGCAACCCATCAGTGCCTCTACTAATATGATTGAAATATTTTATGACTATTATTGGATTATCATTGAGAATAACTTGATCTTCAGAGAATAAACAGAGAAGTGGAAGGATGAATAGCTTTCATAATTCAAGGTTATAAAGGGTTCTGAAACTCTATGATGAAAATAACCAGGATTATATATACATACATACATACATACACATATACATTTTTCCCCCTGAAAAAGACAGATCCTGAGTAATATCTAGAAGCATTATCAGTTGCAGCACATAGAAAGGAGAATGGGGCCTCACGCGGCTTAGTGTCACTGCAGCACACAAGAAGGGGAATTGGGTCTCACATGGCTCATTCTCAGCCTTGCCTGTGATACTAAGTAGTGGAAACTTTTCTCTGTTATCTCAGTGTTATCATTCTGTTAAATGGGGGGGGGGGGGAGAGATAGAGGGAGAGCTGATAGCCACCACCTGCTACACTGAGTCAATTGTCACACAGAATCAATGAAGATGTTTATTTCGGTCTGTGCTATCTCATTGTTGTGCTATGAGGGTTATTCATCTACTCCAGTAATTGCAGGGTATTTTTTGGTGACTAGCAGGAATGTGATTAGTATCATTCAAGCAGGTTTCAATAAATTTTATATATTAAAACAATGAGATAAGGAGTGATAGGATTTGCCTAGTGATGGCAAAAGCCAAAATTCTCTTTCCTAGTCTAGAATTTCCCAATTCATCACTTAGTTCCCCAAGGATGATGAAACTAATGAGCTACCATGCATCTCTAAAGAAGAACTGTGGTTCACTGCATTGATGTAGCCAGTTTACATTGCAAGGGCCTGCTACCGGATGGAAGGCTAGAATTTCCTGGGACTCATCCTAGCTAAGCATCAGACACCAGGCTGCCCCCAGCACAGAACTGAGAATCACCGGAAAAGCACTAAATGGATGAATTGTTATTTGTAGGGAAAGAAATAAGCACAATGTTTCCAATTATTCTTCATTTCAGACAACAACGAACTGTTCTAGTTAGCTAGGGTAGTAGTTGAATGGAGAACAATATTGAGTAAGCCGTGCTAAAGAAGGCTGAATGTGGGTCAATGAAATTTTTGAAAATTCAGTCCCAGCTTTATTTTAGCATGTTACTGGCAAGCTGATAATGAGTACAGTAGGAAACAAATAGAAAGAATTGTAAATAAATTTTGGAGCACAAGAAATCCTTTTAGTTCAATAAATACATCTTTTTTATTTTGGACCAACAAGAATTATTTCTGACCTAATCCAGGACCTCCCAAACCAGCTGTTGTTAATTTAAAGGATGAAGACACTTAACTGCCCAGAGGAAAGGGGAAGGGAGAACAACAACTGATAAGCTGTTAAAATGTTTTATGAAATATAAAAATGTGGGTCCTTTTAGAACTCTGATTAATGCAATTATAAACGATGAGTCCAGAGGACTGAAGATGAATCACACCACTTACCTCCTGCCAGAGAGGTAATGGATTTAAAATTCAGAAAGAGAAATGCATTTGTGGATATGACCAATGTGGAAATTGTTTTTGCTGTAATACGTATCTTTCTTATGAGGGTTTTTTATTGTTCAATTGGGATGAAAGAAGTGGGAGGGAGAGGTAATAAATGTTTATAAAATAAATGCATATTTAAAAAGAAAATAAAATGTGCATCCTGATTTTTGATTTGGAAAATATGGTCATCCAGAATTGAAAGATCCTATGTATATGTATGTGTATATATATATATATATATATATATATATATATGCCAAAATACTCACAGCAGCACTTTTTGTTGTATCTAAGAATTGGGGGAAAAAAGATGTCCACTGATGGGAAAATGGCTAAATAAGTTGTGGTACATGAATGTAATGGAATATTATTGCCACTGTAAGAGATGATGACTATAAAGAATTCAGAGAGGCATGGGAAAACATATAAACAGATGTAGAATGAAGTAAGCAGAGTCAGGAAAACAACATACATAAGTACTATAATAATGCACATGGGAAGAACAAAAAAAAATAAAAACTGAATAGGCCTTAGGGGAGAAATGAAAAAAAAGTCATATCCCTCCCTTGAAGAGGTGGGATACTGTGGGTACTGAACACTGTATCTACTATCATATTCAATTGATATGTTGGTAAGTTTTTCTAGACTGCTTTTTTCATCTTTGTTGTAAGGGATGCCTTGATGGGTACAGGAGGGGGATGGCAATTTTCAGAATTGAAGCTGATATAAAAATGGGATATCAATAAAAATAAGAAACATTTTAAAATAGTCACCATACCACCCCCTACTATCATGCTTACTCCACGCCTGTTAGGCATGCCTATATATTCCAACTCTTGGCCTATTTCTATTTGTTGGAAATCTGTAAAGAAATTTTTACTGTATATAGACTCCCATCATTAAACACATAAATTCAACGTATGATTCAAGTTTTGATATAGTATTTTTCTTCATTCCAAGGTCTAAGCTTCTAGGTAGGTTAGCTTATAAAGTAGTAAGTCATCTACCATTTTTTGTCCTGGTGGTAGAGGATTTACAAGAATATGCAAATTGGTTTTTTAAATGTGATTAAATACTATGCATGTAAACTTGGTCACTATTATTTATATGCTTAAATATTTTTAAAAATATACCATATTAATACATCTAATAAAGAAATAAATTCCCCCAAAATGAATTCCATATAACATCTCACTTAGTTTACAAAAAGCAATATGGAATTTCTATTTAGATCTTGCATCTTTTACATCTGATACACTAACCACAGATATAAAATATTATATAGGTATCTATCTAAGAATTAATACCATAGATCTAGAGCAATCAGCAATTCCAGGTTTTTGGGTAAGAACTATCAAGTCTTTATCTCTTCATGAAAATACAGCATTAGGTTTATGCTACAGTTTTCTGCTTCCATCTACACTCTCACCAACTTCTATTGCCTATGGAAGATATGCCCTCCGGTCCTGCAAGACATTTTAGAAAGAACTAGAAATAAATTATGCTATAATGAAAAAAATACTGTGTTTAGAGTCAGAAGAGCTGGGCTTAAATGTTGAGTCTGCTGCATCCTACCTACTTGACTTTGGTGGTGGTGGGAAAATGTGCCTGAAACTCAGTTTCCCTAGACATAAAATGAGAAAATTGTAGCAGATAATCTCTAAGGTGTTTTTTAGCTCTAGACTCTATGACTAGCTTTAGCTTCTTAGCTTCATTTGGGCCATCTATTTACGTGATAATCATTTTAATGCTTTGGTGATATTCCAACAATCTCTCCCCCTTTCAATCTGTTTTATCCATTATTGCCAGATGCCAGACTTCCTCAGGCTCAGCTTTCATGATGTTGCTTCTCTATTCAAAAACCTTCAATGTTTCACTGACTACAGGACTAAGCCCAAATTCTTTAGCCTGGCTTTCAAGGTCCTCTACCCCCTGAGACCCAATATACCTTTCCAACCTTACTTTTCATTATTTCCCTACCTTATTGCAACTAACCTGGTCTATTCACTATTCCTAGAATATTCTATATGCATGACCACTTTCATATCATTCCCCTTTTTCTCAAATTCTACTCCTGAGTCTATTTAAATAGATGCTGATTTATTCAATACCAACCTTCATTCAAGGTTTAATTCAAGTATGTACTCCATGAAGTCTTCTGTGATCAACTCAATCTAGCACTTTCTCCTTCTGAACTTAAGGCATTTAGTGTGTTGTCTGTTCGATCACTTATTGGCACAGTTACACATACATACATATGCATATGCACACACACATGCATGTTACATATAAGCATATGCACGTATGCATATTTATATGTACTTAGTACATAGGTATATATTAACACATGTGTGCATTGATAGATAGACAGATCAAGGCTCACATATTACACGTTTGAATTCCCCACATTATACAGCAATGTGCTATGAGTGGAACAGCTGTTCGATAAATATTTATTTAATGAAATGAATGACTGATCTTCTGATCCTGAGGTTGACTGTGTAAATGAATTGAGGAGAAACAACTGGACTGATAAGGAAGGACTTGGGATCTTTTATGTCTTTTCTCTTGGAATTTTCCCCAACCTCCAGTAGGTGAGTTAATGGTTTCCAATAAAGCTGTTTTTAAAATCCTTTGGAAGGAAGGCAAGATCTCACCCAAAGCTTCCATGCCCAGACCTAGAACAGCTTCTTACCTTCTTATTTCCATTTAGCTAAAACACAAGTGTTTGGTAGTGAACCTCCAGGGAGGCAGGAGGTTTCGTTTGTTTCTTAGTTTTTAAGGAAAATACAGAATATCAAAGCAGAGACATGTTTTTTCAGACTTAGTTAAAAAAAAATCAAGTGTGAGACTTTGCCTCACTTCTTCATTTGGTACTGAACATTATGACAAGATTCAATTTCTTTTTGCTTATTTCTTAGATCCTGTTATTCTACCACCTCCCAATTTAATAAAATTTAGATTTCTAAAATTTAATCTTTACTGAGCTAGTTCATTGGATAGAAATTAACCTCTAGTCTAACTTAGTATCAGTTTTGAAATTCCTTTCACAACTTTTTACATAAAAGCTATAGATTCAAGCTAAACTTCCTTTTAAAAATGTACTCAGCATTACACAGAAAGGAAAAACAAGCAATACATCCACTTTTACATTTAATTTTTCTTGTCATTCTCTCTCAGAGTGCTCTTAGATTCAGGCTTCTCCGTTCAATGATAGAAATGAGGTAAAGTAAGTTCCTAGATAGGACCGTAGCCACAGAAAATTGATAAAAGTTTCGTCCAACAGTTACAATGGGATTGAGCCTTCTGTAACTATCAGGGGAGAAATTTCTTGGAACATTTAATTCAGCTTCTCCAAATCCCATTACAACAAACTCCAAGAGAATGTCTGATTCTTTTAGTGAACCAAGGAGTGCTTGAAATAAATGGACCATCAATTAGGCAACTTGTTCTGTGAGACAAATATTTCCATTATTGTAATTGGATTTGACCTTTTGTCCCCTATGGCCAAAAATCTAAAAAAAATTTGTAAAGTATAAAATGCTTTGCAAATATGGTCATTATTTAGTCAAATATGAAGAATTGGTTGACCAAATGTGATTTAATCATTTAATGAAATGAAAGAGTTTAATTTAGTTTTATTTAGGTACTTGCAGCATATAACCTACCTTGAAAAGCAGTGTGATATAAGAGGTAGAGAAAGGGCCTCAAAGTCAAAAAGACTTGAGTTGAAGTCTCCTTACTGACACATATTGGCTGTGTGACTCTAGGGAAGTCATACGCAACCTCTCAGAGGTCTGGAGGTTATTAACCTCCCAAGCAGTTGCATTTGTAGAGGGAACTCCTCACACTGTTGAAATCACAGTGCTTTTTGTCCTTCCCAAAAAGGACTCGTCTTACAGGGTTATCATGAGATTCAAATGAGATAAATGTATCCTGTAAACTTTAAACTGTCATACGGGAAGGAGAGGGAAGGGGAGAAATGGAATAAGCATTTATTAACCATCTACCATGTATCAGGCATTGTGCTAAGCACTTTACAAATATTATTGCATCTGACTATCACAACAACCTGAGATGCAGGTGCTCTTATTATCACCTCCATTTTATAGTTGAGGAAGCTGAGGTAAACAGAGGCCGCATTTGAACCAGTCAAAATCTTGATCAGCTTCTTCTCCTCCTCCTCCTCCTCCTCTTCCTACTTTTCCTCCTCCTTCATCTTCTTCTTCAGGAGTAGTAGTAGCATTAGTAAGAGGAGGAGGAGGAGGAGTAAAAAATAAAATAATTATTTAAAGAATACAGCAATTTCAAAATCATGAAATATCTGGAATTGAGGTAACTGATTTTTTTTTAATGAAAATTTGTGATGCTCTATGGCTGTGAAGGTTGGAACACCAGGATTTCAGAAGAATCCAAACCACAGGTGACCCAAAGGGCAACAGACAGACACAAGGTGGTTACAAGTAGGCTTCAAGAGAAGTGACATAGAATGTGTCATAAGGGACACGTGTGGTTGGAAGAGGAATAGGTATTGTGCTTGGTCATGTAGCCAGAGTAAGGATGATTCTGGGTGGTTCATCGGTACCCATGACACAATGAAAGAACCAGAGAAGAAACCCACGATGTTGGGCATGCATTCTACAGAGGATATACAGAAAAACAGGGTCAGGAATCACATGGGATGAGAAAACATAGAGGGGTATGTTCTGCACCAGTGGAGAGAGCCCTGGAACTGGGGAGATGATAGATCCAATGAAATTCGGAAATAACAGCAGCAGCATCAACCACAACATTTATAAAGAGCTTTAATGCTTGCAAAGCATTTTGCAAATATTATCTTATTTGATTGTCATAACAACCCTAGGATGTAGGGGTTATAGTTATCTCCATTTTAGCGATGAAGAAGGTGAGGCAAATAAAAGCTAAGTGACTTGCCCAGGGTCACACCATCAGTAAGTTTCTGAGTCCAGAATTGAACTCACTTCTTCCTGACTGCAAATCTAGCCCTCCTTCTACTGAGCCACCTATATTAGAAAGTACAACTTGAAATGCAAAGAATCATGGATTAAGGGGCTAGGGGTGGTCTGTGTGCAGTTTTGGGGTTCTAACTGCATGTACCAAAAACAGGATAATTGAATCTTGTTCAGGCCAAAAGACATTCTACCTCAATTATATAGATGTTTAAAGAAAAGTCTTTAGCCTGAGTTACTCAAACATTGCTGAATTTTCCACATTCCTTCCAGAGATGTAGATAAAAGCCATGGCTACACATAACTGAAGTAATTATTTTGGTCATCATAGTCACCGACATGAATCATTCCAAGAAAATTAGAGCGATGAAGCTCATCCTGTTGTGCTATGAGATATGGCCATAGACACAGCATGGTCATGGAGTTTTTCCCAGGAGTTTGCTGTATGTTTTGCTCCAGCTTCCATTATTGTATGATGGTAGCATTCAGGCCACGAATGACATTGGCAAACAATCTCTCAAATCAAATACCCATTTCTCAACAAAATGTTTCATTAGGGGACACTTAACTGCCAAAATGTTTGTTCCTGATGAAAATGCCTATTTTTCAATTTGGAGTGCCAGTTTGCTTCAAACATTTTAGCATAAACAAATATTTGAAGATAATAAAAATAAACTTTTTTTAGATGTCTCCATCGAATGATATTTTGAATGTTGAAAAGTGCTTTGGGATAGACCCATCTGTGAAATACATTAGTTTTAGACTAATATTGTTTTGATTAGGAACAAATCTACACACAGGTTTTACACTGAGAAAACTTCAAATTTGATAGTTCAAGAAAACTTTTTATTAGTCTATTTCATAGAATCATAGATTTTGGAGTTGGAAGAGACCTTAAGAGACCATCTAGTCCAATTCCTTCATTTTATAGCTGATAAAACTGAAGTCCAGAGAAATTAATAGATGTTCGTATAGTCTGGCAATCAATTAGCACTTATGATATGCTTATAATATGTCAGGCATTATGATAAACATTCGGGATACAAAAAAAGGTAAAAGAAGTCTTTGTTCTCAAAAAGTTCACATTCTAATGGGAGAGAGAACATGCAAATAACTAAGTATATATGATATATACATATATTGTATACAATACATATATATACATGTATATACAGATATCCAATACATAAATATATGCATAATACACACATATAAAATGCATGCACACATGTATATACACATTTATATGCATGTATATATGGACATGTGGGTACATGTATATAATCTCTATATATGTAATCTCAGTGGGAAGGGCACCAACACTTTGAGGGACCAGTAAAGGCCTCTTAATGGAGGTTTGGCCAGAAGCTGGGTCTCTTGAGGTCCAGATCATTACGTTTTCAACTATACCCACTGCCTTTCCAACTTCTTTCCACATCAGTTCATTTGAATATTATTTGTAATTGCCAAGGAAATTAATTTTTTATAACAAAGCCCCATTTTTTATGTATGTTTACTTACAGACCTATTTTTATATTAATATAATGGAACCATCACCCTTTTGTGGCGGGATGGCTAATTAACCAAGAAATGAGCCTTAGAAAAAAAAAAAGAAAGAGTAAAAACCTCATTAATTTGTCTCCCAAGTCCTGGTTGGCTAAAACCCCAAAGAACTTCATCTTTGAGGCACAGAAAAGTGACTACAAGAAAAAAATCACAGCGCAACTGATTTTTATCATGTTTTGAAATCTCTCAGCTTCCCAGAGTCTGATTTCTTAACTAAACTTAAATGTTTTGGGGATTTGAGTCCAAACAAAAAATCAGTTCGTAGGGATTTTGATCAATCAACAGCTCTACAACATTTCCATGCCTCATAAAATATTCAAAAAGCTTAAACATTTGGGGAAGAAGGGCTTGAGGCTAAACATATTTTCCCAATTTATCTTAATTCAGACAGTTAAACTTGAAAATTAGCTCAAGAGGCTAGCTTTACAAACTGAGCCTGCCCTTTGGTATTTGAAACTTAAAAATGAAATTTTACATATAAGATGCATTTAACAAACATATGCTAATAAGTATAAAAGGAGGATAAATAATACTATTAAGAGGACAATAATAGCTGGTATTAATCATGTGCAAATAAGACTTCTTTGTAAATACCACACATGGCTGCCCTTGGGAGAAAGGATGAGATGTCAGAGTGCAGAATCTGTTTGCTAGCACAGGCAGAGTTCATGGCTGAGGAAAACCAATGATGTGGCATGGTTTTCTTTTTCCTATCTATCTCTGACCACTCAGTGCCTTAAGAAGAGGAAGTAGATATAGCAAAAGAAAGAACAGGAGGGACTTTCATAAATTTTATGATATTTATAAAATTTACGTGCTCAAAAAAGACGGGATTGAAGTAAAAGTCTTTCAAAGGAAAACAAAACCAAAAAAATGGGATCAGTACTCTAGCTCATTCCATTGGACCTCAAAATGCTGAGCTGAATGCAATGGGGATGAGGTTATACAATTATATCATTACTTTCTGCCTACTGACAAACTATCTCCTCAACTATTCCAAACACTGAGCTGGTGTTTTGATTTTTCAGCATTTTGATAAAAGTCCCTACTGTTACCTCCATTGCAGCATTTATCAAAACTCCCCTCAGACAATGCTTTCTTATAGCTAACCTAAATCTCTCCTGTTGCTATTTATATAAGCTCCAGGAGGGCTAGTAGTTATGTAATCTTTGGCTCCATAAGTTCAGAGACCCCATATATTTAAATGTCACATCTCCCTCTGTGTGTAAAAGAGTGATCTGCACACAGCAAGCTCTTAACAAGGTGTTGTTATGCACCCTAGTCAATAGTAATAGTAATACCTCTGCATATACATTGAAAGTGATTATTTTACCTTCCCAAAGCCTTCTCTTCTCTAGGATAAATAATCTCCCTGGGACAGCTCTTCTGTGACCTTGCCAAGGTCAACAGAACAGATCCTCTGCCTTGGTTGGATCACTCTCAAAACCACACCCAGGGGCTAAGTTTCTGCTTCCAGGCTTCTTAAAGACACTAGCGGCAGGAGAAGGTCCTTGGGTTTCTTAAATAAGCCCGGGCATAAGTATGAGCTGTCAGTGGCTGCCATCTCCGGGATACAGCTAATGCCCTTTTGCTGTTGTCCTTAGAATATGACCGGTAATAATTACATGCCGCTGTGGAGAATACATAGCTTCTGAACAAAATGTTCCAACTTTGTGGATGAGTTATCAGGATATGCTGGGGAAATCAAGTGCTATCAGGAAGTGCTTTGATTAATTCCTCCTACTACAAGGGAATACCAGGAGAATATTATTAAATAGGCAAAGGTCATTCCTGGTGACCCTTTCTTTTCTCCCATAAAATACTTTTATAATGCCTCCTAAGGGTATCCAGTATTCTTTCACCATTTCCACTCTTCTGACCAGAGGAAATTATCTGATGAGTCACTGATAACTTTAGTGTGAATTAGCTTAATGTATTACACTTAATGTGCATTTAAAAAAAGAAGAAGACTTCTGCAGTAGAATCAAAAGGAATGAATTTCTGATTGTTGGAATTTCAAACTGTATGTGGAAATAATTTGCAAGACTAGACCTTAAGATTTCCCCTCAATTGTAAATCAATTATTAATCTTAAGTCTTCACACTTCCTCACTGCCTTGTTGTTTTGAAAATTTATGATGACACACACAGATAAATAGAGGGATTTTAAAAATCATGATTGGTACAGGTATTGACAGATCTAAGTACAGGAGCCTCCATCATGTTCTTCTCTATTGCCAAATACCTTACAATAGTGTTTAATGCAATAGTCTATTGCATAATATATTTATGTGCCTTCCATAAATTAAAAAAAAGATAGAAAACCTTAGTTTTCCTAACACTTTCTTCACTCATAATACTTTTCATTGGCAGGGAAAGTATCATAGAAACTGGTGCTTGAGGGTGACATTTCCTGAGTCAACGTCACTATTTCAATGACAAACATTGATTGAGCTATCTGCCTGCCACTGTGTATACAAATACAAAGAATTAGACTACACTGAAGGAGCTTTGCAGTCTAACTGAGGAGACAAGTACATATATAAACATATAAAAATAAATATAAACTCAAACAAATACAAGGTAGTTAAGAACAAGGTAAATTTAGAAGGAGGGCATTAACAGATGGGATGGTTAAAAAAGACTTCATTGAAGATGGCATTGGAGCTGAATCTTGGAGGAAGAAAGGGATTCTATGAGCCAGAGATGAAGAGGGAACAGATTCCAGGCATGTAGGATGGCCGTTTCAAAGGCACAGAGATGGAACATGGAGGGTTGTATTTGAGAAACAGAGAGAGGACTAATTTGGCTGGATTGTAAAATATATATTATTATATAATAACATAACATGAGGCAGAAAGATAGGTTGCAGTTGGGTTGGGAGAGTTTTAAAAGCTAAACAGAAGAATTAATATTTCATCCTTGCAACTGGAACCACTGAAGTTTGTTGAGTAGGCTCAGGGAGAATTCACTTTTGGCAGCAGTGTGGAGGATGGACTGGTGTGGGGAGAAACTTGAATCAGGTAGCTCAATTAGGAGGCTGCTTCAATAGTCTAGGTGAGAGGTGATAAAGCTGAATTAAAGAGAATAAAATTAATGATAGTATTCATTTTTAATAGAAATTAGGACAGTTAGGTGGTACAGTGGATAGAGTGCCAGAGGAGTCAGGAAGACTAGCTGTGTGATCCTGGGCAAGTCACCTAACCTCTGTTTGCCTCAGTTTCCTCATCTGTAAAATGAGTTTAACAAAATTAATTTCCAGGGTTGCTGTGAGGATCAAATGAGATAATACTTACATAGCATTTACCACAGTGCCTGGCACATAGCTAGTGTTACATAAACGTAAGTTATTATTATTATTTATTATTATTATAACATGGGGTTGGAAGGGCCATTTAGTTTACCTGTACCAGAACAAGAATATCTTTTACAACATCTCTCACGAGTGTTTATTCATGCATTGCTTAAATAATAACAATAATAGTTGATCTTTATATAGACTTTGTAGAAGCATTCAGGTAATGGAGAAAGAGCTGGCCTAAGAGTCAGAAAGATTAGGATTCAAGTCCGTATCTGACATATACTAAAATCACTTAACCTATCAATGACCCAGGCAATTCTACAAAATTATAAGTTGCAGGAAGGATGCTGGCCTGCCTAGGTAGAAGGAGTTTCTGCTCTGAGAGTTCCCTACACCAATTCCCTATACCAATACAGGTCTAGTAAAAACAATAATAAATGTAGCATTATAAAGTTTTCATAGAATTTTACATATATTATCTTACACAAATGGAATATTATTTGTATGAGATAATACATGAGGTCAACAAGCATTTATTAAGCTCCTACTGTGTTCTAGGTACTGTGGTAAGTTCCAAGGATACCAAAAAAACAACAACAACAAAAAACCAGTCCCTGCTCTCCAGGAACTCATAATCTAACAGGGGAGACAATGCGCAAGCAATTATGTAAAAACAACATATATATGTATGTATTTATACACAGACAAACATACGTGTGTGTATGTGTGTATGTGTGTAATGAATTAGAGGTAATCTCAGAGAGAAGGCATTAAGATTAAGGGGGACTGGGAAAGATTTCTTAGTTGAAACTTGAAGTCAGGGAAGCCAAGAGATGGAAATGAAGAGGGAGAATGTTTCAGGCATGAGGGCCTTGAAATATCTATATCTAATTTATATACACAGATATACATATATCATGTACATACATATACTTGAAGTTAAGCAAAGTTCAATTTATAACCTAAAATTAAATCTAAAAATGAAAAAGTAAATGATTTTACAGTTAGATTAACATCATCAGCATCATACAATCTGCTTTACAACTGGGTTACAGACTAGAGTAGTAATGAATTATTTCATCATCATGCATTAGCATGTATATGTGTCAGGTCATACATTTATAGTTTAAATGCTAAAATGCATTAGTGTTTCCTTTCTTTTTCTTCCTTCCTTCTTCTTTCCTTCCTTCCTTCCTTCCTTCTCTTCCTCTTGTCTATATGTGTGTCTGTCTCACTCAGGCTGGAAGTATGGTTTCGTCATGGGCCCAATTCTACTGCTGATTGACCTGGAAGATTTGACCAGCTCCATTTCCAACTAGGTTAGAGTCAGTTCACTCTTCCATAGGCTGCCTGGTGGTCCTCTGCTCCCAGAGACTCATGATATTGATACTAGACCTAGTGAAGATGGCTGATGGGCTTTAAGCCAATTTCAATTCAGAACCTCTAAATTCAAGAGATTCTTCAGCCTCAGACTGCACTTACAGGCATATATCACCATGCCCAGCTCTTGGTGTATTTTTGACATCATTTGTTCTTTTACAAAGTTTTTCCAGGGGAAAAAAAAACACTTTACCTGACATACCCAAATTGCAGAAATACAGATTTATGTAAATTCAAACATTTAAAAATTTACTACTGTCACAATTAAAATGCAATTCACTGTTCTTTTTGCTACAAGAAATGTCAGACCTTCAAATAGTTTCCTTAAATGGGCAAAAGCCTATTATTTAATATCCTTCAGCTTCTCAGTTTTAGTTCTGAACAGAAACAGATGATATTCCATCTAAATACTAACACAGAAGTGAGGTTTGAAGCTTGGACATTTTGCCATTTGCCCTAAAACGAATATGAAATTTATAACTCCGGAGTAAACAGTTAATTTTTTTTCTTCTGCTTGCATAACACAAAAACTGAACCAGTCTGGCATAAACTTTCCCCTCCAAAGTCACCTTTGTGCTGAAACCAAGCACCTCAGGTTTCAGTCAAATAACTTACAGATGAGAACAAGCTTCTAAAGAAAAAGAAAATTCTCTTGCAATTTTAACTACAATATTAGTTATGGGCAGCTGGAGACAAAACTTTTTTAAAAAAGAATTAAGTGGGTCAGAAGAAGCGCTTTCTTCTTTGTCTTGTTTTCAGATGCATCGGCAATAAAAAAAATTATCAACAAGCTGGAAGTTTATACCCTCCCCTCCCCTCGCTTTTGTGAAACTATTGTGGATCCAAGGCCGTGTGTATTTGATGGAAAACAGATCTGAAAAAGTCAATCTGGGCTTTTTGGCCATATTAGCAGCTGATTTGGATCACTCCATATTTGAGCCAATCAATTAGGGAAAAATTACTTAGGATGACTGAACACTCCTTCCCCCCCCCCTATAAATTCAATGGCTGTAATGTAGATTTCCACACCAATTATATAATAATCTAATTTAGGGGTTCCTAACCTTTTTTATGTCATGAAGCCCTTAGGCAATACAGTGAAACATAAGGATGTCCCTTTCAAAATTGTTTTTAAATGTAAAAAACAGAAATTCAGAGGAAGCCAATTATATTGAAATACCATTATAAAAATTTGTTAAAAAGTAAACATACAGTCCCCACGGTAAGAGCTCTTGATTTAAATGTTCTCACCGCCTTTTTGTCCCATACCCTAGTGGTTTCAGCGAGGGCACTAGAGCTCCAGCTATATGAGGAGAGAGGTGGTCTTAGAACTATGTTCAAATAAATGGACCATTTAGTTCATGGCTACATGTAGTTCTCAACTATTAAAATAATTTCATAGATGAGTGAAAGAGCTAAGACTTGAACCCTGATCTCCCAATTACTAGTCCAAAAACAAAAACAAAAATGAAAACGAAAAACAAAAACCAATTACTAGTTTAGTATTCTTTCTGGGGCACTTTGCTGCTTTCCCCCAATTATATCTTTTTTTTATTAATTGATTTGTTTATTTACTTTTAGTTTACAAGATTCAGTTCCACAATCTCTTGAGTTTCAAGTTTTCTCCTCTCCCTCCTTCCCTCCCCCCATGGCGGCTTGCAATCAAGTATAGGGTCTGCAGATACTTTCACACTGGACATTAGTCTGGTTGTACAGAAGAGTTGTAACCAATGGAGTGAACAGTGGGAAAGAGGAAACAAAGCCAAACATGGAAAAGAGAGATAGCATGTAGGTTGCTTCAGTCTCCATTTAAACTCTGTTCTTTCTAGGTCTTTCTCTGAATGTAGACATCTCCTTCCATCCTAAGACTTTTAGAGATGTCCTATAATTGTGTGTTGCTGATAAGAGTCCAATTTATCAAAGCTGGTCATCACACATACTACGTGTCTGTGACTGTGTACAAACTTCTCCTGGTTCTGCTCTCTCCCAATTATATCTTGAACGATGGCAGCAAGATAAAGACCTTCCATGAACGTTTTTCTCATTTTTCTTTACCTCACCCTCCCCAACTAAAATCTGACTTTATTCTTATGAGGACCATTATTAAATAAATTGGCATTTTTTCCATTTCATTCATTTTTCATTTTTGCATTTCATTTTTTCATCATTCATCTATGAAATTATTTTAATAGTTGAGAACTACATGTAGCCATGAACTAAAAGGTCCATTTATTTGAATATAGTTCTAAGACCACCTCTCTCCTCATTTCATTAGTATTTTTATCCTGCATGTGTAGTTCACAGTAAACTCCACAATTTGAATCCCATCATTTGACTCAATCATTGGAAGAGGCCCTTTGTTTAATAAATTCCTAAGAGAACTACTTCTCTGAGTGTTTAGGCTTTATGATGAGAGAATGGTGAAGCCATCTATCTGATAATTCCATACGCCAAAGCAGCAAGTCATCTATGCCTTCTCATCTTGCATGATTCTTGTTCAGTTTTTTTCCAGTAAATCTTCCATGAAGGATTTCCCCCAATGTACTAAAAATAGTCCAGGGGTACCGGTATATTTTGGGCTGGCCACCTGTTATTCCTCTCGCCACTTAACCAGACCCACTTCCTTTTTCAGTCATTAATGATGTTTTTATGTTCCTTCTTTCGTCAAAGTCCTTGTTAGTAATATTTGATATCCTCCATACCCCTGCTATGCATCTTTCCATTAACCTTTGGGTCAGCTGTAATTTTGATTCTACAGAGATCATAGTGTACCATTACCACATACAGCATCATTGGGAAAATATCCATGTTAAAAAAAATGAGGTCAAGAAGCAGTATGGAATCATTGAAGGCACTGTGTAATTTCCCATATGCAATCCAGCTCACTTTCTTTCTGTTCAGTTCAGGGTCCAGTTCAGTGTTCCCCTGCAATGTAGATGTATTGATGGACTGACTCAATGGGCTGTCCATCCAACTGCACTGCCATAATCTGGATTAACCACCTGGCTTTTTTATTTTATGGTGCTATTTGAGGGATTGGGTTTTCTGCCCTCTCCCATGCACTTCTTTTGAATTCCATGTATATTTGTAGATAACTGTCCTATTCCCCCTTTCAAATGAGGAACTCTGAGGGAAAAATGATATAATTTCTATTCTTTCAAACCAAATTCTTTGAGAAGGTATTGCTGTTCTCAATGGGAAATCCGGGGATCCAGGTTAAATCTTGACTTGCCAGCTGTGCGATCTTGGGCAAGTCCCTCTACCTATACAAGCCTCAGTTTCCTTTTCTATAAAACGAGGTATATGGTGTTTAAGACAATCTACTCCACAGAATGGCTGTGAGGAAAGCACACTATAAAATGTTACTTCATCATCATAATACGAGCTAACATTTCTATAGTACATACTACTACATGTGAGGCACCATGTTAAGCACTTTACACATTTTATCTCATCTGACCCTCACAACAACCCTGGGAGGTGGGAGCTATTATTACCCCCATTTTTCAGTTGAAGAAACTGAGGCAAACAGAGGTTAAGTGGCTTGCCCAAGGACAGACAGCTTACATAAATAAGAGCACTTAGTCATACTAACAGCTAACATTTATGTAGCACTTTATGGTTTGCAAAGCATTTTATATATATTATCTCATCTGATCCTCACAACAATTCTGTGAGATAAATACTATTATTATTTCCATTTTACAGATGAGGAAACCAAGACACAGAAAGGTCAAGTGACTTACCTAGGGTCATACAGCTAGTAAGTGTCTAAAGCTAGATTTGAACTCAGGTCTTCCTGACTCCAATTTCAGCCCTCTAACAACTGTGCTATCTTACTGCCTTAACACATGCTACTATGGGCATAAAGTATCCTACAAACCTCCTTGGTGACTTAATTCATAGCTCTGTACATAATAAAGCTGCAGATTTGTTTAGAGACTAATATTTCATCTCCCTGGTTCCAAAAGGCAAAGACCCAGGTTCTCTGCTTCCTCAGAAGAAACAAAATTGTGACATGCTACTGATGGGCATTTTGGAGTCAGGACTAATCCAGAGGTTAAGAAGTCTCTGCCAAAGAATACTAGGAAGAGAAGAGAGATTAGGAGGATTTTTCTTCATAGCAGTCAAGCAGGTAGTTGCTTTCTGCCCTCATCTTAAAAATGACAACAACAACAGAACTTCATAATATTTGTAATTCCTTCCACCTGACAGTAAATAGTGACAGATAAGTAAAAGATCAACATGAACAAGTTGGTTCTGGAAATGATTCTTAGACTTTTTTTTTTTTTACCCCAAGGGATTCATAGCTAAGCACCGAAACCTCAACTTCTGTAAATTACATAGGTCGTGAGAACTCTAATTAAAGTTGTGGCCTAAATGCCAGCATAGCTCACAGTATTCATTTGCTCATAATCTTGGGGGGAGGGGGGTGCAGGAACTGTATGTGAGTTATGGTTTTTCAAAGCAATTTACCTTCATACTTAGTCAAAAATGGAAAATTTGAGAAAAATTGACTTGATGGTAAGGGGTATGCATTTGTAAGATTTTGGTTTCTGGTAACTAAAAAAAGCATTGAATGATAAAACCAAACTTCTGTGAGTAGCAGATGGTCAAAGGAAGCACCAGGGCCCAGAACCACAGAAATGGGGGAGTAACCTGGGAGCAAGCCCAGACCCTGGGAAGATCTAGGTGCCAATCCTGTGCTACAGAGGCAATTATTACCTATGGTCTGTAAGGCCAGGTTTCAGAAGTGGTAAATCAGTGGTGTTAGCTGGCCTGACGGACATCATTCTGTAGGGACAGGGGGAAAAGGATGGAATAATTCTAAAGGAAGGTTTTGAAGACAGCTCTGAAGCAAGTTAGTCAAAGTGGATGTGGTGGTCTTTAAACATCTTTGATTCCTTTCCTTCTCTGTAAGTTCTTTGCGACATGATGAAGTGTCCATTAGCTTAAGAGGATACCCAGTATCTCTCTGAAGTACCTGTTTTCTAACTTGGGCAATGGAGGCATAAGGTTTTGGGCAAATTGGTCAATGACAGGCTGACTGACCCAAAACTCAGTTTCCTATTATTTGTCTAAAGCTTCTTACTAAGGCTTATTCCTTTGTCCAGAGGACATGTTCATTTCAGAAGACTTGGTCCCTGACAATTTTACATGTGACTTGTCCAAGGCAAAGAATCTCCAAAGCACCACACACAACTTTTTTATTCCAAGGAAGTAAAAGGCAATTTCCATATATATCCTTGTTCAAGCTACTGATAACATAATAGAAGGTCTTAATGGAACATCACTAAAGACCATATCCTCCTCCAACAATGTTTACTTAATAGATATAGCCAGGGAAATGTACTCTAGAAAACTTTCAAATAGAAGTGTGTTTATAACTGAAGTGACAAATTAGAATTTTAGAGTTTAAAAAGAATGGCTCCCTTCCTGACTCTGGGCTTCTCCGTGTGCCACCCTGGAAAAGCTCTTTGCTCTGGTGCTTTCATCTTCTAATTGATGAGCTCCTCCTTGAACATCTATTTTGAGAAGCCCTGTGTCAGCCCCATGCTCACACCTTCAGTCCTCTTCCAGGCTCTACTTATAACTCTCCAGATTTCTCTTCTATGCCCTTCTATGCCCCACCCCTACCCTTTCTGCCCCTCCCCCTTTTAGCTTTTTAGCTTTATGTACTGCTTTCTTCTATTAGAATGTAAGCTTCTTGAGGGAAGGGATTTTTTCCTTTTATTTTTTTTCTTGCTTAAGAATTTGTTTTCCTAGAACTTAGAGTACTATCTGGCCCATAGAAAGCTCTGCTTGTTGACTGACTATAGCATGATGGAATTCTATTGCTACCACTTAGTTCTTTAAGAACAGAGTCTCCAAGCACCAGAATGTAGGAAACCAGAAATTTATGACACAAAAAAGCTAAGGTGAATACATATCTGTTAAGAAAACAAAAATGCAAAATCTCTTTGAAGTAAAGAATACTTTATTCTCTCTCAGCCTAGAAGTTTCCATAACAGTGCAAGATTTCCAGATATAGTAGTATAGAAGTGGTCTTAGAACTACAGCCAAGTAGTTGGACCACTTAGTTCATGTCTACAAGCAGCCATCAACCAGACTTTTTTGGTTGGATTGATGTCTTCAGTTATTTTAATGAACAATTTTTGTACATTCAGTCAGAATAGCTATAAAGCAAACCAACTGGATTGTTAAGACATTCGGGGAAAAAAATACTGGATTGCCTTTTTTAACCCAAAGTTTTTGTTTTTGTTTTTCCTTTTAGAGATAGACCCTTGACAATTCAAGTAACTAAGTGCTCCCTTTCTCATTTTCTCTTTCTCGTAGAATCATATAATCCTTGTGTTAGGAGTGAACTCAGGTGATCTGACTCAACTTCTACTCAGAACAGCAATTCCATTTACAACGTCCCTGACAGATGGTCATCCAAACTGCTGTAAAATCCCCAGTTGTGGGTTGGAGCCACTACCTTCCAAGGCAGCCCATTATATTGTTACCTCTCATTATTTGGAAGTTTCCTTGATTATTATTAATAATAATGACTAACACTCATATACTACATAATGTTTTCAAGGCACTACACATATGTCATCTTATTTGATCCTTACAACAACCTTGTCAGGGAGATGCTATTATGATTCCCATTTTATAGCTGAAGAAACTGAGGCCGAGAGAGGTTAAGTGACTTGTCAAGGGTACTATAATTAGCAACTGTTTAAGGCAGGATTCAAACCCAGGTCTTCCTGATTCCCAGATCCATTCTTGTATCCACTGAACCATCCAGTTCCCTTGGAATATGTTGAGCCTAAATCTGATTCCATAAATGGCACCCAGGTCTCCTTGTTATGCTTATAGACCATAGGATTTTAAAGGTGAAAGGAAGCTTAGAACACATCAAGACCATGGCTATAATCCAATACAAATACATGCCGCCACCCAGACATCCCATACTTCCCCACCCCTTTCTCATATTGCTGAATTGACAGGCCAGTTGTAACAAAAAGAGTTAGTGTCCAGAGATGGAAACAGGGATGGTTACAAAAACAAAGTCATTTGGAAGTCACAGAGAGTACAGGTTGGAGGGGCTAAAGTCAGGGGAGCTCAAGAGGTGTTTCTTTAACTTAGGTAAATTTCTCTGAGGAGAAAAAAATCTAGGAATAAAAAAGTAGGTTTCATAAAGAGGATCTAGGCAAACCCCTGGGGGTCTTTTGGATCAGGGATTGGGAGATTAAGGAGAAGATAATTTCTACTTGAAACTAAAGAATTATTATTGAAGCCAAGCAAGAAACCCTACATGTAGGAAAGCAATCAAGTCGGCCAGCCTGGGAGTGAAGTGGACAATTCTAACAATTTTTCTGCCTTGATCAAGCCTCTTGAACAAGATTCTTCTTATTATTTAGAGCAGAAAATACTGAATCCCTGACATTTCAGGTCTTCCACAGTCATGCTCCAACTTATCTTTCCAATCCAATCATACAACCTCTCATTTATGAAGTCTATGTGACAGCTAAATTTGATTACCAGCAATTCTATTTTCTTTCTTGCCCATTTTCCCAACTTGGTGTTGGACCTCATCATCTTGCACCTGGACCATTGCAATTTCTTACTGATTCTTCTCACTTCTCAAATTTCTCCTTACACCAATCTGTCCTCCACTCATCTATCAAAGGAATCTGCCCTAAAGAGCAGGTCTGTCCATGCTACTCCCCTTTTCAATAAACTCCAGTAACTCTCTATTGCTCTCAGGATCAAATTTAAAATCCTCTGTTTGGCTCTTAGAGCCCTTTGCAACCTGGCCCCTTCCTCCCTTTCCAGTCTTCTGAGTTCAAATCTGGCATCACAGTTCACTCCACTCTGTCTGCCTCAGCTTCCTCATCTGTAAAATGGTAAGATAAGATAAGATAAAGCACTTACCTCCCAGGGTTGTTAAGAGAATCAAAAGAAATAATAATTGTAAAGCATTTAACACATAGTAGGTATTTAATAAATACTTGTTTCCTTCACTCCCTCCCCAATCCCTTTTTTCCTCCCTTCCTTCTTTTCTCCTCTTCCTTCCTTCCTTCTTCCCTCCTCTTCCTTTTCTCCAATCTTCCTTCCCTCCCTTCCTCCACTTACACCATGATCTAGCAACATTGGTCCCCCTTATTGTTCCTTGCATAAAATACTCCAACTCCCAATTTAGTACAGTTATACTTACTGTCCCCCACACCTAGAACGTATACCCTTCTCTGTGTTTCCTGGCTTCCCTGACTTTAAAGTCTCAGCTAAAATCTCACTTTCTGCAAGAAGCATTTTATGCTACCTCTTAATGTTAATGACTTTCCTCTGAGTAACCTCCAGTTTCTCCTGTCTGTATCTTGTTTGTACATAGTGGTTTCCACGCTTTCCTGGTAGACAGGAACTCCTTGAGTGAAGGCACTATTTTTGTCTTTCTTTGTATCCTCAGTTCTTAGCATGGTACCTGAAGCACACAAAATAAATACTCAATAAACACTCGTTGACTTAACTTGTATTCAGAGGTCATCCCTACACCCAGTATGCCCCCTTTCTTTTCACCTTCCCCAGTTATATTTCTCCTTTTCATTCCAGGCACAACAAAGAACCCCTCCTCCAAGAAATTTTGTTTGATCCCTTCAGCTGCAAGCAACCTCTCCCTCTAAATTTTCCAAAAGCACTTGATCTGGATTTCCTTTTTGTCCCTTTTATGGTCTATATGTATCATATTCATTTGTGAACATACTTTATCTTTTCTATTTGACTATAGGATTCTGGAGGCTAGGGACCATCATTTTAAAAAATGTGTCCCAAGTACCTTAAATATATCAGGCACTGGTTAAATTGTTTAATTTCATTGGGAAAGAAAGAGGTAAAAACCTGATGGTAACACTCATAGACAATGAGAACTGAGAGGCTCTGAGAGGTCATCTAATCTAATGCCCTCATTCCACAAGTAAAGAAACTAAACTCTGAGAAGTGGTTTGTCCAAGGCCATGTAGCTCATTAGTAGCAGAGCCTGGACAAGAGTCCATTTCTTTCAGTGAGATTAGGGCTTTTCAGGTGAAGGTCTTTGCAGGAGAAAGTAAATTCCTTGGATAGCCATGGCAGAATTTATGTCTTAGATATTTGACTGGATCTGTGATCTCATCAGTGTGGGAATTTCTTTCCCTATACTCTTTTCCCACATACATTGTATTTAACCTTCTGTTTATTTTTAAAGTTTTGTATCATGTCGTTTTTTATTTTAGAGAAACTGAAACAAGGACTTTAAAAGTTGCTACATAAGTGCCAGTCAACAACTCCTATTAATAAAAGGCCCAAATCCCTGGAGTACAGATTGCTGACTTTGAAAAAAAAAAATCAGGGCCAAATTGTGGCTGCTCAGGGTCAAAAAAACCCGAAATATCTGAAAAACAGAGGGAAAATATTACAATGATATATTAAAAGGGTTTTTTTTGTGCTTTTTTTTTTTCTTAAATAAGCAGAGAAATCTTGCCTGTTCCTTGTCCAAAGGTTAGCATAGTAAAGTGAAGGGAATGTTGGATTTGGAGTTAGAGGAGATAGGTTCAAATCTCAGCTCTGCTATTTACTAACTCTATTATTACCTTGAGTAAGGTCACAGGGTTTGGGCCTTAGTTTCCTCATCTGTAAAGGAGATTAGATGATCTCTAAGGCCCCTTCTAGATCTAAATCCACGATCTTCTGGGGGAATGAAAGCTTGGCCATATTTTTTTGTTTTTGTTTTTGTTTTACCAACCTGCAGAACAGAATTGGGTGGATGGAAAAGAAATTGCTGAGCAGAGTTTTCTAAGATATTGTAGGAAAACAGGAGTAATAACTTCTTACTCCCTAGGACCCTGTCGGCAGCCGCAACCCCGAGGGCCACTGCCTGTCCCTGTGCGTTGTGGGAGGCGTGAGACCACCGAGGCCCCGTCATGGCGCCCAAGCAGCCTCCAAAGCCCGAGTTCCAGGAGGGTGAGCGCGTGCTGTGCTTCCACGGGCCGCTTCTCTACGAGGCCAAGTGCCTGCAAGTGGCCACGGAGGACAAACAGGTGCGCTACCTGATCCACTACAGCGGCTGGAACAAGAACTGGGACGAGTGGGTGCCCGAGGGCCGCGTCCTCAAGTACTCCGAGGCCAACCTGCAGAAGCAGTGCGACCTTCAGAGGGCCAACCAGGAGCAGCGGACGCGAGGGGCTGCGCAGGGGCGCAGGGGCAGCGCGGCGGCCACGGCCTCCCTGCAGCATCAGCAGCAGAACGTGGAGACCCTCTTCCAGAACATTCGGATTACGCCCTCCACCTCCACGGCCCCGGCCATGGCCAGCTGGGAGGCCTCGGGGCGCCAAACTAGAAAGGGCAAGCAGAAAACAGGCATGGGAGAAGGGAGCGGCGGCGGTGCCAGCACCAGCACGGCCAGGGGGGGGGCCCAGCCGCACCAGAGAAGAAGGACCCGCGGCCACCCCTCTGCCAAAGACTCAGGGACGTCCGCCACCCGCGCCGAGGCCCAAGTCCAGATCCCCGTGGAGCTGAAGCCGCTGCTGGTGCAGGATTGGGACCTGGTCACCGAACGAAAGCAGCTGTTTTCCCTTCCGGCCAAGAAGAACGTGGACTGCATCCTGGAGGAGTATGTCGCGTATAAGAAAGCATGTGGGGAGGGGGATAACACGGAGTACGCTGCCGAAGAAATGGCAGGGGGGATCCGAGCCCACTTCAACGTCCTGCTGGGCACCCAGCTCCTCTACGACTTCGAAAGGCCTCAGTATGCTGACATCCTCGCCAATCATCCAGGTGTTCCAGTGTCTCAACTCTACGGAGCTCCACATCTGCTGAGATTATTTGTTCGAATTGGAGCAATGCTGGCCCATTCGCCTTTCGATAAGAAGAGTCTGGCTTCGTTGTTCAACTACCTGCACGATTTCTTAAAATACTTAGCAAAGAATCCTTCTGCTTTTTTTAATGCCAGTGAGTATAAGGATGCTCCTCCTGAGTATTATCAAAAAGTTGCCTAAAAGTATAATCCTATTTGTTATATTTGGGTTTATAAAGGTGTTTTGTTAGTTGCTAAAATTATGTTTGTGTACTGCAGGACTCATATTTGTTTATAAAGTGTTCTGTTTGAAACTAAGTGAAAGGGTAGTCCCTTCTTTAAGGAGTTTTTACTAGTATATGGGATAATGGATACAGAGAGTGACAGTGTAAGATGTTTTATTGTATAATTGAAAAAGCTTGCTTGAATTCTGTGGTTCCATCTCTTTAACACTAAGAACTTTTATAATCTATGTTAATGCAAAGTGATAAAACACAATGATTTCTGGTTTCGAAGATTTAAATCATGGGGTCCAGTTGAGGACTCTTTTTTATTTTTTTTGTGCTCATTTTTTTTTTGATGCTTTAAGTAAATATAGCCCCTTTGTGAAATGTGATTATGTTATACATAGACATTTCTCTGCCCAGATTGGGAAAGAGTGGTAATCTTTTGTGTGTGTGTGTGTATGAGTTTTGTATTCTAATGAATATTCTAACTTTCAGAATGCCATTATTGTATATTTGTGGTTTTCTGGGAAATTTGGTCTCGCAGGAGCTATTTTAAAAGTCTTTTCCCCCCTGAAATTAAATAAAAGGGGATTGGACTAAACCATAACTGAGGTTCCTTTCATTTCTGATGTTCTGGAAAAAAACTCCACTAAGTTTGTTTATTTTTCTGTAAGAAAAAAATAGGATTTTTCTGTTTCTGATCAATTGAGCTTTACATGTGGTAAGCTGCCTACAATGTGCTGGCAACAGCCAAATTCATGTCAGGATTTGGTCCTGTGTAATAAGGAAGGAAAGGCTTGTTCATCAAGTGCCTACGATGTGCTGAGCACTTTCCAAGTGCTTTACAAATATGACCTCACTTAATTTTAAGAACATCATAGGTATGTAGATGCACATATCAAATTAACTGACACTAAGGGTCATTAAAATTCTTGGTCTGATCATTTGTTACCAGCAAGAAAATCATCGTCACCAGCACTTACTTGCAAGGCACTTCACAAATAATATCTCACTGGATCCTCACAACCACCCTGGGAGGTAGGTGTTATTATTACCTCTATTTTACAATTGGAGAAACTGAAGTAGAGAGGGGCTGACTTGCCCAGAGTCACAGGGCTGGCCAGTGTCTGAGGTCAGATGTGAACTCCATTCTTCCTGACTTCAGGTCTAGTGCCCTATGCACTGCACCCATGTATTAATAATTCAGCCTTGTATAAGACTTTAAGGATTACAAAGCATTTTCTCTGTGAGGTAGGTGGTGGTGCAAAAAGTTCAGGGTGTCCCAATTTTGCATGTGTAGAGGACTTGTAGGGCTTTCTGGGTCAGTATCTATGAATAAACTGAGTCAGTCATCAAGCAATTAAGTACTTGCTATGTACCAGGCAGCTAGGTGGCTCAGACAGAGTCCTGGGTCTGGAGTCAGGAAGATGTGAGTTCAAATGTGACCTCAGACACTTACTATCTGTGAGACCCTTGGTAAGTCACTTACCCTACATTTGCCTTAATCCACCAGAGCAGGAAATGGCAAACCACTCCACTATCTTTACCAAAGAAAATCTCATGTGCAGTATTGGCATGATGTGGTCCACTGGGTCAAGGAGAGTCAGATACAACTAAACTAGAGAAGGACAGCAATGGGTGCCAGCCACTGTGCTAGTGCTGGGAAAACAAAGAAAGGTAAAAGACAGTCCCTGCCCTCGAGGAGATCACAGTCTAATGAACTCTAATCTAAGATTCAGAGAGACTAAGTTTCTTGCTTGGGGTGGCTCAGTTAGGCAGTTTCAGAGCTGAGACTCAAACCCACGAGGTCCTAAATCCAAGGCCAGAGTGCTTCCACTAAGCTAGCATTTGTTATATGTGACCCCACCCATCACAGAGTCATGTGAAGCCTCTCTTTTTGACCTTCTGGAGACTACCTTTTCCTACCTAAATTTCAGTTAGAAAATAATTGCAAAATTGGAGATAACATGGACATGGTCCTAGACAATAAAAATAATATACTAAATGGTATTGTTGAGACATTCCTCAAGAGGAACTTTTGAGGATTCTTGTGTCTGTATAGTTTCCAGAAAGGCCATACAGGAAACTGTCTTGAGGTGAAAGTTCCAGCAAGGGGAGGAGGTAATCCATGCCTTCATTATGCTGTTGTCTCACATTTTTGAGTTTGTATGCATAATATTAAGAGATGGTATTTATATTCTGATTTAAGGTTTGAAAAGCACTTTATATGTGTTAGCTCATCTGATCCTAGCAACCCTGGAAGGTAGGTGCTCTTATTATCTGCATTTTTACAGATGAGGAAACTGAGTCACAGAGGGAAGTGATTTGCCCAGGGTCACACAGCTAATGAGTGTCTGAGGCAGGATTTTAACTGAGGTCTTCTTAACTTCATATGCAGTACTCCATCCACAGTGCCCTCTAGCTGCATAGTGATAGCTGGTACTTCTTTGCCCCCCACCCCCAAAAAATTATCCCACTGCTCATATAATAAGGTTCCAAACTAATCTGTCATGAAACTATTTAAGATATTTAAAACCAATCACTTTCCATATCCCTCCCATTGGTCTGCCTCAGTGTCTCTGAAGTATGGGGTGGACTGTAAATCCAATGGTAGACAATGCCAGGAGCACAGGATATATTTGGGTGACCCACAAACACAGCCCCAGGAGCCTAGATTTTTGAAGACTGGAGAAGAAACCTAAATGGGACAGATGAGAAATACTCTTATACTAACTGTTCATCTTCCTGAGGCTATATAGGACATGCCAAATTGGTTCATTTATTCATTCACTCCTTCATTCATTAAAGCTTTAATCAGAGCATTCAAGGGACTGTCACAGCTAACATAGATGAGTTTTCTGGAGCATGTATTGGTAATCTTTGAGTCTTCACACAGTGTTAGGAACACCATAGCTGCTTATTAAACACCTGTAGATTAGAATTGATTTTTGTAAATGTTTATTAAGTATCTGGGCTGCTAGGTGACTCAATGGATAAGAGAGCCAGGAGTCAGGAGTCTGGAGTCAGGAAGACCAGAGTTCAAATGCTGCCTCAGACACTTTACTAGCTGTGTGACCCTGGGCAAGTCACTTAACCCTGTTTACCTCAGTTTCCTCATCTGTAAAATGAGTTGGAGAAGGAAATGGCAAACCACTCTAGAATCTCTGCCAAGAAAACCCCAAATGGCTTTGGACATGAAGAGTCAGAACAAATAAAAAATGACTGAATATAAAATATCTACTACATTCAAGGAACTGTGTGCTAAGGACCAGGGAGCCAAGGATGAAAAATAGTTCCCGTCCTAAAAGAGGCTTAAGAGCATTTGGTATGTATAAAGATAAAGAAAAGACAAATCAAAGTATTCAGGACTAAAGGATCCACAAAACAGGGCTGGGGTGACTAGCTAGAAGTTTATCTGAAAAAGATCTGGGGATTTTAGAGGACCCACAAGCTCAATATAAGTCAACAGTGTGATAGTGGCAACAAAAATAGTGATTGTTGTCTTAGGCTGCTTAAGAGGCTCAGCCTTCAGAACAATGGAGGTGAGGAATCATTCTACTTGGCTATGGTTAGCCCATATCCGGAGTCTTGTGTTCAGTTCTGTACCCCACATTTTAGAAAAAGGATTGTGTTCAAAAGCATTCTATATGTAGATTAGTTGATGGAGATGTTTGAGCTAGAAGAAGAGAAGATTTCAGAGGGATATGACATCTATCATCACAAAGTAGAACAATGGTCAGGTGCACAATTGGATTTATTTTGTGTAGTCCTAGATGAAAGGACTGGGGGCAGTGGGTGGGAATTGGAATGATGAATCTGTGCCAATTTAAGGAAAAGCTCCCTGACCATAACAGTTATGTAAAGGTAGGTAGAATGGGCTGCCTCAGAGCAATTAGATGGCGCCATAGTGGATAGAGCACTGAGCTTGGAGTCAGGAACATCTTTCTTAGTTCAAATCCAGCCTCATAAACTTACTAGCTGTTTGACCCTGGGCAAGTCACTTAACCTTTTTGCCTCAGTTTCCTCATCTATAAAATGAATTGGAGAAGGAAGTGGCAAACCACTCTAGCATCTTTGCCAAGAAAAACCCAATGGGGTCATGAAGAGACAGACACAACTAAATCAACAACAATAGAATGAGATGCTTTAAGGGACTTTGGGTTCCCTCCCATTAGAGGTCTTCAAACAATGGATGGATGGAGAACCTCTTTCAATAGTGATTCTTGAGGGAATTCTTTTTCAGACAGGAATTGGACAAGATGGCTTTCCACCTCTGGGTGGTTCTATGAGATCTGGGAAAATTTGATCCACTTTCTGCCAGTAGAATCAAGGAAAGATTTCATAGAGGGCATGGGCTGTTTCATTTTTGTCTTTGTACCCTCAGCTCCTCACACAGCACCTTATATATCGTAGAAGCTTACTAAATAATTGTCAAATGATTGAATCAAACTAGAGGAAGTCATACCTGAACCTAGTCTTGAGGGAAGGGAAGCATTATGGTTGGTATAGATGAAGAGGACATGAGGGATGGCCTAAATGAATATAATCATAAATAGCTCACGATAAATCTGAGACTTATTTTTAAGTATGTCATAATGATAACATTTAGCATCTATTTTTAAGACTTTTCCTAATGTTGACTACAGATAACAGCAATGAACTCCTATTATCTCCATCCCAGGAATGAAGAAGAGGCGTATGAGAATATACTCAGGACCTTTCTGTTTCCTCACTGCCCCCTGGGTCCATGAGCTCCAAGTACTGCCATATGACCAGGTTAAGAGGAGATTTGGCACGTGGTGTTTATTCTAAAGTCCAGCATCTGAGGCTGTACATGGTAAAATTATGAAACAGGAAAGGCAGGTCTCTAGTACTTACTGTACTCCTTCCTTCATTTGTTCCTTTCAGTGACCCTACATTCCAAGTACTCTTAGCCTCACATCACCCACCTCCTACCCCACAGTCAGTCAGTCAATCAATCAATAAGCATTTAGCCTCCCAGGATCCATTACTGTGGAGCTACACGATGGTTATGGTTTTCTTCGGTTCTATAGCCTTTCTAGGTTATTTTGTCAAGGTTATCCCTCCTGCTAGGAGCTCATGTATCACTTTATTGCTCTTGTGACCTTGGACAAGTCACTTAACCTCAGTGGGACTCAGTTTCTTCATCTGTAAAATGAGGAGGTTGAACTAGATAATGATAATGACTAGTATTTATATAGCACATATTATATGCCAGGCACTATGCTGAATGCTTAAAAATATCATCTCATTCAATCCTCACAACAACCCTGAGAGGTAGGTGTTATTGCTGTATCTCCACTTCAGAATTAAAAAAACACCAATTTTTCAATTGAGGAAACTGAGGCAGATAGAGGTCGAAGTGATTTTCCCAGGGTCACACAGGAAGTAACTGAGACTGGATTTGAACTCAGGTTTTCCTGACTCCAGGCCTAGGACTCTATGGACTCTGTCACCTAGATGCCTAATAATATGTATATTATTATAGCAGCCTTCTGGAAATAATGCCTTAACCCAAAAGAATAACTCTAATGTTGGAAATCTGAAGCAGGCTGCTGAGCTGGGATGGAGTGGGTCAGGGAGGAGGTGATTTTGGAGGTAAACTAGATCTTTAGCATCTAACAGATAATACCACCTAAGCACTAACATAAGCATTATTGTTTTCTTCTGGTTAAATTCTGGGATTAGTTCATTTTCCATATGTAGTGTCTGTCCCACAGAGATACAATGAAGGACTAGGTCTTTGGGTTATCCATTCAACTACATCTAACAGGATGTGGGATCAGTCTTCACCATAGATGTGATGCTGCATGACCCCACAGGTAGCAGAACAGAACTCACCTAGAGGTTAACTGCAATTATCCTTCCTCTCCCAATAGTAAAGGCATTTTAACATTCTGCTACCTGACAGTACAATGCTATGCCTAGACCAAAAAGTAAGAGGTTTTGTTTTTTTTATAAAAAGGTCAAAGAGGGTTCTTTTCCCTACACATAAGAGGAAATATGGGGCTCTCCTGAACTTGGGGGTAGAGAAAGGGAATGGAGTCCAGCTGCTGTGAATCCTCTCAACACCTTTTGAGGAAGTGAGACATTTAGCAGTTAAGCAAATTACCCAACGTCACACAGTAAGTCAGGAGTAAAATCAGGTGTCCTAACTTTCAGTGCTTTTCCCCATCCCAGTTATAAGGAAAAATGAAGAGAGGCAGGGACCAGTTAGCATGCTGGCCATGTTAACTTAAAGTCCTCTTATTCTGTTTTTCTACTATAAAAGAAAGCTCCATGGGCATTGGATGGGCCAAGTATTTTGGTTCTTTGATCCTGTTGCGGCTATGTAGAACCATTCATGAACATATGGATGAAGACTTTATTTAGAACACCTAGATTCAGTGAAGTGTACCAGAGTCAGCCAGGCCAGCCAAAGTACAGCCAAGGAGGTGGTCACCACAGGTACCGTCCTTTTAGGGCACAGTCACTCTACCGCCACCTGCTGTCCACTTCCATGCCTGCTGGTTTATCTCCACTCCCTACTCTCACGCCTACGCCAATCAGTGGGGAGGTATGAGAGCTCTGATTGCGGGTGTTATTTATCTTCTCTAGTGTGTTGCATATAGTAGGTGCCTAATATTTATTGAATGCTGAATGAAGGAGTGAATGATGCTGATCTGGTGGTGGTGGGAAAGTAATTTGATCCGAACAAAAGAAGATAAATGGTTAATCCTGGTCCAGGACCCTGGGGTGACAACGAGGGGTTGGAACAGCCTTGAGATGTACCCTAATACTGAAGCCAGTTCCTTATATGGACTCTGTTTAATTTTGGCCTCCATTCAGAACTGTACCCACACTAGGGTATTGTCCTTTCAAAAGTACATTGGGACAGAACAGAATCCCTTGGCTATCTGCAGTTTGTGACTGCAGGACACAGAGAAGATGAAGAACAATGGCAGACCATATAAATTAATATGTATTTCTTGCTTGTACACCTATTGGCTAATCTGTATAGACCCTGTGGTTTTCAGCTGATGATTTTGAAAATATTTCACTTCATGCAAGTTAGCAATCACCAACACATCAGGCTTTATTTTAAACAAAGTTTTAGTTTCATTTCCATTTTACAAGATTGAAAAGAAAAAATGAAAAGATAATGCACCTGTTTTCCACAGAAGACATCACTGGCCATTTTATAGTATCCAAATTTGTACCAATGACATTCTTAGGATGTAAATAATGTCATCATCGTTTTACAAATAATGCATAAGAGAAAATGAGGCATAAAAAGGAGTGAAAAGGCAGACTCAGATGGACTCAAACTAAGTCCCAGAGAAGGCGAAGTGACTGATAAATCAGTCTCAGCACAGCCAAAGCTAGGTTGCTTTTCACTTTTTATATTGCTTCAGCTAAACTCTTAAATAAGCTACCTTGATTCTGAAATTTAAATGGAAAATATATTAGTATAATGGAATATACCTACAGAGTTAAATCAATAAAAAATATATTAAGTCCCTGGAATAGTGCCATACAGAGTTAAGTAACAATGCTGCTTATTGGAGTCAGGAGGACCTGAGTTCAAATATAACCTCAGACACTTAACACTTCCTCATGTGTGACCTTGGGCAAGTCACTTAACCCCAATTGTCTTGCCTTCTCCTCTCCAAAAAGCAAAAAAAAAAAAAAAGAAGTATGTGGGTGTTAGTGCTGTATGCAGGCTGATCTTCTATAGCTTCTATTGCCTTAGCACAGTGTCTGATACATACCAAGGGTTTAATAAGTGCTTATTAATTTATTGATTGAATCATCTCCTTTCCTGGTTATATATCTTGTCGATGGTATCTTTGTTGCCAAAATGCTGCATCTTGTTTATGCTCCCTATATTTCTTTCTATTAAATGATTCACAATTTTGATTACACAGAAATTGAGCTATTCCATGATTTCTAGCCACATAATAGCTCTGTAAAGATAATTATGTTAAAAGGATGGGATTTTGTTTCAAGGAGAAGGTTGGCATTGTTGAAAACACTGCACAATTTCCCAAAAGCAATCCAGTTTATTCTCATCTTCCTGTTAAATTCTGGGACTTATTCATTGTCCATATGCAGTACATATCCAGTACATAAATACTGAAAGATCAGTGCTATGAGCTGTCTACCCAACTACATATAGTAGTCTGGGTGATAGTATTCTTTATCTACTTGGTGAGAAGAACCAAGATTTTTAGTCCAAATGCTTCTAAGTGTTTATGGATCTCATTTTGGAAGCTCTGCAAAATTCTTGATACAATCTGTATGACATTCTATACAAACATCACCTTCTTCATAAAATTCCTCTTCCATATGGAATCTGTTTTAAGTTGTCCATATCTATGGCAAATACTTTTGGTGGGCATATGTTTCTTTATTTTATTCCTTGCTTTGTATGACCATCAGAGAATCCTCAAAAAAGATATCTTTGTTTTGTCTATCAATGAATCTTATATGATCTTTACACATGTATAGGAGACAATTTGGAGGAGAGTCCGTGAAGTAGCATTTTACTCTACTGACAAATTATAGTCAACAACAAGCACAGCGATTATCTTGTTTTCTCTTGTACCTTCCAGTCAATTGAATAATGATGTAATCTACTATAGAACATTATTAGTGAAAGCTTGCCTGTTTTCTTTTCATATTTTCATCAAAGATGGGTCTGTGGTCAGGAAGATTCCTTTTCCTGAGTTCAAATCTGACCTCAGACACTTACTGTTTGACCTTGGACAAGTTACTTATCCCTGTTTGCCTCAGTTTCCTCCTCTGTTAAATGAGCTGGAGAAGGAAATAGCAAACCACTCCAGTGTCTTTGCCAAAAAACCCCCGAATGGGGTCATGAAGATTAGACACAACTGACATGACTGAAAAACAAAAGCCCCTCAATACATGTATAAATTTTTAATAAAGATTTTTGTAGAGACAAGGAAATAGGCATGGGATAGTGATATTCTCACACTTGCTTTTTTTGGGGGGGGGAATGTCATAATACCTGTGATTTTTCCTAACCATTTAGTCCTTTCTCCTCTTTCAGATATTTTAATATTGGATTCTTCAGTACCTTTAAATTTGTGGGGTCTCCATAATTTATCTTCTTTGTGGATAGTTGGCCTAACCCAGCATCTCTTTCAATTATTTTTAGTGCTATTTCTACTTTTTATGTAGCACACTGGGAATTATGATGTTAGAGTTCAATGTAATCATTTCACTGTCATTGATGAAAAAAATAATTCATTGTAGACAACTTAAAGATTGTTTTCCTATTTTATCTGTTTTCTATTCTCTTTAGAATTTCTCCTTTAAATGCTCTTCGGATGATCTGACTTCACTGGGTCTTACATTAGGCTTTCTATAAATTTATTTTTCCTTTGATCACTTCTAGCTATTTTACAAAGTGATATTATTTTTAATCTCATAATTGTCTTCTATCCTTATGTATGAGATTTCACACTTGAGTTTGTATTTTAAATTGGTGTTGCCTTGGGTTACTATACCTCACTTTTTGGCAAAGAAATGAATTATGCTGGCTGATCTTGTTCCCGGTATCTTTTGGCCTCTTCACTGTGAAGACTTCTTTGTGTTGATGTCTGTTCCTTTGTCCATTTTTCATTCTCAATATCTGGTTTAAATTGGCTAGCTTGGAGCTGTTTTGATAACATTTTTCTTCTTCTAATGTGGTGCTGATTTTGTTCTTTGCTCAGTGTGATAACTTGCCTGTACATAAGCAGCTATATCGGAAATGACTCCCACATCAATAACCAGTCATTTCCTGTCTTTCAAGATACAACCAACTTCATATTTTATGAGGTTATTTAGAGTTTTCCATATCTAGCACCTACCAACTCTCTTCTTGAAAAAAAGAATTGATATATGGGTCTAAATTTTTTCTTTAGTGTACAAGCTTTTAACCTGTTTTGTTTCTTGATGCTGAGTCATATTTTCTAGTATATTTTTCAACATACTCTTCTATTCCTATCTTTGTATTTAAGTCATGGAGTATAAAAATATATAATTTTAGTTGGAGTTTCTTGTTTGCCCAGTTCTTTGTAGAATTTCTCTACCTCCTCATACTCTGTAACAAAAAGTCTTTGGATCACAGGTTTTGAGCAGAAAGGGACCGTAGTTTTTCTATCTCTGTTTTCACCTCTACCTCATGGAATCCTGAATTTCTTGGAAAGATTAGCTTAGGGATAACCTTCTACATGGAGCCTATTGAGATCCCTTTAATTCTTAATGTTTTCCCTATCAAAAACATTAACTTGCATTTATACATTGTTTCTCCTAATTGAATTGTTAACTCCTTTAGGGCAGGTACTGGTTTTTTTTTTTAATTTCATATTCTCAGTTCCTAGAACAGTTTTTGGCACATAGTAGGCCCTTAATAAATATTTTTTAAACTGAATGATCCAGTTCAACCCCCTTGTTTTATAGATGAGGAAACTAAGCCCCAGAGAGATGACAAGACTTGTCCAAGATCACAAAGGCAGTACGTGGAAGAACTGGGATTTAAACTCAGGTCTTTTTACTCCAAATCTAATGATGTCTTTACTATACACTCTGCTTCTTTTGACAACATTTCAGAGTCCGTCTTTGTTTTCTGAGATCTATCTCTATCAGACTGACAGAACTCTGTCATTGAACTTTCTTCTTCCTGTTGTCAGATAAGCTAAAATTATCTTCACGTTTGCCTTTTTCTCATGCTCATTATGAGGATGAAAATGTGAAGTGAGCAGGGGCTCTGAAGGATGCTTCTTGTTGCCTTTGGACAAACAACATAATCAACTCCACCAGCACATTCATTTGCCTCTGCAAGAAAAACCTGTGAGCCATTCTTCCATTTAGTTGTAACTTCCTGAAATCTTCTGCTTTTCTTTATAGTGCAAATGTCAATACTGATGACTCACTTCCTCCAGTAGTAGGTCAACAAGTTGGTAATTGGATAAAGCTCTCCCATTTAGAGGACCAACAGTTAGATTAATGTTAATAGAGAATCTAAAAACTGATTTTTCCCACTGACCACTTTTCTGCTATCCTGGAGGGGATAATAAGGACATAAGGCCATGTTGTACTTTTCTTTGTTTCATAGGTTGTCTTAGCCAAAAAATTCATCAACTAGTAGCCAGCCTATTCATAAGCCTCTCTATACTTAGCTAGGCTGATCCTGGGGACATAAACATAACAATACAAAAAATGCCATAGGCAGAGCATAATTAAGCCAATTAAGCAAACATTATTAAACACCTGTTATGTATAAAGCACTGTGTTCAGTACTAAGAATACAAAGATAAAAATGAAACAGCCCAGATGCTCAAAGAGTTTATGTTAAACTGGTGGATACAACTCATGAACAGAGAGAAAACGATGATTTGAGGAGGGAGACTATCATAAAAGGCTTCATGTAACAGGTAGGACCTGAGCTGGGCATGAAAGAAATCTAGGGATTGCCATTTGAGTGTGACACAAAATAAATGTCATGAGTTCAGAGTCCATTGTTGGCTGGAGAGATCTGGGAAGACTTCAAGGAGAAGGTTAATGTTCATCTGGACTTGAAGGATGTAGAGGCTTTGGACAGGGCTAGTGAAGTGGGCAGAAGGAATGGTGTGAGTAAAAGGAAAGTACACATTGTGTCTGGGGAACAATAAATTAATTAATTTGATTAAAAGAGACAGTCTGTGTATGAGTAATAGAAGATAATGATAGAAAAGTGGGCTGAGGCTTATTCACGGAAACCCCAAATGTCAAACTAAAACATCAGTATTTCATCCTATGGGCAATGGAGAATCACCGAAAGATTATGGGTATAGAGTAACATAATGAAATCTGTTTTAGGAAGATTAATCAAATTCAATGTATTGGATGGATTGATGGCAAGGCAGGCAGAGAAAAAACTGTAGGATGGGGAAAACAATTATGAGGCAACTATGGTAGGCCAAGAATAAGATTATGAACAACTGAACTATAGTAGTACTGACAGGAACAGAAACGAAATTTAAATGTGAGAGATACTGATATAAAACTCAACTGATCGGATATGGTATTGTGTTCTTAAAATAAGTTTTAAATGTCCTCTATTATAAAGCTCATTATTGAATGCCACATTAAATGAAATAGATAGATGGATGGATTGATGGATAGAGAGATGATAGATTTAAGGATGGGCTCTAAATATGACCTTAAAGGCATTCTATTTTTGTCTTTAAGCATGGAAATAAAAATGAACGATATATGATTGATGTTATTGTGCTTTTTGAAGTTCTAGTTATTTGGAGGAAATCATATGAAATCAACAGTGACCAAGAGGAAAAATACTGTCAAGACAGTGTTGTGTGGTTTTGTAGATTCCATAATGAACAACTGTCACACAAAGAGATGTACATTAATCTATACATTAGATGATCTCTTAGGTTTCATGATACTGTATCAAAACAGCATTTTGATAACATCCACATTTCACATGGAAATATTCTTAGATTGAGTAATTTCGCAGGCACATTGTAATATTTGATTTATAGTTTCCATTTGATCTCAAGGTTTGCGTCTTCCATGAAGCATTCCTTGACTTTGCCTGTTCATGGTGATCTTATTCTTAATTTCTTTATCATTTGAATCCCTACCTTGACTTTATGTGACTCTGGATAATTTTCTTTTTCATATATATAATAGATAAATGAATATATAATATATACACACATACATACACACACGTACACACATATCTATATATCTATATCTATAAAACTTCTCTTGTATATTCCAAAGTACACAGTGTGGTACTATGTGGGTACCAGTTGCTCAAATTAGTTGGTAGCTAGCTGGCACAGTTGATAAGAGTGCTGAATTTGACCTGACTCCAAATCTTGCCTTAGATACTTACTAGCTGAGTGACCCTAGCCAAGTCAATTAACTTTTCTCAGCCTACCTTTCCTCATCTGTAAAATGGGACTAATAATATTCCCTACCTAACAGGGTTCTAAGGATCAAATGAGATAGTATATGTAAATCACTTTACAAATCTTAAAACATTACATAAATGCTAGTTATCATTACTACTAATAAATGTTTGTTGAATGAATGAATATCCATTAGAATGTGATTTGAAAGACAATGCCATCTGAGTTTGGATATTCAGTAAAAAGACAAGTACTAAATTTTTTTTTTATTTCTAATTTAAAAAACATATATGTATAATAATAAGGAGGCAATGTGCTTGAATGGACTCTGGACTAAGAAAACACAGATTCTATTCCAAAGTAGATAAAATGTAGTCAAATATATATTCAAATAAAGATAAGAAATAAAAATTACGATTGCTATGAAACATGGATTAATAGTGTCAGAAGCACAGAACTGGAAAACACCCCAGTGACATGATCTGCATGTACAATTTTGTAAAAGCAAATAATAATAGGGTATAGCAGCACTTTAATGAAATTCACAAAAATGTCCATCATTTTAGTTCAACATATCAGTTTCTTATTCTGGTGTACAAAACTAATGTTATAAATCGATCTTCTGGAGGAGAGAGAACAAGCCACTCGTTTGACTGCCTCCCCCGCCATGCTCTGAGCAATGCAGATGCCAGTGACTTTTCCCTTAGCATTCTGCTCTCTGTAGCAACAGGGTCTTTCTCAAATATCAATGATAAACTGAGAATCAAACTGGGTTTTCTAAGAGGTTACCGTTCTCATTCTTCCAGACTTCCTATTTCCCACTGTTGAGAAACTGAAGTTAGGCAAACCTTGTGAGCTGTTATTGACTTTGAGAATACAAGGAGGTGAGAGCACTAGAAACTGGTTCTCCTATCGTCCTTATTATCACCAACTGACCAAAGGTGACAAGATGGAGTCAGATGGAAGGAGAAAGGCAAATTTCTATTTCTGTCAACACCTGGGGTTTAAAAGAAGAGGATGATGACTCATAACGACAAGATGAGGTGATAGGTATTACTCATCAAAATACTTTGATTCAACAAATATTGATTGAGCTCCTATTATGGACAGTACGCCATGCTAAGCTCAGGGGGAGTAAGGAGGTGACAGCAACATGACTAAGGCACAGACCCTGTTCTCAAGAGTTCTATAATTTAGTTGGAGAAATAAGGAAAGTCCACAAATAATTATAATTTAGGACGTGATATGTGTGATAAGAGCCATAAGTGTCCTATAGGGGTTCAGAGGATGAAATCAAGTCTAATTGGAGAGAATAAGAGAAAATCTTCATGAGAAAATGAAATTTGTGGTATGCCTTGAAGGATGAATGGAATTTTGATAGGCAGAGATTGGAGAAGGGCATTCCAGGAACCTTGGGGTATTATGACAGCTCAACATTTAGTGGAAGAACAAAACATAAATAGAAAAAAGGCTCTATTTTTCCTCAAACCAAGTTTGTTCCAGACCCAAATCCATGGGAATCTGCATTTTTTTTTGTTTACTTATTCAAAGGCCAAAGCCATTGCATCTTTTCTGGAATGTATCAATTTCTAGTTTCTGTTGAACAACTTCTTGTAAAGAGTTCCACAATTTAGTGCTCTCAACTGAGAAAACCTGTTCTTAATAACAGGAAATGGTCAACTACTATTATTATTCCATAATGGAGATAGCCAGAGTTGTAGATTATGAACTGGTTTTTGTAAAAGTCCGGATTCCCTCATAATAAACATGAGGCCCATGGCGTACATTTGGTACCCTAAAATCTCTAAAGCCGTAACTAGAAATGTTATCTTATTCCTGCTAGCAAAATTATTAACTTTTCAAATAGATGGTAAGTTTCTTGGGGGCTCAGGTCGTATGTTCAATTCCCTTAGTAGCCAGTCACTTTACCATACTGCCAAAGAACTTAGATGTGTCATAATTGTTGATTGTAAAATCTGATGATTAAATTTTTATGTTTCTGAGTGTGCTCTTTTTACAAATAGTCACCTTTGCTTTAGCTAAGGGCACTGCAATATAATACACTTAAAATGTAAAGTATAAAGGATCCAATTCTTTCCCATTACTACTCCTCCCAAGACCTTCTTGAGTAGGATATTAGAATATAAAATTATATTCTAATAAATATGACTAGATCCAGCTAAAGTTGAAAGCACATGATAAGAAAGGCTTGGTCAGGTCAATGATATCTATTGAATGTTAGAGCTAGAAGGGGAGTTGGAAATTATCTAGCTTAAGTCCCTTGTTTTACGGGTGAAGAAACTGAGGCCCAGAAAGCTTAAGTGAATTGTTAAATGAATGAGTGGCAAAGTCAGGGCAAGAACCCAAACTTTCCTTTTTCCAGGCCAGCGCCCTTTCCATTTCATCATACACATCTACTTCAAAAGATCTTTTTCTTCCCTCTAATTAAATAAGTGCATTACATCAGAACTTTCTACCCACGTATAAAGCACAATGAGTTCAATTCAATTTATTAAACAAATATTAAACACCTACTATATGCTGAGTACAATGCTAGGAAATGAAGGGTACTCAGATATATTGATGACTTAGAACATTTTTTTTTGGAGGGGTAAACATCATTGTTGTCTTAAAATTTTTGGAAGGTTGTCATTTAGAAGAGATATTAACCTTGTTTTGCTTGGTCCTGGAGGGAAGAAATAAAACTTATTGATTGCAAATTTTAGCTCAATACAGGGAAATAAATCCTAACAGTTAGAACTGTCTAAAAATAGAATAATTTGTTGTGGAGGGGAAAGGTTGGGGGAAGCTAGTAAGTTCCTCATCAGCTGACTCCAAGTGAAGGCTGGATGAGTACTTATTGGATATGTTTTAGAGGGATTCATGCAGGTATGGGTTGGACTATATTACCTCTGAAATTCTTTAAACTCTTGAGATTCAATGTGAATTGCCATTTAAGAAATAAACAGGGGGCTGCTAGGTGGCCCCCAAGGGTGGAGCACTGGCCTTAAAACCAGAAGGACCTTAGTTCAAATCCAGCCTGAGATACTTACTAGCTATGTGATCCAGGCAAGTCACTTAATTCCAACTGCCTTTAAAAAAAGGAGAAACAAACTACATTTTTCAAAAGTATAAAAACTTAAGGCTTGTGGAAACATTTTCACTCATCACAGAAATTTCTTTTCTTCATTCAAAGCCTGGATCACGTGCCGCCTTCTTTCATCCTTTCAACTAAAAGTGATCTTTAAATTTTTCTTATAGCACTTCATCTATTTCTTTTTCCTCCTGTCACACTGTGAGCTATGGGTTACAACATCCTACCTTATGTTAAACTAATTTGTGTGCAGGTATGATGCTCCTTATTAAATTATAAACATTGTAAGGGAAAGGACGTTGCTTTTTTTCATTCTTCTGTCTTCAACACTTAGCGTAGTTGTTCACTGGGTGTCCTCCCTGCTTATAATTGTCTCCTTACACATCTCTATTTCCTGGCTTTCCTGGCTTCCTTCAAATCCTAGCTAATAAATCCCATCTTCTACAAGAAGCCTTTTCTGATCCCCCTTAATTCTAGTGCCTTCCCTCTGTGAATTCTCTCCAATTTATCCTGTAGATCTCTGGTTTGTATATAGTGGTTTGCATCTTGTCTCCTCCATTGAGCTGTGAGCTCCTTGAAGCCAGGGACTGGGCTTCTCCCTCCCCCCTTTTGTATCTCTAGCACTTAACACAGTGCTTAGCACAGAATTGGAGCATAATAAGTGCTTACTGTTTTGCCTTAACTTGCACATATTATTTAATAAATGTTTGTTGAGTTGACTTGAACTACAAGAAAATAGCTTTGGTAAAGTCTTATGCCACTTTTTAAACCTGAGTCTCAGTTTCTATAAAATTAGGGGGCTGGACTAGAAAGCTTTTAGATTTAGATCTGTTATCCTAAGATCCTGTAATTCCTTGAAGACAAATAAATCTACCTTGACAAATTAAGTAGTCAACCTCACCAGTCTAGTCTGCTTGTCTATAGCCATAAGCCAAATAAGGAAAACCAGTAATGAAAACAAATCAGATTTACATAAACAACAGAAGCTTTTAAATAATCACATTCATTTTAATACTCGCCTCTAAGATACTGATCTGCATAAAACATAGTGACTAAAGCACAGGGAACCTGGCCTTTTTACCTCCAGCATTTGCTTTTGAAGCAGGGATTGAGCCTTTATTATTATTATTATTATTATTGCAATTTATCCCTTCAATCCTGTTAAATGTATAGACTAGACATAAAAATGCTTAAAAAGTGGCCTGAGATTTTGGGGGTGAAGGATACCTTGGAAATAGATAATTAGAAAAAAATATTGTATTAACTGCAGTGATGAAGGATATAACATGCTTCTATGGCTCCGGTCTATTCTTAAATGCATTATTTTTCATTCTGGGGTGTCTTAATTCCCTGACAGTATAGGACAGTGGAGCTGAACTTGTTAGCAAATAGCATTTTTAAGTCCCTCTGGACTTTAAATGTGAACCTGCAAGGCTGCTAGGGGTTAGGCAATATAATAATGAAGGAGAATTCACTCTCTCCTTTAACCCAATACTTCCCCAAACATATTCTAAAGAGGGTCGGTGAGGCTTTTCTTATCGATTGTTTAATAGCACCAAAGGTTGTTTCGTTCAGGCGCTGGGCCAAGAGTATTATTTTCGGGACTAAAGTGAGGTTGGGCAGATTTCCCATGCCATCCCCTTTCCTATTCCTGTGCAAGGCAAATTATAAACAAGTGTAGCAAAACTAAAGCCTCAGTCTACAGGAATCCGGTGTTTCCTCCTCCTATTCACCTAAAGCGCCAGGGCTGATGGGATAAGATGAAACTGTGATGATGAGGCATCTCAGGCCGTGAATCATTCCCTCTCGTGGTCCGGCTCTGGGTTCAAGCTGTAGAGCTCTGTGTCCATCTCAGCTGGGCTGGCGGTGAAGACCCGCTCGCCCCTGTTTCCACCTCCTACCTCCCTGCCCATCTCCCACCTGGGTCGCCCTACTTACCATGGTCCCCGAGGTGGGTATCACCCGGGGTGGGAGGGCTGCCACCTGCCCCGCTCTAAGGCGGCTCCGTGGGAGCTGGGCGTTCGCCTCCAGCCCCTGGGTACCGGAGATCAGGTTCCTCCCCTCCTCCCCCTGGTGCTCCAGCCACTGCCGCTGCCTCCTTCCATGACACAGCAGAACGGCAGCTGCGGCAGTAGTCCAAACCCAGTGGCCCAGGAAGCGCAACAACGCAGGAAGGGCGGGGGGGCGGAGAGGAGAAGGAGACGTAGAAAGGAGGGGAATCCCCCACTCCCCTGCTTCTAGAGCACCCGTTCCCTGCCCACCTACAGGGGAACCAGGTGGGACTAGAGCCTCCCAGGTGAGGATCAGAGGGGCCAGAGAGGCGAAGGGCGCTGAATAAGATGGGGCACAGGCAATTGGGGTC
>CM053581.1:491938095-491953036 GCA_028627135.1 Pseudochirops cupreus | reverse complement strand
CAGAGGTGAGGGGAGAAGGTCTGGGAAAGGATGCGCTGGTGGAGGCTGGAAGGAAGGGAGAAAGGGGAGTGGAGAGCTTGGAGGGGCCAGAGTTAAGATGCTAGTAGAGAAAGTAGTCCAATTTTGTGCCAGACGAAAGAGAAGAGGGATATAAATATGGAAGGAAAGCATTAATGGGGGGTGCGGGGGGGGGGTGGTGGACCTGTGGGAACGTTTTATGATATGAAGTGGTGCAATGGAAAAGTTTTATCTGATATAAAATGGGATAAGCACAGTGGCAGCCTGAAGGGAAAACTGGTGAAAGGATGCTTAGAGTTCCTTTACCTCAGTGTTTCTGCGAAGCTTTACATAATTCCGTCCATCCAAACAGGGAACATTTACTACTTCTCTCCTACAAAATACGCACATCATAGCGTTAACTTTCTTGGGGGGTGGGGAAATGACATTCTTTCTAAGGTTTGGAACTCAGGGAAATTTTTTGACAGTGCAGAGTATGTGAAAGAAATAAAAAGGTAACAAGAAATCTGTAATCTCGCAGTATGGAGGAAAGCATATGAAACTGAACTTCCTCTAACAGCGTACGTAGATAGCAAGGTCTCTGTTGATTAAGAGTTTGCCTCTCCATCTATTTTTTTTCTTTTCCTGCCCTCCTTGTTTCCTAAACTCACCAAGTTAGAACACATTTTGGGAACTAAAAAGTTAATTTCAGTTAAATATTGGGAAAGAATGTGTCAGAATGATGAGATTATTGAATACATTTTTTACTGTTTCAAAGTACATTCACAAGTCCCTTTAGTAGAAATATTGCTTCCAAAATCTAGCATGTATGTTATTTTACATAATTTTAATCTAGCATGAGATGTTTATATAAAATATATTTCCAAAATGACATTTCATCCCACAAAGACAGCCCAAGTATTTTCCAAATGGAACACCCTTTCACTGGTCTTAAAGAAGGTACCCAGAAAAATAGCAAAAAAAAAAAAGTTAACACCTTAGTTTCATCTGTACCTTCCGGATCTTATCTGAGAACTTTGCTTCCTGACACAAACAAGTTTTTACTGCTGTCAGCACCCAAACCCTAATTTAGCCGCGGAAGAGAAAAACTGCATTGCCTTTTGCCTCCCTCATGCATCATCGACACAGTTACCGGGGGGATTCTAATTCTAGAAAGCTTTAGGGCTGGTGATGGGGTTGGTAACGATGTGTTCAAGGGAGCCTGGTTATTAGTGCTGTAGTCTTACTGTTTGGTGGTTGCTGCTCCACCACAAATCAGACTGGAGTTGCAGAGGGAAAGCTAAAATCCTGTTTTTATTTTATTTTATTTTTCAGCCTTTTAAAATGACTCATATCTGTTGGGGAACTCATTACGTCTGGGGAAACATAAAATAGGAAATACTGAGATGTCATTTCGAACAGCGTGTGGGTTTTGTGAATGTCGGAAGGATTTAAGGAAGCACGGCTCTTTCTTCTGTTCAGCGTAATAAGCCACTCTTAAAAAGAGAGAGAAAAGATTGGCCCCTGGTTGTTGTTGCGCCCCGGCTTTTCCTTCCGCATCCCCACGAGCCCCTCGGGGATGCTGCGAGGGGGACTTGGTGGGTGGTGCTGAGACCAGCGCTGTTGCCGCCGCCGGTCCTGCCGCTGCCGTTGTTGATGCTGCTGCTGCTGCTTGCTGCTGCTGCTGCAGAGTCACGTGGGAGTCCCCTTTAAGTTTCCATAGAGAGGCCTCTCCGGTGTCACATGATGGACATGATATAATGAAACAACATTGTGGAGCGGAGAGCATTCGGGGAGCCCAGGGCTACAAAAACAAGTGAGTGAGAAGAGGTGGGAGGAAGAGAAACTACGCCACCTCCCCTGCAGACCAGCCCACACGCAGCAGCCTCCTCCGGGATAAGGAGGAGAGGGGTCCGTCGTGGGGGACGGGGGATGGGGGAACAAGCAAGGGGTAGAGGGCAGGGGTCCTCATCCCCGCATCCTGCAAGCCCCCCTCCCCCAAGATTGGGGCAGAGACCAACTTTCCTCCACCAGCCTTCTCCAGAACTGCACCTGTCACCAAAGTCGCGATAGTCAAAAAGGGGAAATTCTAGAATTAGAGGAGCCGCCGCGATACATGCGCATCTGTTTTTTCCCCGTTTCCACTTCGCTCACATGGAAGAAAACAGGAGGATTTTTAGCGGCGTGTCAATTACCCAAAGGTAAGTTATTTATAGGAGCCAAAGCTGGTCCAACAGGACTTTGGAAGAATTTTCTCCCCTTTGCTTTAGAGAGACTTGCCTTGTCTTTCCTTTAAATTAAAGGAAAAGAAGGGATGATGTTGGGAAAAGGCGTTCTTAGACTAGGTTTCACGGGTGGTTTGGTTTTTCTCTTTTTTGGGGAGGGGGTAAATCGGTAACACTTTCCCCCCCCCTCCCGGCTGTGGTTCTCTCCTTTCCACTCTTTCCCTTCCTATCCTCCAGCGCCCCTCGGTTTTCCGTTCCTTTTTCTCCAGAGGGGTCCAGCAGCCCCAGGAGCCGATTTTGGGAAGCCGGGAGAGGGAAGGTGGGATTGGTTGCATCAAATGGGGATTTCGAGGTGATTTCGCCATGTTTGGGTGGTTAAGAGGACTTTCGTGCCCCCCCACCCCCCCTCAGTTAGGTGGCTTGATGCCACATGGCTCCTCCGGAGCTGCTGCTGGGTTGAGAGAGTGGTGGCTTTTTTTTTCTTCAATGTCCGCATTCCAGCTAATGTTGCGCAGATAAAATTCAAACTTGAGGTAAACAGAAGAGGAGGAGGAGGAGGAGGAGGAGGAGGACGGGGGGGGGAGGGGGAGGGAAGGGAGGAGAAGGCTGTTTCCATTTCAAGAACCCACCTCTCCACCCCTCGGAGAACAACATCCCAAACCTAGGGATAACTCTTTCATTTCTTCCCCCTCCAACCCCCACCCTCAACCTTTGCTGTCAACAAAAATAAGGGGAGGGAGGGGGCGCGCGTGTCCGGGGGTGGTGCCTTCGCTCCCTCTTGCAAACCTTCGCACCACATCCCTGAGATGCCCCCCTTATTTTTGCTTCATCTTTTCACCTCCCTTTTCCGCTGAAGACCACGAGGGTGCCTCGCTCTCCTAAGCGCCCTCCGCCGAAGCCCCTTCGTACTTTGCCCTGAGAGCCCCGATCACTTTCACGCCCTCCACGCGCGCAGGAGCGGCCAGAGGGTTCCGGCCAAGGTGGGCAACGCCAGCCACCAGCAGCGCTTTGGATGCTTAGCAGGTGTGTGTGGCGGCCCAGGGGATTCTTTTTTTAAAAAAATAACTTTTTAAAAAAATTTTTACTTTTTTTCATGCCTTTTTCTATTTGCTAGGACGGTGTGGGAAGTTTTCGAAGCCTTAAGGGACAAGGGACGGACCTTGTTATCCTCCGGGCTCCAGAGTATCCGGGAGAAGATCTTCTCCTCCTCCTCCTCCTCCTCTTTCCCACCCCGCGGGGGATCGCAGCTAAGACGAGGTGGGTGGGTGTTTCAGGGTGGGGATGATTGCTGGTGACAGCTTGGAAGTCATCCTTCCCGGTCTGCCTCTCTGCCTACTCCCGTTCTTCCCAGCCCCACCCCCGACCCCCATCTTTTAAAACGCTGATGGGGCTGGGGGCGAAGGAAGCAGTGACCCCACCACGTATTCACGGGTGGGGGTCCCAGCCCTCAGCCGTTTTCAGGAGCGGTTGCGCAGAGGAGGAAACGACGGACAACCCCGGAGGTGGGGAAAGGACGCGCGTGGGGCGAGAGCGGGCGATGAGGGGCAGATTTTGGCTGGCCGGGGCCGGCTGCTCCCACGCACGACCGGGATGCGCCGTGGGGGTGGAGGCGCGCCCCGGAGCCCTGTTCCCCGGCGGCGGTTTCCGGGCGCGGTCCCTGGGGGCAGACTCTGCCGCTTCCATTCCCGGCAGGGAGAAAAGGACACGGGCGGAGCTTGTGCCGTAAACAGGCTGTCAGCCGCCCGTGGCTCCCCGCCCCTCGGCTGACGCGGGAGCTGGGCCCTAGGAGCGGAGCCGCCGCTGCCGCCTCCGGCGCGCGGCCGTGGCCCCGGCCCGCGTCCTTTAGCAGCGGCGGCGGACGTGCGGGCGCGTGCTCGTGCTCGCTCCCGCTCCGCCCCCCCTTCACTCCCTCCCGTCCGCGATCCCTCCCTCTGGGGCGCGCCGCCGACGCCCGGCCGGGCCGGCCTCTGTTTTTGTTTTGATGGGACCCGCGTGCAGCTGACGCGTGTCGAGTCACGTGCCCGCTGGGTGGGAGGGGAGGAGAAGAGCGCATTGACGTCCGCAGGGCCCTGCTCCTGGTGGGGGCGGGGCCGAAGACGGGGGCGGGCCCAGGGAAGGATGCGGGGGCGGGGCGGAGTTAGTGGTGGTCCACGCTCCCCGGCAGAGGCAGCAGGTAGAAGGCTCCTGGGCACGGTCTGAGCCCGGCTGTACAGAGAAGCTTCGTTCATCTGGGTAATTTACACGTGTGTCCCCCGTCCCCCGTTGTGTGTTCTGGGGGGTGGGAGGGAGCGCTCCAGAGTTAAGGAGACCTTTGCATGCGCTTCCCAAGCGGCAACCGGAACGATTTCGTGACTCCGCAGAACTTGGAAGCGCTTAGTGCGAGGGGAGGACCTCAAATGAACGAAGTGGAGGTTCTCTTTCTGCTCCCCCCAAAAAAGGAAGGCTGGCCCGAGCAGGAGCAGAGGGCCAGAGAAGGGAGATCAGGGTGGGCTCAGAATACGGGAAGCTGCAGCCAGACCCGAGGTGGGAAAGGAGGATGTTGGTCCAGGACACGTCTTAGCAGCCTCGGAAAAAGTAATGGGTGCAGAATATATTTAATCGAATTAGGAGCGTAGATATAGACATCAACACTGAGGATAGGGAAGAGTTCGAAGTTTTAAAAAAATGGATGTTATATGTACATATATGAATGTAAGTGCATGCATCTTACGAACGTATAGCTATGCGCATTTACATCTAAGTGTGTATGTATAGGTAGATATGTAAATATTTGTGTATATATAAATGTGTATATATGTACACTTATATATAGCTACATGAAAATGCATGTATATTTGCACATATGTTTTATTATGTATGTGTGTATATACACAAATAATGTGTATGTCGGTGTGTGTATGTACACAGATATGTATATTTGGTATTTAAAATAGATAGGTACATATGTGTATTATATAGATACATATGTATGTAACATATATGTGTGTGTACACACACTATCCCAAAAGTCTCAGTGCAGTTTTAAGCTGTTAAAACTTAACTATCATAAGCTTTAAAATGCACTAAGACTTTTGGAGCATCATGTATAATGCAAGGGAGTTTTGAGCAAATTTGGGATAAGTAGGCTTTTAAGAAAAAATTGGTTGGCATATCCAAATTTTCACAGACATTTTGGTAGGTATGTCATTAACAAGTTTGTCATACTTCTTCTATACAACATGAAAATCTGCAGGTCATGCGCTGGGTGTGTCAGGGAGAAGAACAGGAATGTATGTGGTGTAGCAGAAGCTGTTACGTGGAACTCTTGAGGAGAAAAAATTGGGTCATGCTGTCTGTCCCGGAACAAACATCTCTTTTGCCACATGTTTTGTAACCATTGGGACTGAAACTAGTGAGCATTTGTTTTTGTTAAATGCTTGTTGGTGGAGATCTTGGATAAGTAAGGTCTCTTCGACTAAAGCACCATAAAGAAAAGTTTTAGTTGAAGATGGTTTTGTGACTGAAATGAATTTCCAAATGAGGGGACTGTTATATAATGGATAGCCTATCCTTCTGAATTCTCATTATGAGCCATCATTTGTTAAACATCCCTTGGATATGTGACATTTGAGTTTAGGCGCTGTGCTATTTACCAAGTGAAGGTTAGGATGCATATCTGATTTTCGGGTCACAGCAATCTGGCAGGGTAACAAGATGGAGCAACAGAGATTTGATAGACATTTACCTTGTAAATAAATTTAAATGTTGGTTTGGCCTGTACATTTTGCTGGTATCTTCCATTACCCAAACCTTCTCATTTTCAGCCATCTTAAAAATCTCTTCAATGCTTTAACAAGTATAGTATGGAAAAATAGAGTTGGCTTTACACAGAAAATAGAGAGTTCTTGGGCATACTTTGTGTTTTGTTTGGTTTTCCCATGAAAATCAAGGAATATGGAAATAAAAAGGAGAGGAGGAGGAGGATTGTAGTACACTGGTCGTGGCTTTCCCAGCCTCATTGAGATCTACTGATTTCTTTCGGCTCCCGAGCTCGTATTTTCTTGGTTATAAGGTTAAATTAACATTTACTAGGGTGAGGCACTTGGTCCTTGTCATTACCTTATCTGGGTGGAGAGAAAAAACATCACTGCAGAAACTAACGGGGATGGCCCCTGGTCCATTACTTGCTGCGTCAGAGCTCAGTTTTCATTACATGATGTTCTCTGTACACGTACGTAAGGGGAGGGGAACAATTGGTAATCTTTCAGTAGTAGCAGTAGTAATTAGGTCTAGGTCCTCGTGAAGAGTTAACAATCTATGTCTTTTATTAGTGTAATAGATTTAGAGCTGACAAGGACCTTGGAGCCAAAGTTCTTAAGCTATCAGTGCCACGGGCCCCTTTGGCAGGATGGTAAAACCTATGGATGGCTTTTCAGAATAATGCTTTTAAATGCATAAAATAAAATACATGGGGCTACAAAGGAGATCAGTTATTTGGAATAGTTATCCTTTTTTTTTTCTTTTTCTTTTTTTTGAGTATAAGGTTCATGGATAGCAGGTTAACGGACCCTGCATAAAGGTATGTAGTTCAATCCACTTGTTTTAAAAGTGAGAAAATATCTCAGAATTTTCTCTCATCAAAAGCTGGAGGCAGGGAAGTTCAAGTTCTGACTTAGAATAAACATTCTCTCCTAAACCTTTAATAGTTTAAAACTGCACTAAAGACTTTTGGGATGCTCTGTATTTTAACCGAGTGCCTCAGCTAGTGTTTGCAATAAAGAAAAATGGGGTAATGCTGAAGGGAAAACTCCTATAATTTATATTAGATGTTGAGATCTCGGGCTGTATATTATATTTTATTGAGTGGGAGTTGGTCCAGTTGCTAAAAGTTATTTTATTTGCAAATGATAGGGCAAAGTAACGTAGTTGAATTTTGTTGCTGTCATTTTTCATTTGGTGGCTCACCCTTGGTGCAATATGGCAGTACAGTGTTTGTCTTTTAGTATGACAGAGAAGCTTGTAAAGGACTCATTCTATTTTTAAATCCTAGTAACGTAATTGGCAAACAAAATAAGGTGCTGCTTTAAAAAAAATCAATTCATCCTCTGAAGGTAAACATCCATTTATAGGCTAATATATATGACGCTGTATTATATACTTTTGAACTGTTTAATGAATCCAGTGGTTTATTTAAAAAAAATAATGCGTCAGCTATCTTGTAAACTTTCCAGGGAAGCAACGTCCCTGATTCTTTCCTTTTTGGGGGAGTAAGTGCAGAAGTAGTTGCTAATAATAATGATTAATTCTCCAGCAGGTGGATTAGAGGAGCCTGCATAAGGAAGTTGTTCTCTGTGCTTTTTTCATAGCTGGGAGAACTTGTCTTATTTCTTACCCTGCTTCTGAGAGTATATTATGAAGCTGGAATAGCAGTATAAAGACCAGTTACTGTCTTTATTTTTACATGATTTTGTTCTTTTGGGAAATTAAAAAACTATTAATGTGAAGTATGTCCAGAAGATTATAGACCTAGGCTTGTAAGAGCCCAAGAAATCATCTTCTAGTTATTTTACAGATGAGGAAACTGAGGTCCAGGGAGAGGGGAAGTATTTGCCCAAGTTCTCACTCAGTTATTATTAATTTGTTGGTTTTAATGATTTTTGTTATCAGGTGCATATTTAATTCTTGCCCTTATTTGCTAGCTTGAAAAAAACCTCACTTTAGAAATTTTGGTCATCAAGGTCATAAAATTAATAGGGCTACAATATGAATATAGTTCATTTGAATTATTGTTTTACTTTATCCAGTTTGCCCATGTTTCTACTGATTCAGATGTGGGGGCGAAGTCCATACTGACTTACGTTGTTTAGACTTGTACAGCCAAAGATAGTTTTCAGTAGATCTGAAAAAGAGACTCAAAATATCCTTCTCTTTTATTAAGAGCGAGAGTGAAAAAAATCCAACTTTATTGCAAAACAGTAGAATAGAAATACTTATTTTATAGGCTTCTAAATCTCAGTTTGTGGCACATGTGACACCCAAGTTATAATCTCTTCAAAGAGGATGTTTATAACGTGAACAAAAACATTTTTAATTTTACAGACTATCACTACCAGACTTTGAAATGTTGATATAAATAGGTAGGAGACACACTCAGCATCTGTTTAGAAGAATTCTAAAGAAGACTGAAAACCCTCTAAGTTTTATTTCAGGTGATAGGTTCTATTTTGGCTGGAAGATGATATAGTCTAGTATGTAAAGGATACATAAAAGTGAAATGTTTTTAGAGTATTGTATATAATCAACTCCATCAAATGTATTTTGGATTATCTGCTTTCTGGTATAGCTGTAGTCAGATTTTAGGCCTGCCTGCCTTCTTTCTGTTATATTGACATGTTCCCGGAATATATACTCCCCTCCCCCAATTTTTGAGAAAGAAAAACTAATTTTGTATTAGGTTAAGCACCATATAATTAAGAATGTAAATCAGTCACATTTCAGACTCCGTATAGTTCATTTCTCGAGTGCTGCGTTTGGAGTCAGGAAGACTTAATAACCTGATGGAGACACTTGGGAGCTCTGTGTGATCTGAAACAAGTCACTTAACCCTACCCCAGAGAGGCCTGGGCCTCAGTTCCTCCTCTGTAAATGAAGCAGCTGGAATAGACGAATGTAGAGGGAGCTTTCAGGTCTACATCAATGATTTTATGATGTGCAGATTCTTTTTTCAAAAATAATTTTTGATCAACAAAAATCTACCTTCTCTCCCCATAATCCCCCCCTTCCTCCCCAGAGAATAAAAGAAAAACAAAACCCCAGTTACAAACATGTATAGTTAAGCAGACCAAATTTCCACACTGGCCATGTTAAAACAAAACAAAAGAAAAACCGCACCACGGCTCATTCTGCAGTCTGAGTCTTTCACTTCTCTGTGAAGAGGTAAGTAAGTAGCATGTTGTGTCATTAGTCCCCTGGCACTGTGTGTAGTCATTAGAGTTAGAGTGCCTAAGTCTTTCAAAGTTGTCTGTCGTTATACATTGTTATCATTATGCAACTTGTTCTTCTGGTTCTGTTCGTTGCATTCCACATTATTTTATACAAGTCCTCTCAAGTTTCTCTGAAACCAGCTCCTTCATTTCTTGCTGCGCAATAAACAGTATTCAAATTGATTCATGTGCCGTGTTTCCATTCTTCTTTCAAGATCACGACATAACACAACCCGTTCCAGGCCTTTTAGTCTCCTTTCATTGTCCGTGATGATAAGAGGGTGTAGAGGGCACACATGTATCCTCCCCCCATATTGGGATGTAAACAGTTTAGCCCTTCATGTTTGCTTGCACTTACTTATCTTTTTGCTTTTCTCTTGACTCATGTTTGTACTTGGAAATGTCTATGAAACTATAGTTATTTTATCAGGAATGCTTCAAAGTCCTCTATTTTATTAAAAATCTATTTTTTTCCTACTCAGTTTTGCTGGGTAAGTTAACCTTCCTTGTAAACCTTTGCCCTTTAGAGTGTTGTATTTCAAGCTCTCTGTCTCTTTTATTGTGATGGCTGCTTAATTGAGTGTAATCCTGATGGTTGGCTCCTTGGTAGTATTTAAATTCTTTATTTATGGCTTCTTTGCTAAGTATTTTTTCCTTTACCTGGAAACGTTGGATTTTGGCTATACTTTTCCTGGGAATTTTCACTTTCAGTTTTAGGGGGTTGTTGATGGATTCTTGCTATTTCCACTTTGCTGACTGATTCCAGGGCAGCTTGGTGGCAAAGCGGCACCTGTTAGCTGTGTGACCCTGGGCAAGTCACTTAACCCTGTTTGCCTCAGTTCCTCACCTGAGGAAGGAAACAGAGAAAGAAATGAAAATAGTACTAAGAGACTTGGACAATTTTCTTTTATAATTTCTTGAAACAAGACCCCTGGGTTTTTTTGTTGTTATTGTTGTTGTTTTTATCATGGTGTTTTGAGTAGTCCAATAATTCTTACATTTTCTTTCCTTGTTCTGTTTTCCAGCTCAGTTGTTTTTCATGTGATATACCTTACATTTTCCCCATTGTTTCAGTCTCTTCATCTTGTTTTGATAGTTTTTTAGTCATTAGCTTCTATTGGGTCCATTCTGATTTTCAGGAAGTTTGTTATTTGGGTTGTTCCTGCCTATTTTGACAAGCTGTTAATTCCCTTTCCAGTGCTTTGTTCTGTAACTCTCATTTCTTTTCCAGTGTTTGCTCTAGTGATTTCATTTCATTTATTAAAAAAAATTAAACTTTAAAAACCCTTGCTTCATCTCTTCCAGGAGTTCTAGTTGAATCTTTGCCAAAGCTGTGTTTTTCTTTGAGGCTTTGCTTGTGACTGTTTTGGAGTCATTCATTTCTTTTGGCTTTGTGTCTTGAATATCTGTGTTGCCATCATAGTTTTTATATTGGCATTCTTTTTTGTTTGCTTGTTCTTCCAGGCTACTTTTTGACATTGGACTTTATATTAGGGCCAGGCTCTGCACGTTTCTGGAGGGGGAATGTCTAGGCTGGTCCTGCTACTTCTTTCTTAGGTAATTAAATGTTGTGTTATTCCAAGATCTGAGAGACAGCTCAGACTGGGGACCTACAAGTTCTCATTGCTCCTAAAAGGTTCGGATTCAAGACAGAGTCTGAACGGTGGACCTCTGGACTGATCTCTGCAAATTCCTTGCCTAGGTTTGGGTCTGAGCAGCAGGCTGGTGGGCTTACCAGGTTAGGGTTTCAGTAGATTGCTGCTAGACTCACTGCTATGAGCCAGCTGGGAAGCTCTGTGGGTTCAGAGTAACTGAACGGCAGCCTTCTCTTTGGTCTGGGATTCTTGCCCTGGTTATTCCTCTGTAGGCTAGAATGGAGTCTTTGCTCTGCTCCTGGGATGAGAGCCACATAACTGCTGCTTGCATCTGACCTTGCTCTTTGCTCAGTACCCATCCTAGGGTCCAGGATTATTGTTCACCCTAGACTGCCATCCCTAGACACAGGTATCCTCCAGCCCTCCTTGGATCCGTGCCCTAGAACTGGATAGTGAGTGACACAGCTGCCAGTTGGCACCTGTCTATGTACCCCACACCAGTTTGGGTCCCCTTGATGTTGGATGTGAGACTTCTTGCCGCGGTACGCTGCCTCTCCCTGCCCTGGAATGCTTCGCTCCTGGCCAGAATTTGTCCCCAGTGTCTGCAGACCTCTTTGTCTATTTTCCTGTGCCAAACTGGGCTGGAAAAATGACTAATTTTTTCTTGGATTTCCTGATCAGGATTCAGTCTGGTGTGTTCTCTAGCTCTCTTTGGAGAAGTTTTTGGGGGGGAGGGGGGTGGAAGGGAGGAGCTTGGCTGTATTTCTTCCTACTACTCTGCCATCCTGGCTCTACCTGATGTAGAAATTCTTCATTCATACCACTTCACTGTTTCCTCCCTATAAATCCATGATTTATGAACGTATTTTTTTTTACAGACTTCCTATTCTATTTATTCCCATTTGCTCTCATTCCAAATCCCATTTAATAGGAATGAAAAGAGTTGCTGCTTTTGTTGAGACACCCATGAAGTGAAAACTTTTAAAAATTAAATACCTTGAGTAAAATACTCATTTAAGAAATGAAATACAGATGTTATAAGCATTAGTACTAAAAGAGACCGAGAAGTAGATATATTCCTTTTGTACTATTAATTTGAGAAGCAATAATGGGTATAGTCAATAGTTGGCTTTATTGGTACTTTTCCTTGCCTAGTCATTCCCACCTTATTTGGAGTTCAAACATTCTGTCACTTGTTCAGTTTTGTAATATCATCTCCTTCTCAAGTGAAAGTGAATTAAATATTATTTTGTTTTGATATTCTCTCTCTCTGTCTCTTGTCTCTGTCCCCTCTGTCTCTCCTTCCTTCCCTCTCTCCTCTCCCTCTCTCTCTTTTATTCTTTCCTTCTCTCCATATCTCTCTCCCTCTATCTGTATATATTGTGATAAATAGAGTTAAGGTTAGAAGTTACTCTTCTATTCCCATCTGGGGGTGGTAGGCTGTAGGCCATTTGGTTATAAAAATTGAATGTCCACGGGCGGCTAGGTGGCACAGTGAATAGAGCACCAGCCCTGGAGTCAGGAGGACCTGAGTACAAATGTGGCCTCAGACACTTAACACTTACTAGCTGTGTGACCTTGGGCAAGTCACTTAACCCCAATTGCCCTGCCTTCCCCCCTCCAAAAAGCAAAAATAAAAAAAAAATTTGAATGTCCAGACCCAAAAAGCAGTTTCTATGTTGTTGGGTTTTTTTTCTCCCAACTTGAAAGGATGTAGCATAACATAGGAATGATACAAGCTTCACTTGTGTTTAATAATTTTACAGGTGATTTGGATAAAGATAGAGAGGGCATAGTTACTGCATTTTCAGGTGCCCCAGAGCTAGGAGGTATAACTAACACAATATGACAGAGAAGGATTATGTTGGCTTAGAATAGTTTGTCCAAGCTAATAAATTGAGTAGGAATAAATACAAAATTCTCATCACTTGGGTTCAAAACAGTTAACTTCACAGTCCAAGATGTGGAGGCAAGACTAGATAGCAATTCACATGAGAAAGATCTGGGGATTTTAGTCAACTCATCTCAACTGTGCTACCTGCCCAAAAAGTGAGAGTGGTTTTAGGCTCCTAAGAGCAACATATACCTGGGTGTAAGTGGGTGAGAATCGTGTTATACTGTGCCCTGGTCATGTTCAGACTAAGTGACTGGTCTTAGGAAAGACATCTGATAAGCTTGAGAATGTCCTGGAGATAGGAAAGGGCTCTGGGTCAGGCTGTGTAGACCGGGGAAGAGAAGGTTTTGGGGTGACAGTATCTACAGATATTTGAAGGTCTGTTATATGACGGGGGATTAGAAGCAGCTGAAACACCATATTCTACATGGTGCCTTCCCAGCTCTCTCCCCCACTGTGGTTCCCCTCCCTCCTTAATGTCCTTATATTTCATAGTCCTGTACTTAAATAGAAGGGGGACTTTATGAGCCGGGATTTTTAAAATTTGCATCCCCAACACCTAGTACAGAGCACACGAGCACACAGTAGGTGCACACTAATGCCAGTTAATTAATCAGTTACCTTATTCTGCTTGGCCCCATGTTCAGAAGTGGAACAGTGGATGAAAGTTACAAAGAGGTAAATTTAGGCAAATTACTAGCAATTAGTGTATTAAAAAGGGAACAGCTCTCCTTGGGAGGTAGTGACTTTTCTCAGGGGGAGGGAGGAGGAAATAGCTGACATTTATGGAATACTTTCAGGTTTGCAAGGAGCTCAACATGCATCCTGACAACAGCCTTGTGATTCAGCCCTGTGGTGGTTATTATTTCCATTTGGCAGATTCTGGGCCATCCCCAGTCGTCCTGATCTACATCTGGCCGTTGGACCCAGATGGCTCCAGAGGAGAAGGTGAGGCTGGTGACTTTGCATAGCCCACTTAAGTCTAATTCACTTGCATGTCATGGCATCACCTTCCTGATGTTGTGGTCCTCTTCGAGAAAGAAGGACAAAGCACATTTGATAGACTAGTAAAACTAAGAGGTCAGATTAATTGCCTAGGGATCACACAGCATGAAGTGTATCTGAGACGGGATTCAAACTCAGATCTTCGTGATTGTCAGTGGAGACACTACATCCTGCCTCCTCTAAAGCTGAGTGATCCTTTCTTAGAAACCTTTGAGGTTCTTTCTGAATCTGAGTTTGTGTTGGTAAGCTAGTGCTATTACCGAACAATAAAATTTCTACCCTTTACAGTATATAACTTAATAAAAGGTAAAAGTTATGTAGCATTACAGTTGTTTTTGATTTCTTGTTATGAATAATCAGTTTCTGATGAATCAGCAGTATAAAATTAAGATTCAGGTCTTAGTAGGAGACAGTAGTTCTAATGGTATTTGTAAAGTATTCAAAAAGTTTATTTTTCTTGTACGTGTAAGCCATATTTACATAAAACACAAAGTTTTTTATATCATGTGATTTTTAAAGCATGAGGAAATCATAAGGTCATAGATTGAGAGCTGGAATGAACTCCAGACGCCATCTAGTCCAACTTTTTCATTCTGTAAGTGAGGAAATGAGGCCTGGGAAGGTTAAGTCACCACCCAGGTCACACAGGCAGCAAGTAAAAGTGTCAGAATTTGAATCCTGGCCCTCTGATTCCAAATGTAGCCCTGTAACATAGTTCTTGTTAGAATACAATGCATATTACATATCTTAATTTTGAAGTCTTTCTCAGGCAAAAAAAAAAGGTGTATTTTACCTGGAACCCCATCTCATGTTAAATTGTGGAAATCTTGCCTGACATCAGGATTTCCAGAGAGAAAGGGAGTTATGTGCATCTACAAAGAAACGAACCCAAACAAACAAAAAAACCACCCTGGTATATTTTTAGTATTTTTTTTTCTGGGAAATAATGTGGTTGGCAAGTTAACAATTTAGGAAGAATGATTAGATTTTTGTGTAACTGATGTCATATCCAGTTCTAAAGTTTGAGCATCCACAGGAATGCAGTGAGGTTCGTGAAGGGCCTTGAGACCATGCCGTGGGGGGATTGGTAGGAGGAACTGGTATATTTGATTTGGATAGCAGAAGGCCTAAAGGGGGACTCAAACGGTATCTTCTAATACTGGAAGGACTGGTCTGTTTTTTTTTTTTAATTTTTTTTTAAATTTACTCATTTACTTTTAATTTACAAGATTCAGTTCCACAATCACTTGAGTTTCAGATTTT
>CM053581.1:491866594-491937595 GCA_028627135.1 Pseudochirops cupreus | reverse complement strand
TTTCTGTTGTTCATACAAGATATTCTGATCTTTGCACTGACCTTTTCAACCATGCTTTCAATGTGTTTCTCCTTTGCCTCCATCTCAGAAAGGTTCTTTCTTCCCTAAGGTGCAGCTCAGACACCATCTTCTTCATGAAGCCTTTCCTGATCTTGCTGTGGTAGTATCCTTCTTCCTATAACACCTTGTATTTAACTGGTTTTGTGTATTTATTCATTAACTTTAGATTTATGCCACCCATTTTTTTATATGTATCATTGAGAGTAGAAACGGTTTTAACCTCTTAAGCACTTAGGAAGGAGGACTTACTGTGTGCCTACAAGGCCAAGCACTGAGGAGACAAATAGAAAAGTGAAGACTGGACCCTGCCCTGGAGGGTGTTGCATTTTAATAGAGGGAGACAATGTACACAGGGAAATTGTGGTTAGGGAAGTCTGTTTCGGTTTGAAAGTTACAGGCTTAGTGAATGGGACCATAGGGTAATGCATTGATATACCCCTTCCAGGAGTGGGAGCAGAATTGATGTGATCATGGTACCATAATTGAATAGAAGTGAATTGGAGAAGAGAGGGCCCCAGTGGATCAACTGAGGCTGTTAACTGTCAGAGCAGTTGGGGCCCCAGGGCAGAAATTCTGGAGGTAGAAAGGTTCAGATCTCCAGGGCATGTATTCTAATTTGGTTGGCAAATAGAGGTGTTGAGATGTGGACTTTGGATAAGTCATCTCTCTGAGCTTCATAAAACGGAGGGGTTGGCTTGGGATAATCTTTGAGTCAAGAATTGAACCGTTGTAGAGGGATTCTTTTTTGGGTATGAGTTGGACTAGGTCACCTCTTCTGAACCTTCCAATTCTAAAATTTAGTGTAAGCCAATGAAAGAATTCATTATCATCAGTGTTGAAGATCTCTAAGTTAATTATCAGAAGCAATTAGTTTTTGTTTTTTATTTTTGCAAAATATTTTGGAAGTTTAAAGCTGGTATAATATGTTGATTTGAACATATGTTTTTGGGTCCAGTAATAAGCTATTTTGTCCCTCTCCTGCTACCTCTCTTCTCAATATTTGTTTGTGTGTGGGTTTGAATCTGTGTATGTGTGCTCTCTGTTTACTGCACTCTGTGACCTCTGTGAGTTTTGTTTGGATATGTAGTCTGCTCAGTGTTAGAACTGCCCAGAGATTAATTGCTTGACTTAATACTGACTGACTCACAAGGGAGGATTTTGATCCCTGTTTATCTTTCTAAGGTGAATGAGGCATGTTGATATGTTACTATGTTATCAAAGGCAGATGGTTATTCCTAAATGAAAGAGGCTTGTCGATGGTGTACATGACTCAGTCTTTGCAATGATGTTTAATCAGGGGCCATTAATATGGGTATGTGAATTATAGAACATTGTCAGTCACTCATTCTTCTGTGTCCATGTAGATAGGCTGTAGCAAATAAGAACGAACCAACCTTTTGGTTGTGCGTTACTTGATGTGCCTAAATATATATTTGACTAATTCATTCATTCAGCAAGCATTTCTAAAATACTTACTGTGTGTCAAACCTTGGGCAAAAATGCAGTCCCTCCCCTCACGGAGTTCATGTTTTTCTGGAGGGGAGACAACATGCGTGCAACTGCTTACGTCTTGTATACAAGATATATACTGTGTAAGTGGAAGAGAGTCTCAGAAGGAAGGTACCAACAGTAGGAGTTGAGGATGAGGTTGGGTGGTTGGGGGGAAGGGAGTGGTGGTGGAGGGGGAAAGACCAGAAAAGTATCCTGAAGAAGTTGGGGTTTTTTCTGAGGTTTAAGGAGACCTGGGGGGCCAGGAGGCAGGGTAAGGCAGAAAAAGCATTATAGGCTTGAGGGATAGCGACTGAAAAGGCATGGAGTCTGGAGATGGAGTGTAGTTAGTGTATGAGAACAGCAAGGAGGCCAGCATCTCTGTATCATGGAGGAAATAAAGTATAAGACGATAAGACCGAAAAGGTGGAAAGGGGTAAATTGTGAAGACATTAATTATATTTGATCCTGGAGGTAGTAGGGAGTCACTGGAGCTTATTGAGGTCAGACCTGTTGGAAGCTCAGTACAAGGTGAAAAACCTGAGACTGGGAGCCCCACCAGAAGGAAGGCTGGCACAGTGAGCAGGGTGTGAGTTGGTGAGTGCCGATGCCAATGTGGCAGCTAGGTTAGTGGAGGGGAAGGGACAAATGATAGAGATACTGTAACGGTGGAAATGACAAGATTAGCTGTGTGAGGAGAGTGTGAGTGAGGAGCAGAGGACATAAAGTGTGAGCCTGGGTGACTGAGGATGGGGAAAACGAGGCGATTTGGGGGAAAGAGAATGAGATCTATTTGGTCCAAGATGTCTAAGAGGCAGTTGGTGGTCGGATTTAAGGAGAGAGCCTGGGGCCGGATATATAGGTCTGGGAATCATACACACAGAGAATGAGAATTGAACCCTTGGGAGCCTGTTAAAATTCCCAGGTGAGGTATGGTTTACGTTTATAGACATGGACAGCATACAGCAAGTTAAATGCTGTGAATGGACTGAAATGACTGTTGTTATATCTTCCATTCCTGAGCCAAGTTTTAACCAAATTGCATGGACTTGGGTTCCCTATTAGTCTGGAATGGGGTGATCCCAGAAGGCCAACTCCCATTGATGTCCCAGGTATAGCAGTGGTGGTGGAGTGGAGAGGCCGGGGAGGACCACTCATCACCCAAATTTCAGAACGTTAGAACATATTCAGTTAGTTCTGGAACCACCTCAGGTTTTAGGCTCCTCTGCAGCGGGGTGTCCTGGGAGGGTCTCAGATGAAGCTAGGCTCCCAGAATCTCAGATGATACTGTTCATTGAATTGCTGCCTGATGAAGGCATTCTAGTGTAATGGAGAGCCATTCATTTGGGCAAGGTGGGGCATGGTGGATGCATCCCTTCTCTATCCTTTATAACTCGCTTCATGGTTTACAAAGCCTATGACCCAGGTAGTTCAAGTCTTATTAATCCCAGATGAGAAACCAGCTTCAGAGAGATCGCATTTTGTTCATAGCCACATAGCTAGTGTCAGAGTCAGGATTGGAATCCAAGTCTCCAGAAGGGCCAGTGATCTTTCCATTATATCAGACAACCCATCTTCACTGCCTTTGCATGCCCAAAGAACTTTAATCAGAAGCTTGGACACATAAGTTTTAGAAAGTTGCTAATTCTTGATTTGTAGGATTCTTCTTCTCTCACTGGTTGCATACACCGTGATCCAATCACATCAGTCCATTCACTTTTCTTTCTGTACAGGTCTCATTTTCCGCTCTTCCTTATGCTTGGAAAGGCCTCCCCTCACACTTTGGCTCTCTGAAATCTTCCTTATCCTTCAACTGACATCTGAAAACTCAGGACTTTGTGTTGTATTTGAGCATAGGACTAAGTTCTTCCCCTACTGAACTCTGAGTTCCTTGAAGGAAGAGATTGTATTTTATTTATTTTTTATTTCCCTCAGTGCTCGGCACAGTGCCTTAGAAAAACTAAGCTTCAGTGCATGTTAACTGAATAGGATTCATGATGGAGGTAGTGGCTCCTGAGAGAGATGCTTTCAGTGTGGCTGAATGGATAGAGTTATATAAACTTTTAAAAGTCTGTGTAACCGTTCTTCTAGAACACCAACTGTAAATTGTAAAATTGCCGTCTTTGGCATTTATCTTGCAGAGCTTTCTGTGACCTTGAGTACACGTTTCCTGTTTCAAGATGGGTATTATTAGTTCTGAACCTTCTGGTTTGTTCACAACTGTACCAAACTCCTACTCAGCTCAGAGTGGTGGAGGGGAAAAGACCAGAAAGGTATCGTGAAGAAGTTGAGAGTTTTTCCTGAGGTTTAAGGAGACCGGGGAGCCAGGAGGCAGGGTGAGGCAGAAAAGCATCATAGGCTTGAGGGATAGCCCCTGAAAAGGCATGGAGTCTGGAGACGGAGCGTAGTCAGTGAGGGCAGGGAAGATTTGCTTAGGCTTTTGTTGTTGTTGTTCTGCACCAATATTTTTTTTCACTCTTGTGAGTGACCAGTTTCTCTTTTATCTTGCATTAAAATTTTAACATATTAAGTTCTGCAGAGGGAATTCAAGCAGCTAGGTGGTGCAGTGGAGAGAGCGCCAGGACTGGAGTCAGGAAGATTTGTCTTCTCGAGTTCAAATTTGTCCCCAGACACTTAGTAGCTCTGTGACCCTGGGCAAGTCACTTAACCCTGTTTGCCTCAGTTCCTCATCTGAAAAATGAGCTAGAAAAGGATATGGCAGAGTACTCCAGTATCTTTGCTAGGAAAACTCCAGATGAGAGTCACAAAGATTCAGACATGACTGAAATGACTGAACAACAATGACAAGGGAATTCAGTTGGATTTAATTAAACATTTATTAAATGTAGGGTATGAGCAAGGCGTTGGAGTAGGTGGTGGAGACACAGAAACCCCAAACAAGCCAGTCCCTGCCCTTCTGGAGTTCACATTCTGTTGAGAGAATATAACAGTAAGTATAATACAAGGAAAAATGAGGTGAGATAGGGCTTTGGGGAAGCAGTCGGGAAGACTTTAGGTAGGAAGTAGGAGTTCAATTGAGCTGTGAAGGAAAACATGTCTTCATAGATGGAAATGAGGCATTTTAGGTGTGGAGGGTATGGCTGGTAGTGTAGTTGGGTTGTAATGCAAAATTTGTGGAAAGGAATCATTTGAGATAAAGCTGAAAGGCAGAACTGGACAGACTGTGGTGTGGAGAGCCTTAAATGCCAGGCTAAGGGAGTTGCATATTATCTATCGACACTTACCTCCCAGGCTTGTGATGAGAATCAAATAAGATGATACTTGTCAAGGACTTTGCAAAGTGTCTAGCACATAGTAAGTGCCATATCAATATTAGCGACTATTTTAAAAAATAAATTAGTTTTTATTTCACTTTTTTCTCAACTGCAGGTAAACAGAAGCTTTGGCATTTGGTTTTGTTTGTTTTGGGTTTTGAGTTCTAAATTGTCTCCCTGTCTCTCTCCTTCCCCCTTCCTTGAGAAGGCAAGCAATTTAATATAGGTTATACATGTGCAGTCATGCAAAACATATTAGCCATACCAAAAATCCCCTAAGAATAACAAAAAAGTATTTTTAAAAAGCATGATTCAATGTGCGTTCAGACTTTATCAGTTCTTTGGAGGTGGATACCTTTTTTCCTAAGTCATTTGGAATTGTCTTAGATCACTGTATTGATCAGAATCTAAGTCTTTCACAGCTGATCATTACACTATTGCTGTTACTGTGTTCAGTGTTCTCTTGGTTCTGTTCATTTCACTTTGCGTCAGTTCATGCAAGTCTTTCCAGGTTTTTCCAAAAGCATCCTGCTCATAATTTCTTAAAGCACAATAGTATTTCATCATAATCATATACCACAATTTGTTCAGCCATTTTCCAGTTGATGGGCATCCCCTCAATTTCTGATTCTTCACCACCACAAAAAGAGCTTCTATAAATATGTTGTGCTATATGTCCTTTTCTTTTTTCTTTAATATCTTTGGGATACAGACCTAGTAGTGGTATTGCTGAGGCAAAGGGTACTAGCTATTACTTTTATTATTTTATAGGCACTGGGGTGCCACTGATAATTTTTGAGCAAAGAAGTGACGTGGTCAGATCTGTGCCTTTGGAAAATTATTTTAGCAACTCTTTGCAGAATGGATTGGAGAGAAGAGAGATTGGAAACAGGGAGACCAATGAAACCAACTATTTCAGTAGTTCAAGTGAGAAGTAAAAAGGGACTGAAGCAGAGTGGCGGCAACTGTGAATAGACAATAAGGGGAGAGATTCCAGAAATTTTATGTATATAAAACAATAAGACTTAAGCAGTTGTCTATATATTGAATATATGAAGGTGAAGAGGAAGGAAGAATCAAGAATGACTCTGGGGTGACTGAGAAGGATAGTGGGGAGGTTGGGAAGTGACAGGTTTAAGGGGGATAATAATGCATTAAGTTTTAGACTTGTCAGATTTGAGATACCTGGGAGACATCCACCAGTCCAGAGCCCATAGGAAGCTGATAATGAGTTCAGGAAATGGATTAGAACTGGCTAGGTAGATGTGGGGGTTGATTGATACAAAAATGATACCCGAACCCATAGGATCTGCTGAGAGCAGAGAAAAGGGTCCAGGACAGAGTCCTGCGAAAACACCCATGCTGGGGCCTTAGGAGAGAGAGAATACAGAAGAAGGATTTCAGAAGAGGGGGCCACACACCCCAGAGAACCAGGGGAGAGAACAGGGTCATGGAAGTCAGGGGAGGAAGAAGAGTGGGTAACGGCATCAAAAGCTGTAGAGAGGTCAAGGAGAGTGAGGGCTGAGGGAAGGTAATTGGATTAAATTGTTAAAGAGATTGGGGGTAACCTTGGAGATAGCTGTTAAGTGTTGGGCAGAAAGCCAGATTACAAAGGATTGAGCAGTGAGTGAAGGATGAGGAAGGGGAGGTAAGAGGTGTAAAAAAAAAAAAAAGCTCCCTCTTCTCCCTCTTCCTTATCGTCTGTTGCCCTGGAGTCAGGCAGACTCCTCTTCCCGAGTTCAGATTGGACCTCAGACTAGCTGTGTGACCCTGGGCAAGTCACTTCACCTTGTTTGCCTCCGTTTCCTCATCTGTGAAGTAAGCTGGAGAAGGAGATGGCAAATTACTACGGTATCTTTGCCCCCAAATGGGGTCACAAAAAGTTGGACGTAGCTGACCAGCAATCACGCTGGTGCCTGGGGCCACTCTCTCCTCCTTCACGGGTCTCACAGGATAGCGGCCTGACTCCTTACCAACGCTGACCAGTTCAAGCTGACTAACTTACCAAAGGTAACTCTCCAACAGATTGCCCCCTCCCGTGATCCCCACTCTATCACTTATTTTCAGTTCTCCCTCTCTGCTGGCTCCTTCCCTGCTACCTGCAAACACGCCAGTGTCGTCCCCCCCCCCCCCCATCCTGAAAAAACCTTTTGTTTAGGCCTCCCTCCTCTGCTGTCATCCGATTTCTCTTCCGCCTTTTGTGTCTAAACTCCTTGAGAAGGTCCTCTACAGTAGGGGCCTCCACTTTCTTTCTTTCATCTCTTCTTAATTCCTCACACTCCAGCTTCCGGCCACCTCATCCTACTCAGACTGCTCTCTCCAGAGTTACTAAGGATCAAGTGATGACCACTGGCCACGTCCACTAGTCTTCTCTCCATCCTCTTTCTCCTTGACCCCTCTGCAGCCTTTGACACTGTTGATCTCTCTTTCTCCTTCCTGACATCCTTCTCTAGATTTTCAGGCTACCGCTCTCTCCTGATTGTCCTCCTACCTATCTGATTGCTGCTTCTCAGTTTCCTTTGCTGGATCTTCCACCAGATCATGCCCTCAGACCCTCGGAGTCCCACAGTATTCTGTCCTGGGACTTCTCTTCCCCTCCCCCTCTCCTTCTCCTTCCCCCTCTCTCCCTCTTTCCCCCTCCCTCTCCCCTTCTCCCCCTCTCTCCTCTTTCCCTCTCCCCTTCTCCCTCTCCCCCTTCCCCTCTCCCTCTCCCTCTCCTTTTCCCGTCAGCACTTGGTGATCTTGTCAGCTCCCACGGATTTTCTCTTATGCTAATGATTCTTCAATCTACTTATCCTGCCCTAACCACTCTGCTGACCTCCAGGCTCACATCTCCAGCTGCCTTTCAGACATCTTGAACTGGATGTCTGGTAGTTATATTAAACTCAATACATGTCCAAAGCAGAACTCAGCTTCTTTCACCCTAATCCTCCTTTGCCCCCTTATTCCTATCGTGGTAGTTTATAGGGCAGCACCATCCTCCCAGCACCTCGGGCTAGGAATCCAGGAGCCGCCTCATCTCCTCACTGTCTCGCATCACCCCTTCCTCCCTTGTAATCCAAGCTGTTGCCCATGTCTATGGTTTTCACCTTTGCAACATCTCCCTTCCCTCCTCTGACTCTGACAGCACTTGGGTGCAGTCCTGGATTATTGTAATAGCCTGCTGGAGGTTCGGCCTCAAGTCTATCCCCACCCCACTCCATTTTCTATGCAGCCACCAAAGACTAAAGCGAAAGACCAACCGGGTCGCTCCCCTACTCAGTAAACTCTAGTGGCTTCCTGTTGCCTTCAGGATCAGATACAAAACCCTATGCTTCACTCAAAGCCCTTTATACCTTTCTCCTCCTACCTTTCCAGTCTTCTCACATACTTTTTGATCCGATAACACCGGGCTCTTGGCTGTGCCAGGGGTGAGACGCTCTTGTCTCATTGGCATTTTCTCTGGATGTCTCACAGTCTGATGTGCCCTCCTCAGCTCTGCCTACTGACTTCCTGGCTTCAAGTGCCAGCTAAAATCCCATCTTGTACAAGAAGCCTTTCCCATTCCCTCTTCATTCCAGTGCCTCCCCTCTCTTAATTTATTTCCTATTTATCCTGTATATCGCTTGCTTTGTATGTCTCCTCTGTTAGGCTCTAAGTTCCTTCAGGGCAGGCACTGTCTTTTGCCTCTTTCTGATAGAGTAAGGTTTAAATGTTGATTGATTGACAAGTCTTTTTAGGAGGTTGGCAGTGAAAAGGAGAAACGTGGGATATAACCTTGGAGGGGTAGTAAGGTCAGGTGAGGTTTCTTTTCTTTTCTCTTCTCTATTTCTTTTTTAAAGGATGGACTAAACCTGAGCATTGGGGCATTGTAGGCATTGGGGGAAATGACCAGCAGGGGGGGAGAGAGAGAAGGAGTGATAGGGCAAGTACCAGTAGAAGTGGGAAGGGATGGGTTCAAGGGCATAGATAAAGGGGTTGTCTTTGGCAGGAAGGGCCCCTTGCCTTGGAGAGAGGAGTAAAGGAGGAGAAAATGAGTTAAGATATAGAATGAGGCTAAGGTATTTATGGAGTAGGAGAGATGAGGAGGTCATACATTGAGATGCTAAGAAGTTTTAGTTTAGGCAACTTGCAATTTCGAAACTTTTACCATTTCTTGTCTTCAGTTCTACATAGTTCTCTAAAATGTTGAAATTTTCTGCTTGAGTTCATTTTGAAGTATTTGAGACAAATATACTATCCAGGTATTAGTTACTAGAGCAGTTAGCAAGGGAATTATTTTCAAGTTAACACATGATTATTTCTTCATGCCATTCATTCTTTCTTTGTATATTATCTTTTAAATTTGAGCTTTGTTTTGTAACTTGGTTATAATTATCATACTTATGAAATGAGCTTTTCTTACAGTCAACTATGTATCAGCAAATAGCCTCTTTTCCCATCCTTTTGAACTTATAAATTAAGATTTTTTTCCCTTCCTCCACGTAATTTTTTGAAAGTGAAAATTACCTTGTTTATTGTGAATGCCTTTTAAAAAATGCTTTGACTTTGGCAGTGGTGAATCCTCTCCCTCCGCCGTCTCATTTCACCTTCTGTCTGTATTTCTTAGACCACTGTATTTTTTATTTCTGGAGGATGTAGCTATGTTCTGTCCACTGGAAGTCCAGTCCTTGTTAAATGTTCAGTAAAGGCAAACCTTGGAATGTAGGAGAAGGCAAAAATGAAATATGTCCTCTTTTCCCACACTTTGACACTGAAGATGTTTCCTGGAACCCTGTGGTTTCACCCCACACAGTCAGAAAGCTGTGCTCTTGGTCAGGAGTAGGCAGACTGCAGCGCTGGCACCACCATACCCTGTTTTCAAGATCTTCTGCTCATTCATACCTTTTCTTTCCTTCCTCCCTTCCATTTTCTTGATTTCCCAATTCCCTTCCTATTGTATTTTCCTTCCAAAGTCATTTTTTCCTTTTCCCTTGTTGTACTGAGCACTGCTGCTGGTGTCCTGTAGCATCCAGCCTCACTGGTGAACTATGCTGACGACATCGGGGCCGAAGAAGGCGTAGATCCTTGTTCTGAACTCTGATATCGGTCCTGAGCGTACTGCCTGTAAACTGCCACGTTGATGCCACTTACTTCTAAAGAGATGAACTGTTAAGGAAGGTAAATTACCCTTAGATATATCTGTATCATTGCTTTATCGGTGACATTTGATAAACCATTATTAAAATACATGCAGCATCTAACAGTCAATGGAACGTGATGTATATTCTGTCTCTCTGCTATACTTCTCTGTGGTTGTGTTGGCAGTATTCTAAGGAGATAAGTGTTTCCTAAAGTCTTCTGATGTTATGTTCTTAAAGATATTTTCATTTGGAAAAAAAGGTTCTTCTGTTGTGTTTTTAGGAGGCAGGTATATTCCAAATGTAGGGGGAGCTAAGTGGCACAAAGGATAGAGTGCTGGGCCTGGAGTCAGGAGCTCTCTTCTTCCTGAGTTCAAATGTGACCTCAGACACTTGCTAACTGTGTGACCCTGGGCAAGTCACTTAAACCGGGTGGCCTCAGTTTCCTCATCTGTAAAGTGAGCTGGCAAACTACTCCAGTATCTTTGCCAAGAAAACCCCAAATGGGGTCATGAAGAGTCAGACATGACTGGAAAACAGCTAAACAACAACAACAATCAATATTCCTGATATGTTTTCCACCTAATTCTTAAAATTAGCACCTTCTTGGAACTGGATAAAAAAAATAAATAGGGTATTAGCCTCCTTGCCATCCAATCAAGGGACAGTGATCAAAAGAATCCATTTAAAAAAACTTGTTGGGGCGGCTAGGGGGTACAGTGAATGGAGCACCGGCCCTGGAGTCAGGAGGACCTGAGTTCAAATCCTGCCTCAGACACTTAATACAAAAACTAGCTGTGTGACCTTGGGCAAGTCACTTAACCCCCATTGCCCTACCTTTCCCCCTCCAAAAAAAAATCTTGTTGATTATTTCAGCAGTTTCATCTTTCGTTGCAGCCATTGGCTGCGATCAGTGACCAGTGATAAATTTAAGTTTGGGGATTCTAAGTCATACTCATCAAAAGTTGCCCACCTTCTGACTCGTCCCCAGAAAGCTCTCTCTGCATGCCGTGGTAGAAGCTGAGGAAATAGATGCTGCGGCACTGTCCGTAATATATAAATTGACTTGACCTACCTAAAAGAAATCTCCAGCTGTTAGGTGTGGCCTAGACTGCGTATGTTTGTTAAATACAATGTGTGGTTTTAAAAATCATCTCTGGGCCTGTTTTTTTTTCTGACTCATTATCTGCCTGAGTGTTAGTCACATAGTGAATACTATCTTTTAAAACGGTCCCATCTGCGTATTTTGGTGGCAGACTTCACAGTCCCTTAAAGATTCTAATGATTTCTTTTCTAACTCTCTGCTAGTTAATTGTTGAATGAATGAAAAAAAATTGTGAAAAGTTCAGATGTTTCTGGGTTCTCCTCACCACAAGTGTCCTTTCAGATCGGTCTCAGACCAGTCTGTTGTTGTTTCTCCTTCATTTTTGAGGTTTTCTGTCAAAGGACGCTGTGCTGAACTTTGAATGATAAAATTATTTTAATAAGTTATGGCTTTCCAGTCTTCATAAAAGCAAGTGTTTGCTCTTGTTGACCTCCCTTGTAATGTCAGGAACATACAAATTAATGGCCATCTTATGCAGGGGACATTGGGGTCAAATCCCTGCTCTGTCCGTCCCTTCACCCCTTCTGGCTTCAGTGGCTTCATCTCTCAAATCAGGGGCTTAGTCTGCGTGAGCTAGAGAGCCCCTTCCAGCTTCACGGTCGGTGACTGGGCTAGTGCTTTTTAGATAACGCATTTGATGGATGAGAAACAGAAAAACTGATAGCCGTCGGGTGACCTTGGCTCTAACTCTGCACCCCTCTCTTTGGCTTTGGGGAAGTGATTGAATTGCCTTGGGAATCAGTTTTCTTCTTGGTACAATGAGGGGCAGGGTGGGGTGCAGTGACCTGGCCTGGACTCAGGAAGACCTGAGTTCAAATTCAGCCTCAGACATTTACTATCTGTGTGACCCTGGGCACTTAACCTGTTTGCCTCAGTTTCCTCCTCTGCAAAATAAGCTGGAGAAGGAAACGGCAAATCACTCCAGTATCTATGCCAAGAAAACCCCAGTGGGGTCAGGAAGAGTCAGCCACAAATAGCAACAAAATGAGGGACGAAGTTCTCTCGCAAGTCTGAGATTTCTTTACATCAAAACAAGTTTTAAGCGTATTACCTATTAACAAAAGCAGATAATCAGATAACCACGAAAAATTGGAAACAAAAATCCTGTCTAAACCTTCTAGTTTGGAACAATTGAGAAACAAAAGAATTAACAACCAGCAAACAAGCTGCCTTTGTTTTGTGTCCCCTCCTGGTCTGTCTGCCCCGTCTTTTCCCTTCTGGCTTCCTAGTGCTTTCTTTCCTCTGTCCTTTCATTTCTCCTTTTCCCTTCCTTCTCTTCTTTTCTATCCTTCTTCTCTTTTAATAATATATTTGGAGTCACTGTGTAGATAGTTCTGGTTCTGTTCCTTTTACTCTGTAACGCCAGATTTTTCCTTATATGTTTTATATTTTTATTATAATGCGGTCCATCATATTAAAATATCATAATTTATTTAGTTGTACTCCAGTTGTTTTACATGTAAGTTATTTTCAATTTTTCCATATTAAACATGGATCAGGTATCAGTATTTTTGTAGACTTAGGCCTTTTTTCATTTTATGATGTTTGGGAGGGGGGAACGTGAGATTTGTTTTTGAATCTAAGTTAACTGCAACAAAGTCATTTGTGAAAAACAGATTTAAATTAATTCAGCTATAATATATTCAGATTTTATTTATATTACATATGGCACCTGTTTTTAGCCAGACAGAGATCCTTTGCCAGCATATTTAAATTTCATATTAGTGAATCACGTTTTCCAATCAAAGCACGCTATCAGATTAGATAACAGATCGTTATTTCAACATTAAGAAATGGCACCATTATTATTAGTTTATAAGCCTGTTTTTCTAGTTCCCTTGTTGACTAATAGGTTCAGACAAATATTCAGAGACTGAAGGACACGTTTTCTGTGTTTGTTCAGGATGGGATGATTTCTCTGGCCTGTATGCAAATAAAATGGTACCTTGCGTGACTGCCGTTTGAGCATTCCCTAGGCCACTGGGCAGGCACCCTAGACCATTTTCAGAGTGAAGATCAAGGTGGTGGTTCCAGTGCTGTTGTTCCAGTATATGTTTTTCCATTTATTCTTTCAGTAAACACCCAGTAGATACCTGTGTGAATCATATCACCGTGTTAAACAGGAGAAATAGGAGACATAGCAGTGCCCTTACAATCTAGTGGTGGGGAAGAAGACATAAACATGTGAGAGAGCGATTGTGACCAGAATGGTAAAGGGGCTCAAGGTGACGCAGTAGAAGCCTCAGTGAAGGACTGGAAAGATTTATGGTTGGAGAAGAGAAGATTGGGTGTATATTTATGGGGTAATGGGACTGTGGAAGCTATTTTCAATTATTTAAAAGGATTGTTATTTGGAAAAGGGATGCAACTTGTTCTTTGAGGCCCCGAAGGAGGAGCAATGGATGGAAGGGGTAGGGAGAAAGATTGAGGCTTGATAGAAGGAAGAATCCATTCTCCAATACACTGGGTAAGCGGTTGACCATTCAGCCTTTGATTGAGAACTCTCCTGAGGGGACCCCTGCTTCCTCATGAGACAAGTCAGTTCCACTTTTACATAGGCTAATTGTTAAAAAGCTTTTCCTTACATCAATCCTTTATTAAGTCCCTATTATTTTCAAGGTACTGTTCTAGACATTGGGGATACAAAGACAAAATTCTACTGGGGTGGGGGAGCATTGCATTTACACAGGGTATAAATATGTCATTGTAGTGGGAGGAGTATAAGGGCTTAGCCTATGTTAAGAAACGGTGTGATATATGGAGAAAATAACTGAGTCAATGCAGTATGAAGTATTTATTGATCCTTTAGGAAGGATGAAGAAGCTCCTTTATCAGTTTGATAGAATTTTAGGGGTGCCCCCAGTCTGCTAGCCGAGGGATCAGTCACATTCCTGGGGGCCTTTGAAAAGCTAGCTACCTTTGTCGGCAGTACTCACTTCCTTTAAGAGGTCAGTAAAGGCAGGAGGTGGTTCTGTGAATGTTGCCTGTAGCCGTAGAGCGGAGGCAGGGAGTTTCGCTTTTCTCCCACCACCCTCATCATCCAAGGCACTTGACCGGTAGGAGACACTGGGTCCAACAGAGAACAGTCCCAGGGTATGATCTTTGTGAATTGAGAAGACAGTTAGCCCAGCACTCTGGAGTCTAGTTCTGGAGAGGCACTTGCCCAGAGAGGCTTTGTCCTGGGGATGTAGTAATGAGGGCGCTTCTAGGAGGCCCTGTAGTGCCAGAGCTGTGAGTTTCCTATTGGTCTGCTGCCTTTCTGTTTGTATGCTCTGTGTGTGCTGAGTGTATTGGTGAGGGGCTGTACCCCCGGTTTATGGGGAGAATAATTTTTGTAGTTCATTCTGTGCCATTTCAGTAAATGCCTTTGCTTTGAGCTGATGCTGTGACTTGGGTGGATTTTAAAGGGGAACATCCTGGTGAGGGCTCCTGAGCCCTAGTTTTAGGAGTGTGGATCCACAGAGAATCTTTGGTCTCTTAGGAGACCTGTGCTGTGCATCAGGGGGAGAGCCCACAAGGGGGTGGGGCTACATCATAAATCCCACAGGAAAGGGGTTTGTTTCAAAGATTTCTCTTACTACATAAAGCTGTTAATTTTTTAGTACTGCTCCTTAAGTTACATACCATTAAGGATGTGGTATATGAAATGCAAAAATTAATTGCCAAGTTGATTTTTCAGCTGAGGTATGATTAACACAGATATATTGATAGGTACTTTAGCGTCTCTTCTAACAAAGGCCAAATGCATTTTTCTCAATGTTTATTAAGCTCTGGAGTGTTGAAGTGCGGTTCTGTGGGCATTAGGCATTTTGTGGTTAATGGAGACAAATGGTTCTGTCCTTAATAATTCACAGAATTCTACATATGCCTATGCTTATCAGTTGTTATCAAAGGCATATAAAAGGCACAATTTTGAGAATGCCAGTAAAACAAATTCTCTCCCTATCTACTGATAGACTGACTTTTATTAGAATTCATTTCATCAGACTCTGTAGAAAGAATTCTATGTTGGTACTTACCTGAAATCTGGCTTGATCATGTTGAAGACTGCCTTTCAGCTGGCATTAAGTCTTCGTTAACATTTGTCAGGCAATACATTTCATCTATTGTAGTAACTCAGATTGTTAATGTTAAAATTAAACTTACACTATTTTATCATCGTGTAGGAGACTGATCTCAGGATCACGTATTGAGCAAGAACTTAATCCACAAATGTGTATTAAACAGAGCGTATAGTTGAGTTCAGCAGTTTGCTTGTGTAGGAGAGACAGCCTAAGGAAAAGCAAAGCTGGCCTGCGAGCTGGGACCACCTGCCTCTGATACATCCTGGCCATGGGGGCCTGCACAAGGCACTGAACTTCCCTGGTACCCCTGGCAGCTCCCTATGCCTCCAGCTGCAGACTCCTCAGACCGCCTCTCTGTCTGCCTGCCCATCGGGAAAGCAGTTGTGTCCGGAAGTCCAGAAGACGTGGGTTAGTCTGCCTCAGACATCTAACAACTGTGACCATGGAAGGGTCATCTTCTGCAGTGTGCCTTAGGCGGCTTCCTGCACTTCAGTGATGGGCCTGACTTCCAGCCTGGGGATTGTGTAAACTGATGAGGTCACAGATCCTTAGCTGTCTGTGTGTATTGAGCTTTATGCCCCGTCCATGTAAATATGTGTGCATATGCACACACGGAGATTGATTTCTATGTGCATGTATGTATGTAAGTATGTGTGAATATGTATGTATGGGGAGGAGAGAGGAAGACAGGGAGAGAGCAGAAGGGACAGGAGGTAGAGGGCAGGCAGTGGAGGATAGTGGGGTGGAGGTCAGGAAGAACTGAGTTCAAGTCCTTCCTCTGACATATACCAGCTGTGTGACTTCACATCCCAGTGCTCCAGGGATCTCTCTAAGACTCTTCCATTTCAGAGAAGGTGCTGAACTTGATGGTTAGAGTTCCTTACCTCGGAAGTCCCTATCCCAGTGAAATTGCAGGTCTCTCACTGCTATCATTTTAGCTACCAAATCTCCTTTAATTCAAACTTTAAATGATTTTCCCTGGAGATCCAGGTTTGGGGCATAATGAGTGAGAGTATGAGAAAAAGCCCTACCTTTGAGGGCAGATTGTATTTATTAGTCTTGTGCTAGAGCTCTGGTTCTTCTGTTGTTCAGTTGAATCCAACTTTCTTTGGCCCCATTGGGGATTTTCTTTTCAGAGATCATGGAGTGGTTTAACCATTCCTTCTCCAGCTTACTTTACAGATGAGGAAACTGAGACAGACAGGGTTAAGTAACTTGCCCAGGGTCAGACAGCTAGTGAGTGTCTGAGGCCGGATTTGAGCTCAGGCAGGCAAGTCTTCCTGACTCCAGGCCTGGCACTCTTTGCACTGAGCCATGCATCTGCTCTTGCTCTGGTTCTAGCTCCTCCTCTAAGGGAGGAGATTCAAGTTCCCTTTGGGGAATACCTTAGGCATGAGCTTTAATCTTAAGTGTAGAGATTTTTCCTGGGATTCCTAGATCCAGGCATAATGTGCCAGAGAGTATGAGGAGAAGCTTGAAGCCCTGCACTTTGAGAGAAGGCTCCCAGTCCGAATGACTCAGTCATTAAATGTTGTTGGGAGCAAGGTGGCACAGTGGATGGAGTGCCGGACCTGGAGTTGGGAAGACCTGAGTTCAGATCTGGCCTTAGGTACTTACTATAGTTGTGTGACCTGGGGCAAGTCATATTAGCCTGTTTGCCTCAGTTTCCTCATCTATAAAATGAGCTAGAGAAGGAAATGGCAAACCACTCCAGTATCTTTACCAAGAAACCTCCAAATTTGGTCACAAACAATTTGGTCATAGACACAACTGAAACAATTGAACAACAATAAAAATATTTATTAAGCATGTATGTAGTAGGTGCTGAGCAATGTGCTAAGACCTGTAAATATAAAGAAAGGTAAAAGAGTCTCTGTTCTCAGTGAACCTCCCTTCTAATGGGAGAGACTGCATGCAAATCACCATGTACAAATATGCCCCGTAGGGGAGAAGTGGGCACAGTTAGCAGAGGAAAGGCGCTGGAATAGAGGGAGACTGGCAAAGGCGAAGGTGGGCTTTTACCTGGGACTTGAAGGAGGCCAGGGAATCTGCAGAGGGAAAGCATTCCTGGCCTTGGGGACCGCCAGGAAATAAATGCCCTGAGTCCACAGGTGGAGTGAACAGCAAGGAGGCCAGGGCCACGGGATCCCAGGGTGTGTGGGAGAGCAGCGTGAGAAGATTGGAAAGGTTGGGGTGGGGGCAGCTTATGAAGGTCATTGAATGCCAAGCAGAGGCTTTTATATTTGATCCGGGAGGTGATGGGGAGCCACTGGAGTTGATTGAGTAGCTTGGTGCCACTTGTGCTTCTTGAAGGTCCCTTTACATCAAACCAGCTGGAAGCACATAGCCCAGAACACAGCAGGTGCTACTTGAAGGCCTAGCCCCTTCACTCCTCCCCACTCATTGCAGTAGTCCCAGCAGGAGATGGCCCGTACCACATTGGTGGCAGAGTTAGAAGGGAGAAGGGAGCACCTTTGAGAGAAGTTAGGAAAGTAGATTTGACAGGCCTTGGTAACAGACTGGATGTGGGACTTGAGAGAGAATGAAGAATTGAGGACGAAACCTTGGTTGTGATCCAGGGTGACCAGGCACATGGTGGTGCCCTCAAAAGTAATAGGAAGAGGGAAGAGTTTTGGAGAAAAGACAGTGAGTTCAGTTTTGGACCTGTCTGTGGGACATCCAGTTTGAGATGTCTAAAACGCAATTAGAGGTGGGAGACTGGAGGTCAGCAGAGAGGTCAGGGCAGGAGAAGTAGATTGGGGAATCATCAGCATAGTGATGATAATTAATTCCATGGGAGCTGATGAGATCACTAAGTGGAATAGTATAGAACAGTGGTTCTCAACCTTCCTAATGCTGTGACTCTTTCATACTCATATGTGGGTGTATCTGCATATGGGCAGACCTGCCTGGAGACCGATAGAGGAGCAATATCTCCATTTCTGAGACCATCGGAAATATGTGTTTTCTGATGGTCTTAGGGGACCCCTGTGACCCCTGTGACTCCTGTGAAAGGGTCATTCAACCTCCAAAGGGGTCGCAACCCACAGGTTGAGAACCGCTGGCATAGAAGAGAAGAGGGCCCAGGACAGAACCCTGAGGGATGACCGTGATTATTGAGCGCGACCTGGAAGAAGATGAAGAATTCTGGTTCTGGACTAATGCAAACTGCCCTCAGAGAGAATGGCTTTTTCCCGTATTCTGACTCATTATACTCCAATCCTGTTTTCCCAGAGAAAACCTCTTAAAGCTTAGAGCTAAAATACATAGAGGAGACAGAGGAAAAGAGAGAAGAATTATTTTGCCACTTAAAGCCTACTGAGTGGGTAGCTTTTCCTGTGTAAGTACCAGTCATCTTCAAAAGTGATGGGGGCTATCGGGACCAACCTGAAGCCGCTGGTCGTATGTGTTCTCTAGCAAGGGGCCCGAGTGTGGGGGTGTGTCCCAGGACAGAATGTCAGGAGAGGGCTCCCCAGTCCATGACGTAGTGCATATGTGCACACACATGCAATGCCTTTATACAGGGGGATACGGACATTGCCTGTTGAAGCTGCAGTACTGGCAGCAGTAGCAGCCACCTTTGCCCCTCTCTCCATTGTGTTTCTGTTTTCTTCAGGCTCCTGTGCATGTCTGCGTGATTTGCGTGATGTAGTGCTGGTTTAGGCCTTTGGAGATAGAAATTGGGAGGGCATCTAAAAAGGGGTGTGCGTATTTTGGGATTCCATGGCAGGTGCTGACCGTGTGCCCGAGCCCCAAGGTGCCGCCCGAGGAGGTGGGGGGTTATAATGTGGCTGACACTTCTCTGTCACTTTCAGGTTCAAAAAGTGCTTTGCAGGTATTATTTTAAAAAATTTTTCCTTAAACTTAGGCAGGTGCTCTTATTATCTCCAGTTTACAGATGAGCAAACTGAAGCAATTTGTCATAGCCATTAAGTCACACAGCTAATGTGTGTCCTAAGGCAAGACTGGCGCCTCAGGTGTTCTTGATTCCTCATCCAGCACTCTACCCACTGTCTACCCAGCTGCCTCCTAAAAATCGAGCCCATTCACCTGAACTCATCTGGGAGTGAGAACTAGGGATCTTTGGTTGAAAAGAGAGAGTGAGGAAGTCTTGACAACTGTCTTTTGGCTGTGGTGTTGGCTTACAGGCCAGATTGACACCAGAGCTGGAAATAGGTTGGCCAGCCCTGAGTGAAGTTGATTTGGATGGTTTATGCAGAGGATTTCCCAGACAAAGGGGCAAAGGGTTCTTGGAACAAGCCAGGAGCTATGGAAGCTAGAATAGAAGCACAATAAAGGACATGGCCGTGATGTAAAGGAGAAACCTGGACCTTGGTCTTCCCTGGTAGTGTAAGTCCTATGGACTGCTGAGGTGCATAGTGGGTGTGTGCAGACTTGCTGGTAACCCTGAATTGTTTTCTCATTAGGAGGTCCTCAGTCATAGGATGGTACTATCAATCTGGATCAGTTGTATAGGTGCTTGGAGAAAGCAGAAAATCTTCTGGAGAGGGAAGAAAAATTTTCTTGGTTGGCTGTGGGGTCACACACAAGCCTTTTCCAGTAGTTTTTGTAATATGTAATAAATCTGTCATGTATCCCATGCCTGATTTTCTTGGTGCTTATAGGGGCCTGAGGACACCTAGAGAAGAGCTAATAGTGCTGAAAATTCTGAGCCCTAAAGAGGTATTACTGTGTGATAAACCTCCAGGATGGAGGATGTACTCCAGTCGGTGTGAGTATAGATCCACACTGGACTATGGAATGGTTACTTGTGTAATAAAATAGCTGTAAAAAGGCTTGATGGAAGTGGTACATGAGCTGAGTCCTCAAGATTGTGCAGAATTTTCCAGCCTCCCTTTATCTTTTTTCTCCTATTGGAATTTAAGCGTTTTGAGAAAAGAGACCATTGTGTGTGTGTGTGTGTGTGTCTGTGTGTGTATCTGTATCTTTATATGTGTGTGTGTGTGTGTGTGTGTGTGTGTGTGAGAGAGAGAGAGAGAGAGAGAGAGAGAGAGAAAGAGAGAGAGAGAGAGATACAGAATCCCCACTGTGCTTAGCGTGGGGCCTGGCACACAATAAGCTTTTAATATCTGTCTGTCCATTTGTCTATCTTCTGCATCTCTTGTGAGTTCCTAAAAAGGGCAATGACGAGGTAAAATGATGTTTTAGGAAGATTTATCTGGAAGTGGTGTGAAGATTGGCAGAGCGGTGTAACCAAAAGAGTGTTGGATTGGAGGTCAGGGACCTGGGCTTGAGGCCTGACTGCCACTTAAGACTCTTAATTCATTTTTTGGTCAAGTCACTTAACCTTTCTGAGCTTCAGTTTTCTCATTGAGAAATGGTGATAGATGAATAGAATGTATGATTGACTGTAAAGTAGTAATAAATATATATGTGTTGTACATATGTGTTTATACAGATACGAAGAAAGAGAGAGAAGAGAAGAGAAGAGAAAAATTACTCTGACAGTATAATTCTTTCAATCAAAGGACTGGACAAATGAAACAATCAGGATATAGTATATTAGAATATTTCTGTAAGCATCAGAAAAAGAAATGGACCAACTTTTTGGATAAAACAGGTGACTGGTAGAGGCAGAAATTGAATACATAAAGTTCAGTATTAAATTTTCTCTACTAGATGAACTTATAACACTTAGATTTTAATTGATAATTAGCCTTAAAAAAAGACTTCATGTTGATGAAAAATTTAAAAGACAGAGTCTCAAAATTGAGAATGCAAATACTGCCTATAAACACAAATTGAAGACTACTCTTCTTAACGGCACAATATGGGAAGGACTGGAAAGTAATACTGATGACTTTCAGTCGCCTTGGCACAAAAATACAGTCACTGAACTGAATCAGCGTTGTCTTAAAATAGGAAATACAGCAATATAGTTCAGCCTTGGCTTGGCATTCTCCTATGAAGTCCTACTCTGATGCCTGATTGTGGCACATCAGGGATACTGTTGACAAGCTTGTTCTTGAGGAGACCCTGCCAAGCTGTCAAAGCTTGGAGTATGGGCCTTGGGATGGTCTGTTACCCTACAATCAGCCTTGCTAAGTTTAGAGAGGGTCAGCCTCAGAAGAGAGGCTAGCTAGCAAGTCAGCAGCTTGTTTGGTTTTTGGCCATGGTTATCTCACAAAGACTGTTTACTAAAGGAGTTGTGTGATATGCACTGGTTGAGGAAATACATTAAGGCTATCACAAATATTTTGACATATATATGTGTGTCAGATCATCCTTATTAGATTATAAACCCTTCAAGGACAGGTACTGTTTTTAACTCATCAGTTTTTCCAGTGGCTTTCTCTCTTTTCCACCTCTCTTGCCCTCCCCAGGCACAAACTGGAGGGCCCAAAATAACCACTAAAAAAAGATATGCAATGCTATAAGTATTTAAATGCTGTTTTTAAAATGAAAAAAAAGCTTATAGGCAGTTGTTGTTCAGTTGTGTTTTACTCTCTGTGACCTCATTTGGAGTTTTCTCAGCAAAGATACTGGAGTGGTTTGCCATTTCCTTCTCTAGCTCATTTTACAGATTTGGAAACTGAGACAAACAGGGTTAAGTGACTTGCCCAGGGTCACCACAGTAAGTGTCTGAAGCGAGATTTGAACTCAGGAAGATGAGTTTCCCTGATTCCAGGTCTGCCATTCTATTCACTGTGCCACCACCTCACTGCCTATGAATTGTGTAACCATGGGCAATTTATTTAGCATCTCTGAGCCATAGGCAGCTCTCTAAAGCTATAGATTATGTGATGAGTGTTGGTGGAGAAAGTTCCCATGTCAAGGGAATTAAAAGGTCTGAGGCATATTGAGATATGTGGATACTTTTCTGATGAATAAAATAATACTCACTTAAACCATAACTCAATTTGTAATAGCTTTATGTCAGCATGGATTTTTTCAATCAGTGGACACTCATAATACAACTAATATCTGAAAAGGTATGTTAAAAACATTGTAATATGATGAGGCTCGGTGGAATCGAGTCAGGAGATATGGTGGGGATAGAGACCGTTGAGGCAGAATAGTTGGATCATAGGTTAGCCAGGTAAAGCCTTGCCTGTCCAAGACACGATTAACTAACAAACTAACCCCAGTGTGGTTGGTTCGTGCAGTGGTTTTTAATGAAGTGGTAGATGGTTTTGCTCCAAGTCAAATAAATTACAGAATCTGAGGGCTAGATGGTACTCCAGAGGCATGATTATGTCACATTTTATTATCTAGGGAGTCAAGATCTTCCTTGTGTCCAGCCAAAATCTCTGTTTTGCTTAGAGTCTACTTTATTCTTTTCAGTCCTGAATGAAAACGTTGAAAAAGTGTTCAGTATCAATGAAGAAATACTCTTACCCCTCCCAGGCCAGTCATCCTTGCCTCCTCCTGTGTCTTACACCCCGTCCTCCTCCCATGTCCAAGCTGTTGCCAAGGCCTCCGAGCATCCAGAGAGGGGCACAGGGGTCATATAACCATGTGTTTAAGGACATGAGGATGTTTAGTGTGAAGAGGAAGCTTGGAGGAGGACGTGGCAACTCCATTCAGATATCTGATGGGCTGTCACCTCCTGAGGAAGGAGCCGTCAGATTTGTTCTGGTTGACTCCAGAAAGGAGAATTAGGAGCAGTGGGTGGAAGCTGTATTGGCTTGGTTTGCTGATCCAGTGACCGTGTTTGATGTGGTCTGTCTTTTTGTAATCTGCTCTGTAGTTGTGCCCTCCCACTGTACCGTCAGGGACCATGTCCTGGGGGACTTAGAGCAGTCATCTTTGGAACCCTCGCCTGTGGGGCTCAAGCTGTGCTCACTGGTGCTTGAGCTCAGACTCATAGGTCCCACTCTGTCTGGCCATGCTCTCAGGATCATGGTCTTGGCATGCTTCCTGAAGGCCAACTCTGTCTCCTTTCCTTCTTTCCTCTCTTCTTCCTCCATTCTGCTTCTTCCTCTAGAAACCAAAGTCTAATCAATGCTGTGGGAGACAGTTCATCAGTCAACTCTCCTGTGGCTTCCTAAACCCAACCCTGTCCACCATTTTCATATAGCATGTAGGCTGCTTGAAAGCTGGGACTATTTTCCTTTTCCCCAATACTTAATAAAGCAACACATAATGAGTACTTAATATAATAAACTTCTTTCATTCATTCATGGTAAATTTTAAAATCATAATTTCAGAGAGAAAGAAATCCGGATCCCTTTCATGTATTATAATTAGGACGTTCTTCATTCTCCAAAGGAAATGCTCTGGTAAGTGACTCCCATGAGACCTTATATGTGACCAAGGTTCATCTCAGATGATTGAATTCAGCAAACTATTTTATGATTCCTCCTAAATAGCCTCCTTGAATCTCTTTTCCAGTACATCATTGTGATTTCTAGGATTTTGAAATCCCCTCTGTATGGATTCAGGAGCAGAGGCTACTGGCCAAGAGCAGATAAGACGACATCAGGAATAGTCCTGGACTAGAAAATCTAGCGCAGCTGCCTTTCATGCCCTTACTAGGAAATGAGCAGGAAAAGAAGTTTTGTTTTCATTTTTTTCCTTAAGATTCTCTGGTAAGCCAAATCAGCCTCCAGAGGGAGGGCTGGGCTAAGTTAGGAAGCTAAGGTGGAAGGACATAGTTTTCACCTTCCTTTCCTACAGGTAGCACATCTTAAATATATGCAGTAATAGTATTAGAAGGGCCCCCCTCCATCTGCCATGATATACCTCTCCAGGCATGTGTCCTACTTGCCCAGGGCTGACCTTGAAATTTATTTCATTCCTCTTGTCTTTTCCTGTCACAGCAAATGCAATTTTTACAACTTGGAACATTATCTTGTCACTCTCATTCTCTGAACTCTTAATGACAGCTGTTTTTTCACTCCTTCTGTTTCATTTTTGTCTTATTCTTTGACTTCTGGAAACTAAAGTTTTGCCCAGATTGAAAAAGGCTTTTTTGTCCTCTTAACATGTTTATTTAAAAATTTAACCTAGCTCCAAACACAGGCCAGTTTCTTTGACAGATTGTGCACAAGGCAGATGAATCTTAAGCCCGAGCAGTCAGAGCCCGTATCCTACCTTGCCCCCCTGTGTTACAGCAGCAGTGTGCTTGGCAGCGTCCTGGGCAGTGTTCCTAGAACAGATTCTCCAAGATCTCCGGCACCATTTGAAGGTTCCTTTCCAACATGAAGACTGTAACTAGGCTGCTTGTTTTATCATGCAGCCGGCCGGAGTAGCATTGTTATCACCACCTGAATGTTTCGGACCTCTGGTCTGTGGAGTTTGTTCACATGCAGATTGACTGATAACAAAATTCTTGCCCTGTTTCTTAATAAAATAGTTCATTTTAGTTTCTTTGGCACTTATAAGCAGAAATATGCCTGAATTCTTAAAAATTTGTTTTATCTGGACCTTTTGGAGAGGAATAAGATAATTACCAGGATAAGGCAGGTTTTCACCTTGTTATTATTTTTTTTAAATATTTCACATCCTTTAGGATTGTTACTTGTACCCCTCTTTGCCTTTTGCACAGTAAGGGTACTTTATTTTTCTATTCTTCAGGAAAAAAATGTTGCTTTAGTGTCCATTTTATTCCCTGTTTTTTGAGACCTAGTCAGGGGAACAGGAATAGATTTATCAACTTGTAGATTTGAGAGTTGTACCGCATTATTTTTCCTCCATGAATAATTTTTATTATGATATAGCAGTAGTATTGGGCAAATAGTGTATTTTTTAAACATTTTGCTAATCATTCTAAAAATGACCAAGTTTTATTAATTTTTAAACATGATTTTTAAGACAGAATTTATCTTTTAAACAAAATCTCTAAATCATTAGTGTCTTCAGGATAAAACTTGGGTGAGATGGGGAGGGGAGCTTTTTTTTTCCTTAAAAGTTTTGTATTTATTTCCCTAAGACTTTCTGTCTTTCTTGTTATGGCTTAACCAGCTGTGGTATCTTTTCTAGATTGAAATTGTGCCCATACTCATCAAGTTTAATGTTTTATTACTTAAGCATCTCTGACTCGGGTGGGGAATGGCAGCAGCACTATGACAGAGCTATGAGGGGCCAGGCCAAGTTGGTTCCTGATTAGGGTCATATCAAGACTCTCAGGGATAAGAAAGATGATTAAGATCTGTGGTTACACCTTGGGGAAGGAGACTGAAAAGGAGGTCCATTGGAAGTTTAAGGCCCAACAAGACTAGCTTGTCCTGATCTTCACTTGCAAGAGTCTCAGAGATGGAAACACATTAAATTAACATGGGATCAAGGATGGGCTCACTGTCCATTTGGTGATCAAGGCCCCATAGAAGGCCCAGGGTCCTGCTGCTTCTCCTCATTGGCAAGCAGGGAGCTCAGACAGCCCTTCCTCCCAGCCTGTCCAGACCCCTGGAGCCCCTCAGCCCCCACCTCCCTGACCCCAGGGCCCACTGGGGAGGGCACGGGAGGCTCAGGGACAGTGTACCCGTTTCCAGCCCTTTGGGGATCAATGAAGTTATTAGCTTAGGGTCAGAGGTGGTTAACAATCCTGAGATACAGGGCTTTCTCCAGCAAATTTCAGAGAATGCCTAGCTAATGTAAAACATGATCTCTACCCTATACATGTGAAATATGATGCAGACACATCCAGAACACCCCCACTTTGCTGCTCAGGTGATGGTCACTGTACCGTGTTTGTGAGGAAAATTCCAACAGCAAGAGTGGCTCTGGCTCCAGCTCCCTGTCTTTCTACAGCAGCTGCAGAGCCCAGACTCGAGGTCCATCCTTACCAGGTCCCGGGCCATGTAGGCCCTGCTACAGATCCAACAGGGGCTGTAGATGCTGCAGAAGGACCCCTGGGGGCTGCTGCCTAGTCATGGCGGCTTTAGGACCTACCTCTGTAGCAGGTAGAGAGTTCCAGAGCCCCCCATCACTTCCCCATCCACACCAGCTAGTGCTTTCCCAGCTGGGGGCACTGCCAACCCACAATGGCAGCTGCTGCAACAGATGATTTAGCTTTTGGTGAGAGGAGCCAGGCTGGGTGAAGACACCAGAGATTTGATTTCAGCACCAGCTTGAGGAGCTCAGCCACTGGCTTCATCAGCTGAGAGACTGACCTGCAGGCCCTGATTGCTCTGGTAGGGAGATCAATATAGCTCTCAGCCCTCCCAGCCTTTGAGCCTCTGTCCTCCCCCATCTACACTTGCACACCTACAAACTGACCCCAACACCTTTGACAGCCTCCTGGCCTGTCCGGATCACAAGACCTCTCTGGTCTTCAAGCCTCTTCAGACAGCAGCAGGGTGTGCAGTTGGGGTATGGCAGCCTAACCCCATACCTCTGTCCAGTCACTTTGTTCTAATTGTATATCTCTCCTCCGTTCTGCCTCTGCCTGACCTTTGGCAGAGATATTAAAGCAATTTTGGCTTTTATTTGGGTTTCCCAATTCCCTCTCCGTCTTCTCCCCTTCCCCCCATTCTCCATAACTTAAAGTTAACAGAGCTGAGTCATGGGATGACCTGATTGATTGCCTGAATTTATCAGGGGACGTTAGTCTGCACCCCTCGTTGATGATGAAATCTTTCCGTGTCTAATTCTGGCTGTCCCCTAGCTCTCTTATCAGAGCCCTCTCCCCACACCCACTCTTCCTTCCCCAGTGAAGAGTTGTGAGTTTCCTTGCTGGGACACGGAGAGGGCAGGTGGACCAGGCACTTCCTCCTTCCCTTCCCCAGCATATGCTCCTATTCTGAACACTCTCTGTGGCGCAGCCCTTTCGTGGGCTCTGCTGTGAGAGAGTATCGGAGACAGCGGCTCCCTGTGTGGGGACGGAGATAGCTCAGTCTTTCAGGACCAGAGCAGAGGTGGGGTTGATCCTGCTAGGTGGGGCTCTAGACACCGGGGCTGCAGATGTGGATTGGGGCCTGGTGCTGGGGGGCGGGGGAGCTTCCTAGAGGAGACAGTGGATGTCTCAGTTGTGGGACAGGTCAGAATGCTAGCAAAAGCCAGCTCGAGGGGCAAATTGTGGCTCACTAGCCTGGGGTGGAGAGTTTGAATCTAGAAAACGGGATTTACTCATTTTAATTGGGAATGGAAATTAAAAGGAAGAGGGTCATTCTCAGTACCCATAATGGTCTCTTCTGCTACATAAACTCCCGAGCATAGAATGTCGGTGCCCTTCTCCTCTGCCTCCTTCTCACCCCCCCGTCCCGGACACCAACACATTCTCCGGTGTTCGAGACCCTGCGCAGGTCCGGAGTGACCGGCCCACTGGGTCCTGCCTGGGAGCTAGGATTTGTCCCTCAAGGGGCGGAGGCTTCTTCCTCGCCCCTCAGGCATGTTGCTGGGGGGAGGGTTTCGTTTTCTAGTTTCAGAGAAATCGGGGTTTGCTGGTCCGGGGTGGGATGGAAGTAGCTGGTAGGCAGAAGTCTTGATGCTGAATGGGGTAGAGCATTCTTAGAAAAGGGGCAGTGATACCATCCGACGAACCTCTTCTGTACTCCCGGAGCCCCAATACACGCATATACATAATCACTCCAACCTCTGAATAGTGGGAAGTGCTTTGAGATCATAGAATAGAAGAATGGGGGCCCTCATCCTCTGCCTCCTGAACCTATTTCTTTTACCTCTGTGTTCACTCCCCCCCAAATTCTTCCTTTCATCTAGGGCAGAAAATCCTATTTGAAGGAGGAGGTGGTAGTGATGAAGTCATATATTCAGCTGGGGTTGGAGACCGTGATAATAAAGAGCAGGTACCTCATCCGTACGGGGCTCCCAACCCCATGCAAATAAACCACGTGGTCTTTGTTGTGGGGGTGGGGGGGAAACTGACGACTTTGAGTGGTGCTTAAACACCAGTGGGTAATGATCTTGAATAATGCCAATAGAAATTAAATGATGAGTCTGATTTTGGGGCCCTTATTTAACATTTGACATTATATTCTATTATCGTTCCTATATAGTTACTGCGAATTCATTTTAGTACTTTTCTCACTTTAGTATAGCCCTGATTAAGAGCTTCTTTCCAGGCATACTTCCCATGTTTTTCCAGGCTAAAAATTAATTGAAATATTAGTCCTGGGAAGTACAGTTATTAACTTTGCTATATTTATTATTAATATTGTAAACAATAAGACATGCTTAGGATTTTTCAACTGAAGTGATGTTAAATTAAAATACAACTTGCTTATGTAATTTTTAGTTTAGTTTTAAACTAAAATATGTTTGGATTATATAATTTTATTTTATTTTCCATTACAGCCTTAGCACTAAACATTTAATCTTAAAAATAGCTGTAAAGCTTTAAATCCAGCAGTTCGGTTTTGTACTTAACTTGATTATGGAAGCATTATTTTTTTTAAAGCCTTGAAATAGTTTGTCCTGTACAGTGCCACCTCGTGACAAGCATTTGACTTCCTGCTTGTAGAACATGGCTTAATAAATTGGGCTATTTAAATATGATAAATCAGAGGTCACATTTTTATTCATACCTACCCCATGGCCTGCGTTTCTATGTACATGCCATATTGACAGATATACAAAACATTTTTATGTCACTTGGTAAATTCACTGGCCATAATCAACTACAAAGAAGCCTGAAGAATTCATCCATCCCAGTGATTCAATTAATTTGACTTCTCCCACCTCCCCTGTGTCAGAGCACCAGCCCTTTCCAGATACAGTCAAATCTGTGACTTGATGCCCCGGGGGACTCAATCTGTGAAAGCGGCTTGGCCCTGTTTTGTAATTAGCACCTTGGGGCTGATGAATAGCACAAGAATCTGTCTCTGAGGTACTCCCATTTATGCCGTAATTCAAAAAGCCTTTCATTTTCCTTCCCAGATGGTCAGAGAGAATCAGCCCCTGAATTCTAAATAGTCACCCTTTCCTGGGGTTGTGGAGTAGAGGGCCCACTTGGAGTCAGCCCCTGAGCCCTAATTCTGACCCTGACCTCTGCTAGTGCTGTGAGCCTTGCCGAGGATGTAGGATGCATCAGCTGCCTTCCTCACAGGACTGGCCTATAGGGTAGAACTGAAGGTGCTGCGGGGACGGGAGCAGGCCTTGGACTCCTGTCTGCCTCCTGGGAAGGTACTAGGTGGTGTTTGAGGGCCGTTGTGGTTAGAATGAATACAGGACCCTGAAAGCCTGGTGTGTGAGGTTCTCTAGTGCTGGCCCCTCTGACCCTCAGCCCCAGGAGGGCTCAGATTCTCCTTGTTTCACGTTGCTGGGGGCCAGGCTCTTGCTTTGCCACTGTCTCTACAGCTTGGAGTCAGGAAAACCCAAGTTCAAATCCTGCCTCAGACACTCAGTAACTGGAGAGCCTGGGCCAGTCACTGCTTGCCTTAGTTTCCCTATCTGTAAAATAAGCACAGTATTAGTAGGTCCCTTGCCAGGGTTGTTGTGAGGATCAAATGAAATAAGAATGAATGGTAAAACTCTTAGCACAGTGTCTGGTACATAGTAGATGCTCCTTTCAGTCCTTTCCCCCTTCCCTTCCTTTTCCTTTGACGTTCATGCCATCTGATTTATTTCTCCTTTTCTTGATGCTTGTCACTGTAACTCTCCGACTTTGTCACACTGTCTGCCCCCGTTTGTGTTCCTCCTACAAGATCCTCTGCCTGCTGTCTCAGTGCCTTTGCAGGAGCCATCCCACACACCTGGAACAGACTTGTGCCTCCTTGCCTGCTTCGAGTCCCTTCTTTTCCTCTAAGATGTTGTGCAGCACCATCTTGTGCACAGAGCCTTTCCTGGTGCCCACAACGCCAGTGCCCTCCTCCCAAACTACTTTGTGTGTGTTTGTATTTATTCACACATACACACGTCTCCTCAAGTAGGATGTAAACTCCTCAAGAGCCTGTGATGATTGTTTCACTTTTTACCACTTTATCTTTGGCACTTGGCACAATTCCTGATAGACAATTACTGTTGAATAAATCTTTGTTGATGAATTGAATTATCAGTGATTTTTGTATTTTCTTATATCACACTCCTTTCCACTCTCCCCAGAGACTTCATTCCCACTGAAAAGTTCTCTGTCACTTGACTTCTTAATTCTTTAATTTCTTCCAGGCCTTCCTTCATGTTCCTCATCCCCACATTACCTCAACTGCATTGCTACCTATAGCTAGGGCCATCATGTCTTGGCCACCACCATCACTAGACACTTCTCTGTCTCTAAGATGCTGAATTCACATAAATCTATATACATATATTGTACATGTGTATGTGTGCACATATGCATATAGATGCACATATATAGGATATCAGAGATACTAGATGCAAAATTTCCCCCTAATGACAGCTTCTCTTCTTACTCGAGATGCAATTATATTGTTTATACAAAACTTTTAAATTTCATATAATTTAAATTTTCTCTTCTGCCTGTTGTTATTCTGTTCAGTTAGGAATTCTCCTAACAGTAGTTATGAAATGCACTTACTTATTCTTAGTGTCTAATTTTCAAGAATAGCTTTTAAAAATGTGACCGTTTATATTTAGGATGTATCTGTCCATTTAATAGCATATTTTCGTAATTGACAATTTCTCTTCTAATCCTAGCTGCATTGATTTTGTTTGTGCAAGACCTCTTCAGTTTCATGTAATCAAAATTATGTGTTCTCTTTTGTGATCTCTACCACAAGAAGTTAGATTAAAAATTATCTATATCTGAGCAAAATATCAGTCCATCCATTTTCTTTTACTTCTTTTTTAAGTGACATTTTATATTTATTGAATATCTGTTTGGAACTTATTGCATGTTGAATGAAACACCCCTCTAAGACTTATTTTGTATCAGATTGCTCCCTCATTTTCTCTGCATTTCTTGTCTAGTAGGGAGTTGTTCTCCAAGAGTGTGGGTTGGTGATTTTTCAAACTCTGGGTTAACTGTGTCTATTGACTTCTAAGTTGTTCTTGCCTGGTCTTTCCATTCATCATTGACCCCTTCCTCTCTTATCATTTCCCCCCAAGTCTAATAAGTTGCTAAGTCTAGCAATCCTATCTCTGCATCATCATAGATAGGGACTAAAATTCAATGGGAAAATTGGGCCAAGAGAAAAAGGATGCTTCCAAGAAATAAATTCTGATTGTACAAGTAATTTTTTGAAGAAGAAAAGATGAAGGTTTCTGAATAAATCACTGTGGGTACACAGTGTACCTGTGTACACAGTGTACACGGTACACAGAGCAAAGACGATTAAAGAAAGGGAAGTTAACTGAAAATAAATAAAAAAAGATGAAGTTTTATTGAAAGAATGGTGAGTGCAGAAACAGAATGAGTTTTGAACTTGGCTTTTGGGAAGAGGAAGTCCAGAAAAAAGAATCTTTTGCCCTGCAGGTGGAAGTGCTTATGACAGCTTGGAGATGCCGGCTTTCCTGCTCCCCTCCTTCAGTGCTTCAGAGGGACTTCGTGGCAAGGTGGTGGCACCTTGAGTTGATGGGATATTAGCTATTGACCGTGCTCTACTTTTTGAAGCAAAGATATGACCGCTGTAGCTGAAGCCAAAGCTGGCAGTGTTCATGTGTTGTGTACCTTCTGATCAGAGAGGGGGCCGAAGTGAAACGCTAGCAGTAACATAAACACCAATCCCATCTGGCAGTCCTATTTCCCAGAGACAGACCAGGAGATCCCATGAGCAGAAGGGCAAAATACACATACACAAACAGTCCAAAGTGAGTTAAGCCCTTGAGGTTCATGGGAAAGGAGGCTGGGTAGGACCAGTCTCCTATGTAGTAATTGTACTCTTTGGATGTGGGGTTGCCCTTCGTACTTTTATTTATCCATTATCTGATAGAGAGCTTAACTTGAAGTCAGGAGTACCCAAGTTAGAATCACGTCTCAGATACTCGAGAGTTCTAGGCCTGGTGTCAGGAAGTTCATATCTCACATTAGACACTTATTAGTTGTATGACCCTGGGCAAGTCACTTGACCATGCTTGCCTCAGTTTCCTCATCTGTGAAATGAGCTGGAGAAGGAAATGACAAACTACTCTGGTATCTTTGCCAAGAAAACCCCACAAGAGGTCATGAAGAGTCATACAGAACTGAAAAGACTGAAAAACAACATTGTTACATCTTGTAGAGGAAGTGAGAGCACCTCCTGCTTTGCACATATTTATGCAACACATTTGGCACTTGTCCCCTTACTTTTTATTCTGTTACTTAAATGAAACAGGGAAACAATTAAATTGATTATAGTAGTGATTTGCAGCCATTTTGGGGGCTGAATCAGTTTTTATTTCTACGAATTTTGAGGTCATCTGGGTCTAGGAGGAAGGAAGAAGAATAAGTTGCTAATGGTAAAAATTCTTACTAAAATTCCCGCTAAACTTGGGGAGGTCAGAGATGACACTCTGTAAGTGATCACTTTGGTCTTCCCAATCTAGCCTATATCTCTGAAATTAAAAAAAAACCAACTATCTCAAATTTTATTTTTTGAGAAAAAGCAGGTTTGTCTACAGGAAAATGAGGAAGGAGCTGATGCAGCAGGAAACATTTAGGGCAGGGAGTTAAGAACCATTTAAATTTAAGGCCTGCCACTAACTTAAGGGTTGTGTTATCTCGAGCCACTGATTTCATGTGTTTGGGCCACAGTGTCTTCATCTGTTAAAATGAAGAGGGGTTGGATTAGGTGATTTCTTAGGTCATTTAAGCCCTGACATACTGCCATTTTGAGATGAAAACTTATGGATTTTCTGAAGGGGATTTTTGGTCATTTATAAAAAGCTTTGGAGGTTGATGAGTTAGGTTCTTGTTATGTCTAGTTTCATTAAAAATTTTACAGCTTTCTTTTCCCTTGATTGAGGAGTAATTTCTGTCACTACTCCTAATACTTAAAAGCATGATTATGTTCAATTTTTTGGTTCACAAATGGAATAGATTTCAGGAGAGAAGAGAAATTTTTCTGAGGTAATCAAGTAGGAGCTGAACATGAGGGTTTTGGAAAAGGCATGTGTGAGCGGACTACCTGAGTGGAGAATCTAAGACGCCCTTGAGGAGGAAGACAAGTGGTATAGAAGAAAGAAAGATGGTGGGTCACGTGGTCCTTTACTCTCAACTCCAGGTAGAACCTTCAGTCCAGGACAGCTAGATTACTCTTTTGAATCACTTCAGTGTGAGTGGAGGTAAAAGAGAGACATTGCCACGTATGGCAAAGTGGAGTTTTAAAATTTCAAGTGGACCTATTTTAAGGATATTAGCAAGAAAATGTGCCTGAGGTGTTAGTGCACAATTCCTTGTGACCTATTTTAGACAATGTTCTTCAGTGATTTATATGAATATATTGTACCAAATATAGGCAAACCTCCTCCTTTCACTGTTCATGTTGTTGCACCAGTCTTTCAACACTGTTTAACACCAGTATCTCAGTCTACCCATTATACCCATTATATGGGGTTGAGGTACAAGATGGACACTCAGGATATTGCCTTATACCTACCTGCTTTCGTGGTTTTGTAAGATCATTTTGCTGGTCTTTTTTTAAAGTTCCTAATTCCTCATAAGGGTGGTGCAGGCGGTGCAGTGGATAGTGCTAGGCTTGAAGTCAGGAAGACCTGAATTCAAATTTGGCCTCAGACACTTCATAACTGTGGGACCCTGGGCGAGTCACTTAACCCTGTTTGCCTCAGTTTTCTCAGCTGTAAAATGAGCTGGAGAGGGAAATGGCAAGCCATTCCAGTGTCTGTGCCAAGAAAACTCCAAAGAGGGTCCTGAAGAGTCAGGCATGACTGAAACTGAACAGCAACAATACCCATCCTTGGGACGTTGTAGGTGCTTAGTAAAAATACTAGTTGATTGATTAATAGATATTGAAAATTATGATGGGGCCGGGTTATGGAGAGCTCTGAAAGCATAGAGAATAATTTCTTTTCAGGCATAATAGATAATTTAAAACATTTTTCATTGGCAGGACTATTAATATAGTCCTCAGTAATAACAAATATATTGCACACTTACTATTATTGTGAAAAAGGTAAAATCAGCAAAATGATTTTGTATGTCTCTTTAGTACATTGAAGATTTTGGAAGGAAAAAAAGCACATCAGCTCAGATTTCTGTAGCACCCCCAGTGGGCTCCATCTCCCAAATCCCACCTGCACTGATGGCTTGGGTTTCCAGCTGACTACTGCTTCCCTCAGGGTTCTATGGGTAACTGAGGCCCTGGGGTTTCCAATAGAACACTGCCATTCACAGGCCCCTAGTGTGTTACCCATTATCAATGAATTTGAGTAACTATTGGATTTTAGAAAAGTATGTTTACTGTGAAGGTGTAATAGGAACAGGAGCTACAAAACATTTTCTCCAGCCTGGGAATGCCTCCCCCTTTTTATATATGCGATCCCAGGGAATAATGGACTCACACTTAGAAAGTTGAGTGGCTGTTAGGTCCCTGAGTAGAGCACACGTGTAGCAAAGGGTTGTCTCCAGTTGCTGGTCCCAGAAGCCTTTCTCTCCCTATCCTGAATCCTCATGAGATCTCTTTAGCTCTCTGCTGCGCTGCAAAGGTGGTGCCTATCTAGAGTCTGTGGCCAGCACCTGTTACCCTCAGGTGTTAGAAGTCTTAAGGCTGCTGCCTTTCTCCAGGCATTGTCTTCCCACCTCCATTTTGAAGGCACTTTCTTTGTTTACGAAGTCAGCCAGTGTTGAAGACTGATACCAACTCTGCTTTGCCCCTGGGGCCTCTGAGGGATCTGATCAACCACTCGGTCACCTAAGATTGGCAAAGAACAGATGCACAAGAAAGATGCCGCATGCCCTCGTGGGCATATGGCATCCAGGAGAGAAAGGGCAGCTAGCTTTTCTTCTATATAGCAGCTTGCAGCAGTTCTTGCTCACTGCCAAGGAGGAGAAAGAGCGAAAGGGGCTACATAGAGGGGCAGATCATTCCTTTTGTACATGTACAGTTCGGGCTCCATGACTCAAGAGTCATTGGTCCTGGCTCCACAGCCAGCCAGAAGGTTCTTCGTCACTACACAGTACCAACCTCTCAGGCTCCTCATGGCCAGAAGTAGGCTCAGCGAGCCTCCATGCATTGGAGTGGAACCAAGCAGGGGATCCATATGCCTTCTTTCCCTAATTCACTAGGAAGGGCAAAGCTGAGTGTGCTCTGTTAAGCACTTGGTCCTCATTGGCCAGTTCTTCTCTGATACGTCCTTTTAACAGCTTTCATTTTATTTTTCTTTTTTCTCTGTCTCTCTTGAGATCTGGGCCATCCAAATAATTCCTCCAAAGTTCTTTTAAATTCTTATGGAAGCCAGCAGAATGATTCATGATTATGGTTATTTTTAGATCAGATTTATGAAATAGTGGAGATATATTTTTATTTACAATATGTACATATGGTACATTGGGGCTTCTTGTATAATCAACATGAATGGTATATTTATGCCAATTTTATGAGAGCGCTGGAGCATAATTTTACTGCTTCAAATTATTATAGAGGTTTATAGTAGTTATATCTTTGTTTTTATGAACTAGTAATGGGCCATGTCTGTGATTTATTTCATACTGTGTGCTCAGTCAGGAATGTAACCCCCAGATAGAACATTGTTCCTATGGAAAATTATAATTCCCTTATTACCATTCACTTTATGAAATAGTTCTCCAGCTGTCTGATCTTGAATTTCTGTGGAAAGATTTTGTATAGTATTCTAGTGTTCTGTTAATAGTACAGTGTCATCTTTAAAGGACATTTTGAGATTGTTACCTTTGATACAGCGTGCCCTGCCTTTATTTTTTTTTTGGACGTTGTGCCGGACATCGTACGTTGTAATGTGACTTAGGTCATATACATCTTAGGTCATAAATTATCTTCCTATGTTATAAGTAAGTACTCAGAATAATTGAACCAAACATAATTTTGTGAAAAAAGACATATTGCTTGGTGAGAATGAATTCTTCCTATTTTCAATATATTTTGATGATTTATCTTTTGAGAACGACCAGCTTGACTGTAGGTAGGTTAGGAAGCGGCATGCGATTTGAGATGTTCCTGAAGTACCCCTTGTCCACAATCCTATTTATTTTCTGCTGGTGATGCTTAAAATGTTATCGCTGGTGATTCCTGCCTTTCTTGCTAAGCACTGCCTTCTTTCTAAGGTCCTCACTTAAAATGTATATAATCCAGGAAGGGGTTATATATTGTCAGTGATTCTATGGTACAGCTTAGCTTATTCAAATCCAGTGTTTATCCTGAGAGAAAAGCCATGGAAAGATAAGAATGCTGGATATAACATCAGGAGGGACCAAAGAAAAGGGCAGAAAATAGAGCTGGCAAAGAAGGTTGATGAAGACACATTTGCTTTGCCTTATAATTTCTGTTCATAGTCTTGCTCCAGAGCACACAAAGGTATTCTCTAGAAAAACCTTGATAGTATAGAACATTAGGTAAAATGTCTGTCTGATTTAGTGAGGAGACTATTTAAAAATATTCTTTGGTGAATGCTTGAAGAGAGGGGAGACAGGTCAAAAAGGAAACCACTCCTCAGAACACAGCATAGAACTCATGAGAAACAGTTAAAGGAAAAAAAGGTTTAATGAAGAAGATTCTAGCTGAGGAGGCTGAAGAGGAACAGTTGGGTGTGGGAGAGTATGAACAACAGGGAAATGCTAAATACGTTTCTGTAAAATTTTACTTGACTGTATTACTGATTTTTTTTTTTTTAGCAGCAAAGCATGGTGCCTGGAAAGGGACCTGGTAACGTTTCTGGGCTGATATCATACCCAACATGAATGGAATCGAGAGCTGTAAATATAGATAAAATAACTACAGAAATGCCATCCCCCAAAAGCCAGATGAACATAATCAGTCTTAGAGATTCTTGAGGCTGTTAATTGACCAGGGAGGGGTAGGTAGCAAGGTAAGAGAAGTCATGACTAATTCATTTGGGTTTCAGGGAAGGATGCTCCAGCTGTAGCAAAGAGGAATGACACACAGGATGAATCATAATGGAGGAGAAGTACGGTCGTGACAGCATCCATATTTCGCATATTTGGAATTGGTGGAGACCAGTGTCACTAGGGCCATATTATTTTGGTAAAGTAGTGAAATAAATGAATTTAGATTTTCTTTATAAATATCTTAAGTTTCAAATTGCAGACAACCTAAAGTGAAAGGGAAGTTGAATTTTTAAAACCTGTTGCTTTTTCCCCCCCATCATGGGAAATACAGGCCAGTACCTGTTGGAAAACTTATGATTTCTCAGAAATTGACCAAGTTTAAATGGCAGCTATTTGTTTAGCTAATTTATTGACTTTTTTATTTTAAGAAATTGTTTTTGTACATAGTATACGATAGTTTGGCAAATTAATGTGCTTCCTAGGGGTTTTGCACATACCACTACTGTCCATCTGACCCAGCTTTTGGAACTCCCAACATTAGCACATTACCTTGGCTTCAGCACCCTTGGATAGCAATTCTACCTGCCATTGTTAATTGTCTTCTTTGAGAAGAGTTAGACTTTCCCTGACTGATGTATGTCCACTTTCACAATAGCTATAGAAATCCATATTTAGCCAGAAGCCTAATTTTATTTTTTTCATGTGAATGGCAGCCTCTTAGGCGATATCAGAAAAGATAATGACCAACTGATTAGTCCCTTCAAGTGACCAGACTAGACTTGTATTATTTGGAAGACTCTGGCCATCCAGAAGCTCAGAAACCCGTTGGCACAGGAGAGGAACTATTAGAGACATTTACTGGGTCAAAGAACGTTCTGTACCTAAAACTGGCTAGACAGGAAATGAACAGTAATGGGTGTGTAAAGAGTAGATGTGGCCAGTAGCTTCCTATACTCATATATAGCTTTGACAAATTCCTGGGATCTTTTTCCAGCCACCAGTCTCACTGACGCTTTGGGTCTCCCAGAGGGCTAGGCTACATCTCCTGATCTGTGTGCTAACAGAGCCCCGGAAGTTTCTTTCTGATGTTCTTGACTTGAGCTCCATTTCAAAGTCGGTCAGTCAGTAAACATTTATGAAGCCCCTCCACAAAGCACTGGGGATACCAATATAGATAACAGATAGTCCCTGCCCTCCAGTGGATGAAGACTTGTAAATTTGTTTTCTTATGTGCTGCACTTTATAGATGGCTTTGCTTTCAGGGTTACTATTGAATTCCTTACCTCTAACGAATCTGCACATTAATTGTGGGATTTTACAGTCCTGTTAATACAGTGCTCTTACTTGACTTTTCATAACAACTTTAATTGCTCCCAAAATGTGTATCTTCATATCTTTATTCATATGTGTAAAATAAATGAATTAATAAGATTTAATTTTCTTCTAATTTTCTTTGCTTTTAATCTGATTTTAATTTTACTAGTATTTAGATTTCACTGTAATAAAAAAAAGATTTCCCTGTAATATGGCTAAACAGTATTGAATGTATAATACATTATAGGTTAAATCAACATTCACACAGTAGTGATAAGTAGTATTTATCTTAGATGTGTTATTTCATGTTTGTACCCTGGAAAATGCTAGGATATCAGACCCTAAAAGTGACTCCTAAATATCTTTCCTGCGTCATTTGGCAGAGTAGCAGATGAGTCTGTTACTAAGTACCAGCCTTCAGCTGAGAGAGAAGTGTCACAAAGGAATGCCACTGTGTGACTTGCTGTAGGACTGGGATAGCTGACCTTCCATTTTTAGGGAATCTTCAGGTGATACACAGGTTCTCAGCAATGTTCTCATGGTACTTCTAATCTGATGGTAGACAGAGATGCCAAGAACAAAGGCCTTAAGTTCTAAGCCATTGAAACTCTTTGTCCTTTGCGCTGTTGTTCTTCTTGGTCTTATGAAAATGAATGATGCTGGTAGACAAAGCCAATTGCTGAGTGATGAATTAGAGGACTTTTTTTTTTGAGGCAGATAGGCTGTAGTGTGATTCAAAGTGATATAATATTGATATGAGCTTAAGTGAGTAGGCCAGGTCAGTTTGCTACCCAAAAGCCAGATTCAGTCTCTAGTTGGGAAGGGGGAAGGTTTTTGGGGAAAGACAGTAAGTCTTGTTTTGAACATGCAGTGTTTGAGAGACTTAGAGGCCATCCAATATGAAATGTTTGGTATGTGATTGGTGATGTAGCAGTGGAATGCTGCAGAAAGAATAGGGTTGGATTTTTAGATCTCTGTGAGGTACTTATCCCGGTGTAATTTAGGGCCTTTGGGAAGTGGGGTCAAACTCAAATAGAAACAGATCCCTGCAGGCCCCATATTGACTTAGAAAATCACAAATTAACATTGTCTATGTTAAATTGTAATTTTATTTATTTTGTTAAACTTTCCCAGTTACTTTTTTGTTTTGTTTTGCTGGCTGCTTACTGTTGGAATGCCACCAGTGTTTGTGGAGCAGTTCTGACCCTCAAGAGTATCAATTTCTCTATGGCTCATTGCCTCTACCTCTAGACCCATCTCTGTATTTTTCCAAAGATGGGTGATAGGGTTCCCCAGATTCTACAGGTCTCTTAGTGTACAGAATGTTAAGGTTAGTTAAAGACTCAGGAGTCTGTAACAAATACAGAAACACGATGAACTAACCCCATTAAACTCTTCAGACTCTTTCTGGGGAAGTTTCCCATTCACCCTTTACCATCTGAGCAACTCTCAGTAGTTGTAGGGAAAGTCAGCAAGGACCCCAGATCTCTTGACTCACATTGCAGAGTTTTTGTCCTTCAGACACCAGGAGATTGTCTCTTCTTTTAAGAAGGAAGTTGTTACAGAAATTTTTTCTCTCTCTGTCTCTGTCTCTTGGGTTGATACCTGAATGCTGGAACTATTCAACTTGAACCCCTTCATGGGGGTTTCCTGTGAAGTAGCTTCAAAGCTTGAGGGACTCTACCCTCTAACCTGTGCTCAGAAAAGGTAATCAAGTTAAAAGGTATCTGGGAACTCCCTTTTCTGACAGCTTGGGCAAGCCCAGGCACCTCAGCATCCTACTAGCTGCTATTAGGGACTCCTGGAAGTTAAGAAAAGGGAAGAACCCTTTCTCCCTCATTCCCCTTCCTGTATTCCAGAAGAAGCAGAAAGGATGCCCCAAGAGTAGGCACTCAGTTTTTGTAGCCTATAGAGCAGGATGGCCCCTGAAGCTTGTTCTTTGAGATGAAATCCCTGGGACCCAGTTAGAGGCCTTCTGTGGGTCCCCTGAGTAAGAAAGCAGGGTTGAGGTCCACCTTCATGGGCAGTGCCTTTCAGATGCTTCTAGAGAAAGTTTTACTTCTTCTAATCTTGTAATTATATTCATAATCAGCTTTGGGCATAGGATAGGCAAAAAAAAAAAGTAGATCTATGTGTGTCTCTACATCTCTATTAAGCTGGCTTTGAAGGGAATAACAAAAGGAATTCCAAAAGGGGAGTTCATTCTGAGGGAGTTATAAAAGAGGTGAGGAGGGGGAGGTGATTCCCTTTGGCTGTTGCCAAAAAATCATATTCACCTTTCAGAGATGGAGAATTGGCGGCATTGAGGCTCAAGAGGCCTTTTGGCACCAGTAGCATCAGGGTGTTGTTCCAGGGAGGAGATGAATTTCCTTGGCAGTGACCTGAGGAAGCAGATCTGGATCTAAGGTCACCTCAAGTGACTCATAAGCCAAACCCCAAGAAAAAACGGTAGTGGTGGGGAGACTTCAGGAAGTGGGATGAACTGAGCATATTTCTGTGGCTGTTTTGGGGGAAGGAGGGACTAAAGAGCCGAGGACAGGAAAACTGCCAGGAGAAGCAGGAATTCAGGTCTTCTACCACTCAGCCGTCGGGACGAAAAGACACAGTCTCTCCCTTTACTTGGCATTCTCACTGAAATTTCACCAAATAGAAATTTATTTTAGTTAATCCAACTTCTTTTAAAATTGCAATTCCTTTGGGAGAGTTATGAGGAGGTTAACTCTGTCTTGATAGTTGGAATTTTTAAAAAAAGCAATTTCTTAAAAATTAAAAAGCAAACAGAATTACATATGAAAGCACATACATGAAGTTTATGAAATACTGATTTCAAATGGAAATTTATCTAATGTCCAGCCATGGATAGTTGGAAGACAGAGCTTGTGGGAATCCATTCCTTCTCTTCCTTTTTCTCCCGCTTAATGCTGTCTTGTTTGCTTTGTCTGAATAACGTTCTGTTTTGGGTTGCTCGTCGTTGTTTTGCCCTTCGGTGAAACTTGGATTCTTCTTCTGTTGTTCTAAACTAGCATCTTGGCTTAGTCTCTTGAGCGAGCGCGTGACCTTGGTGGCAGATACTGTGTGTGTGGGTGGGGGGTGGGGGTGGGGATTTACAGCATGTTTCAGCAGCCCTTCTAGTTTTAAAACCTTTTACCCTTAGGTCCCACTCTCTCAGTTCTTGTTACGTGTCTGAGGGACCTCTTCAGAAATCTATGAGTTGAAAAGAACACATGCAGTTATATGTCGGCTTATTTATGAGTAAAGGAGACCGATGCCTCTAACTCATCAAACCAGATCAAACTGCAAAGACTTGTACATCTTTTCTAGGTTCCCTTTGGTTATGTAACTCAAGAAATTTCCAGGGGTACGTGCCTTTTTTTCTTGAGGCCCTGAACTTATATTCCTTGCTATCAGGGATAATTTTGTTGTTTGGTCTTTTTCAGCCGTGTCTGACTCTTCGTGATCCCATTTGGGATTTTCTTGGCACAGACACTGGAGTGGCTGCCGTTTTCTTTCCTAGCTCATTTTACAGATGAGAAAACTGAGGCAAACAAGGTTAAGTGACTTGCCCAGGGTCACACAGCTAGATTTGAACCCAGAAATATAAGACTTCCTGACTCTAGGCTTAGTGCTTTTTCCACTGTGCCACCTACCAGGTCATTAATAAAGAAGTATGTGATATTTTAAATACTTAAAATACAGACTGTCCCAAAAAGCTTAGTGCAGTTTAAAGCTTTCATGGCTTAAACAAAACCCAATATGTAAAAAATTCCCTTAAGAGTCTCATTCTGTCACAAGGACACTTTGGGGAAGGGTAGGTTTCTCTCTATCCTGAGACCAGAAAAAAAACACATAAACTCTTCATTTTGGAAACTAAAACCTAAAAGGTAAGAATCCCTCAGGGGTGACGTGACAGCATTTTAGAAAACCTAGCATTGCACTACAAGAAGGAGGAACATTTTCCTGACTCCTTGGGATTGTGAGAATTGAGAACAGACCTGCCCTCTCTGCTCCCTAGATCAGATGTGTGACCTTGAACTGCTCCCCTTTTTCTTGTTATCTTTCTTTCTTACGAACTAGTGGAAATTAGCTCTACGATGCAGATAATAGAAACTTTAGAAAGGATTCGATGCTTGTCCTAGGTGGACCCAGTTTACTGATTGTCCATGTTTATCAGAGATACTGTTATAGCAGAATTTCAGTCATTTTATAGTATAAATGAATAAGACATTAATGAATATTTTTAAAGAGAAAAAAAATTTGCTCTTTCATTGAGATGATTAATTACCCTTTTTGCCTCTTAGGATATATAAAATAAGAAGTAATATGACTTTTTCATCAAGTTCAGAACCTTAGTGTAAATTTGAGGTCAGTAAGTCAACAGGACCCTGGAATTTGGTTCTTTAGATAGGGGTGGTGGGTAGGGAAGATAATGGTAGTCTTGGGCCCTAAGTCCCCATTGAGGGATGCCACTCTTTTGTCTGCCTTGAATTTAATTTAATTGAGAGAAAAAAATAATCAGACAATGTCTTTACATTGGCTAAAACCAGTTCCAAAATTAGCTACTCTTGAAAAAGGTTTTAGTGATATTCATTATCATTATGAAAAGTTAATATTCCCGTAGTATTTTCAGCCATTTAGGCCACTTGAAAAATACAATAGAAGTGTGGTAATGGGGTGTGTCTGTCTGTCTGTATTTCTGTCTGTGTCTCTCTATTTTGGTATAGGCCAAGATTACCGCAGATCCCACTATCTCTTTGAAAGAGGTAAAATGAAATCGCTAAGTAAGTAAAGGGAACTTGATGCCCTATTTAAAGGAGGTGAAAGCACAAAGAGCATGATGGTGCTCATTACAGCTAACGACCATAATGAGGCAATAACGAGGCTGACAGGATTTTGGTCCATTATTTGCAGTCCATGTTTTCTGAACCAGAAATTGGGATGCATTGGATGACAGGGTATTATTTCTTCCAGAAAGCCTTGTAATAAAAAGCCTACTTTTATATTCTTAAAATCAAGACTGTCCCAGGAAATCTGGAGTGTAAGGTCTAAAACCTTAGCCAAGAACAGTCTATTTAAAAATCTCTTCCATGGAGTGAGAAGTCATGAAGAAACAGAAAGTGTCATTTTAGCAGACCTTATATGCCTATAAGTATATTCCTCTAAGTATATATGCTTATATACTATAAGTATAATCTGGGCAGACTGAGAGAAACTGACCTCATGAAACCAATTTAAAACCCTGTTCAAAAACATTGTGTTTTTAAATATATAAGGCTATATTTTACATAAGAGGGTGCAGAGTCTTTTTAAAAGTCTTAAATTTTAGAGCAGTTTATAGAAACACATATTCCTAAGTGTTGTTAGAATCTAATTAAATATAATATGCAAAATAGTTTAAACAAACCCTTGAACTGAGTAGAGAGAGATGGATTTCACTCTTCTACTGAAAATAGATCATTTAGGATCCGAGAGCACCCTAGCTATAGACAGTTCTCACTTCAGTGGAAAGACACAACTTTTTTCCCCTCCTTTCTGTGTTTTTCAGCTTATGAAAAGGGGATCAGATGCTATGACAATAGGGAAGTTAGACACTGCAGTCATCCTCTGATTAGCTTGGAAGCAGGCAGAGGGCTCATGCTATGATAGCTTAGCTACCAGCTGCTGAGAGAGAAATGAACCTCAAGGACTGACGTCAGGGACATGCCCTGGAAAAGTTTTGACTCCTCATTAAAAGCAGAATAAGATACCCAAAACACATCAGATCAAAGTCTGTGTGTGAGACTAAGGTTAGAATAAATAATAATGGTTTTAAAGGATCAGTGGGAAAGGTACCAAATGGTACAATGCATTCTTTTAAAGATGCTTTAAAGCAGGTAGATTAGACAGAGATTGAGGGGGGGAGCGTCTTCAAGGACAGTGGTGCTTTGCATCAGAGATGGAAGACCCTGGGAAAACCCAGCCAAACACCCTATTCAGTAGAGACACTGTACCCTAAGGAAGCTGCGTAAAGGTGCTAAGAAGAGCAAAGGGACTTTCAGGCAGTGGCAAGAATTTCACAATAATGTATTCAACACATCTGCCTCACTACTATTGTACTCAAGTTTAGTTCTTCAGAAAGGGGTGGTGGGTAGGGAAGATAATGGTAGTAACTGTTGTGCATATTTGTGGGAGAATGGGTCCCAGGTTTTCTGAGTTACAGTTTCTGCTATACAGTTTGAATAAATGCCTTTACTAAGAGCTAATTGAGTCTGTTAGGGATTGTTAATAGGAAGCACACCAGTGTGGGAATTTGTAGACTAAAACGTTTAAAATTTCAGATGCATTAGGTTTTCCTCCAAGAGCCCCATATAGCAGCTGCCCTCCAGTGAGCCATCCTGTGAATACAAGTGTAATTTGGGTGGAGTATCCCAGAGGGGTGTTAAAAAAGCATTAGAAACAGTGACGTGCTTACAAAATTCTTTTTTTTTTTTCTTTTTGGCTTTTTGGAGGGCAGTTGGGGTTAAGTGACTTGCCCAAGGTAGTCCCACGGCTAGTTTTTGTGTTCCGTGTCTGAGGTCACATTTGAACTCAGGTCCTCCTGACTCCAGGGCCAGTGCTCTGTTCACTGCACCACCTAGCCGCCCCAGTGCTTTTAAAATTCATAGATTACTGGAAGATTTGGAGGGCTAATTAGTTGGATGACAAAATAAAAATCCAAGAAGGTCTTTTATAATAGCCTTGTCTGATGGACTGAATCTACTAACAAGATGAAATTTGGTAGGAAAAAAATATATATATGTATTTCTTCACCAAGTTAAAAAAGATCATTTGTACAGGCACAGAATAGGAAGACATACCTATACAATAGTTTATTCTGAAAAGACCTGATAGATTTAATTGACTGAAGGCTGAGCACAGTTCACCAATAGTTTGTATAAGTGATGCAGCTTCCAAGAAAACAAATTTAGTTTTAGATTATGTTAATAAAACTACAGCATACATAGGTCAAGGAAGGCGTTAGTTCTGTTGTTGTGTATGCTGTTAAGACACGTCTGGTGTTTTTTCTGTTTGATCTTATGTACCTCATTTTAAAAGTTGAAATATATCCAGAGAATTATGACTAGAATAGGATGCTACTGGAAACCATACATCATGAATATTTGTTGAAGGAACGGGAGATGTTCCATCTGAGAAAGGAGGATGTGATTGCTGTCTTCAGATGGAAGTACTGTCATGTGGGGAAGGCTTAGGTTCCGTGACTCCAGGTGATGAAAGTAGAACCCACTGAGTGTGGGGGTGGGGGTGGGGGGGGAGTCAGGGCCCCCCCCTTCAGAAGGAAAGGAGGGGGGAGAGAGAAAAATTTTAACCTAAAATAAGGCATAACTTCCCAACAGCTGAGCTTTCTGAAAATGGGTTGAACTTAGCAGGATAAGAACTTCCTGGTCATTATATTGTTTATGTTCAAGCAGAGACTGGATGTCCTGGCTGAAGATTCTATATATTGGTGCTCAGCCAAGCCCAGGGGAACCTAGCTCCTGCGAATGTAATTGTGGCACAGGTATTTTTGATGCAGTCTTTTCTCAAACTCTAGAAATGGAATTTATTTATTATCATCCTACATTTATTATCATTTATTATCATCCTACATTTGTTTTACTCTTATTATAATTTTGAAAAATGACCATATATCACTAGAGGGGCACACTGCCTTCCTGTACCCCCTCTGTGTGTGTGTGTGTGTGTGTGTGTGTGTGTGTGTGTGTGTTTTCCTTAGAAGTTGAAATTTCTTTTTTTTGTAAGGGAGAAGGCAGGGCAGTTGGGGTTAAGTGACTTGCCCAAGGTCACACGGCTAGTAAGTGTTAAGTGTCTGAGTGTGGATTTGAACTCAGGCCCTTTTGACTCCAGGGCCGGTGCTCTGTTTGCTGCGCCACCTAGCCACCCCAGAAGTTGAAATTTCTGTGAAGTTCCTGACTTTTAGGACTGACTCCTAAGCCCTAAACAAATTTGCCCAGCCCTACTGTAAAAGGGAGTTGAGGTATCAGGTAGGGAGTTGAATTAGAAGACCCTCAACTCTTCAGATTGTGTGGGCTCATGAAGAGGAGTTTACCACCAATGTTTATGATTTATTATTGACATTTAAATGTTGATGAATATGAACACCTAAAACATGTGCCAAATAAAATAGTTTTAGTTTTGTTGTCAATACACTTAGTCAGAAACAATAAAACCACATGATCAGCACATAAGAATTTGCTTGATATTACTGCTCATTGTTGCAGGGAAACAGTAATTATTAATTATCATACTAGGTTATTTAGATGAAGATTAAAAGGGAGAGGTGCTAGAATATACTAAATGTTGACACCTTTATTGGTCTTTTATATTTTTAAATAATTTTTTATTTTTCCCAGTTATGCTTAAAGACAGTTTAACATTCATTTAAAAATTTTTTGAGTTCCAAATTTTTTCCCTTCCTCATTTCCCTCCTCCCTAAGACAGTAAACTATTTGATATGTAGGCTCTATATGTGCAGTAAATCATGTAAGTAAGTCATGTAAAACATACTTCCATGTTAGTCATGTTGTGAAAGAAGAAACAGACCAAAAGAAAAAAACACGAAAAAAATAAAGTGAAAATAGTATGCTTCAGTGTGTATTCAGGATCCAATCAGTTCTTGCTCTAGAGGTGGCCAGCATTTTTCATCATGGAATTGTCCTGGGTCATTGTATTGCTGAGAATAGCTCAGTTTCACCTATTAAAGATGAGCTCATATAGGTTTTATGATCATTCTTACTCTAATTTTTAGCAGTCATGTTTTGTTACCCATTTTTTAAAAAAACATTAAAAATGACTGCAAACCTTTTTGGAGGGTGTAGGTTTAGCCTACATGAAATGTCTTGAATTAAAAACCATTGCTACTTGAATGGACACCGCAAGTAGCCTTGACATTCTTCTTGAAGTAAAATGGGGCATGACTGTGGTTACCTAGTGGAGTTATGTAGTGGAGCATCTTGTGCAGTGAAGGTTGTTTCTGGTATAAAATGCAGCCCAGTAGCTTACTGAGGAGAAAGTTGACGTCAGATTTTTTTGGAGCAAAGTGAACTTTGAAAAAAGATTTTATTGCTTGCTTTCGTTTTTATATGGATTTGATTTCCTTGTCTTAGATTTCCTGGCTAAGCCATCCTAATTTAATTTAAGTGACTTGTCCAGGGTGACACCAGTGTTCTAATGTGCACATACAATCTCTCACTCTAGAGCCAAATTCATTTTTATTTGACTTTTTTCCCCTCTCTCCTCCCCCTGACTCACACCCACACCCACAGAGAGAACATGGAATTGCTGGATACCAGCTGGGAACAACTCTACAATTTACCAGAGGTCGAGAAACTGCAGGGAAATGATAGAACTTAACAGTTACCAGTTCAGTTCTTGACTGAGCATGATTTGTGTAATACTGTACCCAAATACTATCTCACTTCTTTTCCATGGGGCCTGAGCATAAAGCCTCTCAGTGAAACATTATATAATCTAAATTTTTAGAACATAAATTTATAGAAGGATGTGTACTTGAAAAACTGTGGGGGGGGCATGCATTCAAGCACTCTGCTTTTGGGGGGGGTGAGTGATAGGACACTCAAGGATGATTTAAGCCTGCTTATTATCCTCTAGTAAAGAATTAAAGGGGAGGTCTTTTCCGTGGAACATTGGAAACAGAGTACTAGCAAGATAATTTTATTTCAGGATCTTTAAGGAATTAGAGAAATTTATATTCTATTTAAATTTTCTTTTTCTATGAAATCTTACTCCAGTTATATGGAAGATCATATTAAGAAATAACAATATTAAAAGGTTAAAATGAGTTTGAAAAGAGAAAGGATGACTATGAATATTATCTAAAACTTACATTTCAGGAATAGAAATTATATTCCAGAAAGCAATTTGGAATTATACCCCAGAAGTCACTTCATTGTGCCTGTGTTTTGACCCAGCAGTACTACTGCAAGGCACATAACCAAGAAATCGAAGACAGAGAGAAAGGCAACACCCCCCTGTAAAAAAATTCCTTATAGTGGCACTTTTTTTGTTGTAGCAAAGAACTGGAAACAAAGGCACTGATCTACTAACTGTACAAATGAGAGTATGAATGTAATGGAATATTCTAATAAGAAATAATGAAAGGGATGGAGTCACAGAACCCAGGAAGATTTGTATGAACTGATGCAGAGTAAAGTGTACAGAACTAACAGAACAGTTTATACCACGACCATAATGATGAGAGCCCTGCACGGTGTCATGAGCAATTGTGCTTTCAGAAGACTGGCGATCAAGCACATTTCCCACTTCTTGGCAGAGAAGTGAAGGAGTGGGCAGAGCTACAGAATGAAGCATACATTTTCAGACCTGGTCAGCATGTGGATTTGGCTTGCTTCACATTTGTTACAAGACAGGGCATCTATTTGCTTGTCTGCTTTCTCATCTCCCATCTTGATGCACTGTGTTAGGATGTGTCCAAGTTCTCCTGCCCCAGGAAACTCATTATTGGGAAAGCCTCATCATTCGGCAAGGTCTCATCAGCCTTGGAACTTGGACTCCATAATTGAGCTGCACTGGCCTGTTTGAAGTTCCTCAAACATGGTGTTCTCTCTCCTTCCTGTGTGGGCCTTTGTACTGACTGTCCCCTTTCCTTAGATGCTCAGCTCCTTTGTCTCCATCTTTTCATTTCCCTGGCTTCCTTCAGGGCTCAGCTCAAATACCAGCTTTTTCAGGAGATCTTTTATTGTACCCCCCAGGTGCTAATGCCTTCCCCTTTCAGGGGAATGCCTTTCTATATAGCACATTGCTAGTTTGTGGTTTTCTTTGTTTTTTTTTTTTAAACAACTTGTCTCCTTCGTTACAAAGTTTATTCATTGAGAATAAAGAGAAGAAGGACTGGTCCTAAGGCAAGGACAAGGGGTGACAGGTGGGGCAGCCAAAGTGCTGCATTGGCACTCTCAGCATTAGGACAAAGGATTCATGTCCTCTGATGCATGGGATAAGCCGCAACGGTACAAGTTTGGGAGGGTGTGGACAAGAATTGCACAGTATATCTAGGCATTGGAGGGGATGTGTGGTCTGTGTGGTTGGAGGGAAGCCCCAAATTGACGAACTCACAGTTCATTACTTGATTATTGAGGATATTGTTAATATGCTTTTGAAAAAGTTAAAGGCAGCTAGTTGGCTCAGTGACTAGAGCACTGGACCTGGAGTCAGGAAGACCTGAGTTCAAATGTTGTCACATACACTTAACAGCTATGCGACCCCAGGCAAGTCACTTAACCCTTTTTGCCTTGGAGGTAGCGAGGTGGCTCAGGGGACAAAATGCTGACCCAGAGTCAGGAAGACCCGAGTTCAAATGTGGCCTTATACACAATTAGCTATGTGGCCCTGGGCAGGTCACTTAATCCACTGGATTTGCCTTAATCCACTGGAGAAGGAAATGGTACTGACCCCTCTAGGTCTTTGCCAAGAAAACCTCACGAACGGTATGGGCATGCTATGGTTCACAGAGTTACAAAGAGTAGGATGTAACCAGAAAACCGAAAAACAGCAACAGAAACCTGTTATGGCTGTGATTCAGTACAGTGGTTAATTTGTAGCAGAATTATTGGATTTTAGAGCTAGAAGATACTTCATAGATGATAAAATCCTGTCAAGCCTGTCACAAATAGGCTCTTATTTGTTCTCAGGAAATTGTGCAGAGGAACTGAGTTATTGAAGTCACGAAGGGTCAGAAGTGGCCCATTTGTTTAAAAGTGCCAGAGCTTGTCCATAGGACTGACAGGAGGGAACAAGTCAGCCAGCTTCCAGCACATTAAAGATAATGTGGGCATGGTGCAGTTTGGTCAGGTGCCCAGCACCCTAGGAATAGTGGCAGAAGGGAGGGAGCTGTTTAAATGCACTGGATTTCCATCAAAGACAGGCTGCTTCATGAAGCAGAACTGAGAGAGGCTTCTGAGAGCCCAAGCTTCTGAGGAGAGAGACAGAGAGAGAAGGCACATAGATGGAGGCCAAAGCAAAGCTCTCATCCCATCCCACCTCTAGCTCCAAACAGAACAGTGTGTCATTAACATAGACCTGGGACAGCTGGGGGCGCCGTAGTGCACAGAGAGCCAGGCCTGGAGTCAGGAAGACTCATCTCCCCGAGTTCAAGTCTGCTCTTAGACACCCACCAGATGTGTGACCCTGAGCAAGTCACTTAAGTGTGTCTCAGTTTCCCCATCTGTAAAATCAGCTGAAGAAGGAAATGGCAAACTAGCATTTCTGCAGAGAAAACCCCAAATGAAGTCGTGAAGAGTCAGACATGACTGAAAAACAACTGAATGAAATAGTGGCTGCTGCAAATAAACAGGACGTAAGGGAGCCTGGTACAATGGGTTCCACTTCAAGCTGAGCCCCGTTTTAAGTATATAAAGGCAGGACTGAAATCATACCACTTCATTTAACCCCGATCCGCTTATTAGGGGAGAGCACATCTTCCTTGTTCACTAGGTGTAAGCAAGACGGGACAGTTCCCTGTGCTCCGTGTTCAGATCAGCTGAGGGATTTGGTCACAGGCCCTCGGATTTACATAAATTCCAGGAGCTGGTTCAGAACCCAAGAGGTTTGAGTGAGCAGAGAACCAGGAGAGAGCTTTCCAGACAAATTCCTGAAAGGGAAGCCCCTTGAGGGGTGTTTTTTTTTGGAGGGCAGAGCATGCCTCACTTCACCCTCTTCCTCCCTTTGGTTGGAGAAGGACCTCTTGAACTTGGGAAGTTCTGGGGGATTTCCAATTTTCCGTCTTCCTATTGGTGTCCAATCAGTATTTCCAAAATAGCTAATGGTAGTGCCTTTGCCCAGAGAAAAATAGGCTGGGCCCAGGCTAGAAAGCTCTGTAAAGAGGCCAGCAAGTTTAAAAACAAAACAGTACCAAAAACTGGATGATACCTAAAGAGAATATCTGCATGACTCCCGCAGAAAGATTTCAGAGAGCTGTGAGTTAGCCCTCGGCTACAAGTACACTCCAAACTTCAACACACTTTCCTTGTGGCTTTGTATCTGCTTTTGGGAGGGTGTGTCACAGACTTGGGGGGAGAACATTTGTATCAAGTCGTCTGACGCTGCCACTTTAAAAAGCTCTTTCTATAAAACCTAAGCCCATCTGGCTGTTATCAGCTGATAATCATGGCAGGAAGAACACCAGTGGGTGCTTGGAAGCCATACCATTAGAAAGACAGCTTTGTCAACCTTGCAGGAGATTGAACTAGATAATTTCTAACATCTTTCTGGGATTTCACATCTCTGACTCCTCAAAAAACACTAAAACTGGGGATATTAAAATGAAAGTTGGGAATGCTTGGTGTGGACTGAGACCCAAATGTCTTCAAAATGGCCTGCTTAATATAAAGAAACTAAGCAACTTTAGCTTAATACAGAAAAGCTAAATTTTTCTCAGTAGAAATTTATTATCAAGAATATACATGATTAATCTCTTGTGTGTGAGGCACCACACAGAAGATGATTTTAAATGTCCTCCTGTTTCAACAATGAAGTTCAGGCCATTTGTATGAATCATCTACTGTGTAGGAGGCGCTGGGTGTACAAAAACAGAAAACAAGGCAGTCTTTGCCCTTGAGGAGTTGACATCTGAGTTGCAGGCAGTGTCTGATGAGGAGTGTGGTAGAGCTGACCTGTTATTTTGAACTATCTGTATGATCCTGAGGCTGTTGGTTAGACTGAGCCAAATATATAATCAAGATGGCTGAAATAACTGGATTGACCCATGTTGTCCATTTTCCCCAGTCCTACAGACAAAACTGTCTATACATATATATGTATATGTATCCATGTGTATCTGGGTATATATGTGTGCTTATATATGTATGTGTGTATGTATGGGCTTGAAATCGGGGGTCTTCTGCTGTTTATTATCTGTGTGACCTTAGCCGAGTCACTTAACCTGTCACAGACAAACTATTGACAGGATTGGAGAGAAACAAGTGAAAAGATGATCGCTGTCCTATGAAGAGCTTATAGATTTTATTTATTTTTTCTTTCTTTTTTTTTATGTTTGAGGTTTGAAATTGCTTTGTGCTAAATGTCAGAGATGACTTTAGTCATGGCCTGGGGGTTGAAGCCATTGAATCACAAAACAGATCTGACCTGTGGGTATTTGTCTACTTGGGGTAGGGGAGAGAATTTATGTAAAAATGAATGTGAGCTATGAATCCTTCAGACAGACTAACCCAGGCACTCCAGAATCTGGGGAATCTTCATTAGGCTCCTTTGGAGAATTCCTAAGGCAGCTATTAGTGGATGTAAATCTCCAAGGGTCCAGCCCCAAGACACATCTGAGATTAAGGGGATTGTCTGGAATTGTACTGCCTTTAAGAATGCATCAGGGTAAATTATTTGATATATACCACATAAAGCTTTGTAGGAAGGTTATGTAAAATTTAGCAATTAATATTACATAATAATAATGCATCATATTATGTCAATTATAGTATGTAATGATTATTACATAAGATATATATTTTCATATATGATTATAAAATTATATAATTGTATACTATTAAAATATTTAACTTATAGAATATCAATATAACAATGTATAAATTATGTTATGTAACAGTTATATAATATAATATGATTATACAGAACAATAATTATTATATAATCTAACAATAATAATAATTAATAGTTCAGGCTGGCAAGGTTTATAGATGAGCACCTAAATTTTAAAATGAAAACAATGATATTCAAGTGTATGAATGTAGAAGATGGGTGGGGCAGGGAAGTGGGAGTTACAGGAGTGTTAAAGATAGATAGAGCTTTAAGTACAGGATGCATATTTCATTGTATCTATTTTGACGTCTTTCCAAAGAGATTTCTTAAAAAGGGAAGGCAGTTGCAGTACCAAGTATTACCCTATCAGGTTACCCACAGTTCCCAGAATGATGAAATAAGTTGTTCTTGATCCCTCATGTTTAAGAAGGAAAAAAAAAAAGGGAAAAAAAGAATCTACAGGAAAAGGAGCTTCTTCCCTATCTGGACAGTCCACACATAAGAGCTTCCTCCTGGTTGGAGCCTTAGAACTCTTTGTAATTTAGACATTAACAAAAAACACTCAGGAATCCGAAGAGTTGGATAGATTATTGATTGGATAAAGTCCAGATCTGTCAATCCGAGAGTCAAGACTGATAAAATTACATCACACTTGAGTAAATAGACTTGTATTTTCAATTTGTGATTGCTTGACAAAAGAGAAAATTTAATAATTCACATATAATAATAGAGTGGCTGACATGATTTAAGACTTCAGGAGGGCTTCCCATTCTTTATTACTGTGATGTTTTGTTTTAAGTAGTATTATGTCTGTTGTACAGATAGAGAAATAGTCTCTGAGATTTCAAGTGACCCAGAGTTGCAAAGCTGGTAATTAATAGAGACAAGATCAGAACTTGGGCATTCTGGATTCAAGTCTGGAGCACCTTCTAATACGCCATGAATTGATGAATGAATTTTTGCTATCTTACCAGACTAGTACTTTTGTGTGATTCTGCAAGAAAATTAATCCCCTGATAGCAAAGCAATTCATTAAAACATTTTGAATGTATCTTTAGCTTTTGTAAAAGTTCATAAATGAATGTACTACCTTTAAGAGACTATCAGTGTTGTTTTTATTTGTGTCTCTTATTATGTAAAGCAGTGGTTATAAATTATTGAGAATGTAGCTCTGTCTATACATATCTCTGTTTTTCTCTTTTTTAAAAGGATGTTTGGCTAGAGAACATACTGGAAATAAATTCATCTTTATTAGTGTAGCTGCACATTGAAAACTGCACAATATTTACAAATACCGCTCTCTTATTAATATAGATTAAACCTGGGAAATGTTCTGGGTTTATTTTTATGCTACAAAGAAAAAAGATGAGTAGCTTTGATTGTTTTAACCATCTTCATGGAAAGTAACAATTCAGTCATATATCTGCATAGAAGTAGCTTCTCAGTGGAAAAGTCATTGTTGCTCTAACCACACATAGTAATTTAATAAAGGACAAATTTCAGGTTATTTTCAAAAAGTTAGCAAGCCACCAACACATTTCTTCAAAAACATTTAATGGCAACAACACAAATGTTGTTTATCCTCCTTAACATAAATCTGCAAAAATTTCAGCATCATAAATGGTATATTAAATTTAGCTGATATCATCCAGGGTGTTATTTTTAATATCATAATTCTTGGTTCCTTACTACCCAGTATCTTTTAGGCCCAAGACTTTTGATATTTGTACTGTTAAAGCGAATGTAAATCTAAATAAAGGAGATGGGCAAAGTGTTTCTGAGGGACCACCCACTAGTTAACAGAATTATTAGATAAAGGATGTCATTGCTCACAGTGCCATCTTATTAAAAAAAATGGTACAAAGGAGTTTCCTTTTATCTCTAGCTTTACAATCTCGTATAATTTAGAGCTCTAGTATAACTTTTTGTCCAGTGGTCAGTTGGTCTACCCATACCTTTGTATCTTGTATGGTTCTTGGCCCTTTTCCCCTTTGATCCTCCCTAGAAGATCTCTACTCATTGTACTGGAGCCTGCCTCTCGGCCTTGTAGCATTTTGTTTGTGCCAGGACAGAGCTCAGCCGGTGTCCCAGCTGTTATTCTTTCTCTCACTATGTGAAAATCCCACCTTCTGAAGCATATTAAATGTCTAGAAATTAAACTACCAAGTCATGTGTAGGACTAATGTAAAGTCAACTTTAAAATTATATTTACAGAAATAAGAGAAAGAGTAGCTTAATGTTAAATAATGATAACCAGTTTTGTGCAGTTATGCTTTTGGCGGGGCCAAACCCGAGGTATAGCTAACTGCTGAGCTGTCAATTATATCATCTCCCGGGATACTTGAAGTAACTGGACATCTGGTTATTTTGGTGATTGGACATTTGGTGATTTGGACATATGGCAATTTCGAAAAGCATGATAGTGGAAAACAATAGATTAAAAAAAAAATCTGTTTGGCAATGCTGGGTGGAAGAACCATATTGTATTCGAGGCACATTTAGAGTAGAGAATGTTCAAGCTGACTTTAGGCTTCATAGTCTGGAGTCTAAGACACTGTTATATTTGCTGCTTGGAATGGACTTGTGGTCACACTGCATTTCATTACGTTATTTGTGCTGGGGAAGCTGAAAAATTGTAAATTGATAGCTGCTCTAATTACGTTACACTTTAAGGCTGACAAACAGGGAATTCAGGTGCATTGCTGGTTTTTGTAGAAGTTTTTCTTTTTGATATTCTTCAGAAGGACATTTTGCTATTAGTGAATCAGTTGGGTGATAATGGTAATAATTCATAATTCTAGCTGGTATTTATATAATACTTTGGGGCATCTAGGTGGATAGAGTACCAGGCCTGGAGTCAGGAAAACTCATCTTCCAGAGTTCAAATCTGGTCCCAGAAACTTATTAACGATGTGATCCTGGCAGTCACTTAACCCTGTTTGCCTCAGTTTCCTCATCTATAAAATGAGCTGGAGAAGGAAAAGGCAAACCACTGCAGTATCTTTATCAAGAAAACCACAAATGGGGTCACAGAGTCAGACATGACTGAATACAAAGACAAACCAAAACAATACGCATATTGGGAAAAATCATAAACTATAAACTCTCTTTTTCTTACCAGTTAAGATCTAGTCCCGTGAAAGAATGAATGAAATAAAAAGCATTTATTAAGCACTTATTGTATTCTTGGCACTATGACAGTTATTTCCTTCTTTGTAAATCCGTCTTATAAATTAACTACATCAAACAACAAATTAGGTATATGAGTCTATATAATGTATATATGTCTGTGTGCATGTGTGTATGTACACACACACATACACGTAACAGCTATAGATATATATGTCTTTGTATTTTAGGCAATATTTAGGAAGTCTCATACTTTAAAAATATATTCCACACTAGAAAACCAGTATTTTGCTTCTCCCCCCTTGCTAGTAAACATTTTAGAAAGACAATGATTTGAAATCCTGCAGACTGATTTGAAAACCTGCAGTTACCCATTTACCCACTAGATGGCAGGCCTGCATTGGCTGTAAGGTGACATTAAATAAATTGTGTTAGAAACCCAGGCAGAACTTAATGAATGGGTGAATTACAGAGGCATTTAAAAAAAAAAAAGCATTTTAAAAGGCCATGTTGGATGGAAGGCTTAATAAATCATGAGGTGATTAAGAGAGATTTCCTGTATGAGAAAAATCTATCAGGAGTTCAACAAGTAAATAAATTGCTTTGTTGTAATGAAATTTGTTAAAATGAATGTATTTAAAATCTTGTTCATAGATCTGTTCCAACTCATCGGGATTGAAGTTGCCATCCAAAGGAATTAATATCTAACAGTGAATCTAGGGTTGAACAGAGTGATATTTTTTGACGCATTTGATGTTATCAGTAGCTTTAAGAAATAGCGTAACAGGGCCAGCCAGGTGGTTCAGTGAATACAGCACAGACCCTGGAGTCAGGAGGACCTGAGTTCAAATTTGGTCTCAGACACTTAACACTTAGCGGCCATGTGACCTCAGGCAAGTCACTTAACCCCAGTTGCCCTGCCTTCCTCTCTCCAAAAAGCAAAAAATAAATAACTAAATAAATGAGAACAGAGTAACAATATGACTATGTTTTTAATTTAAATTATGTATCTCTTGGCCTTTTTTAAAAGACCTCCCTTTCCAGGGCCTTTGAACTTCTGATTATTCGTATTGCTTTCCTAGGCTATAGGATCAGGCTATAGGATCCTTTGAGGTCATGGGTTCTTACCTCCTTATTTTATACGTAAGGAAAGGTAGTTACGTCACAGAGCTGGTCTATGAAATCAGATTCTCTGACTCCCAAATCCGTGCACTGCACCAAGATCTCCCTGTGCATAATGTGCTACCTCACTTGTGTCCTACATTAGGGCATCTTTGGGTGTGCAGCTTGACCTGTCACTCCCCACTTCCCCTCACCCCATACCCTCTCAGCATGCAGATGAAATTTCCATGAGTTAAAGAAAACTCAAAGAAATACAGAAGAAAATCAGCTTCATGTTAGGAGTTGGGCACTTTATTTTGCAGAGTCCTCATTTATTTTTCAGTGAAGACTCCTGCTTCAGACTTAGGCTTTCTTATACAAAATCTCCTTTTACATAAGAACATGAGTGATCAGCTTCTTAAAAGTGAATGGTGAAATCCTGTCCAGCTGTTGTACCATTTAGTTTTAGTGATGGATTAGTGCTACCATGTGCTGGGTTTGTTTTTTTTTTTCTTTTTTAGGCTACACAAGCAGTTTCTCTGAATCCTATTGATAACTTTGTTCTCCCCTTTCTATGCGATTGTACTTTCTCTTATACAAAGGAGGTGGAACACAGGCAGACTGGTTCTTGGCAGCCTGTTTCTTTCTCATAGCTTCCTTCGACTGTCCATTGCAGTGTTTGTTAAATGAAGTATGAAGGCAGAGATCTGTGGGATAAGAGGCATAATTTCCTTTGAGAAAGCACTGACAGCTTCTGGAGCTTATGCCAGGCCAGCTCTGCCAGCCATTGTTTCCTGGTGTCATGGAACTGCTATGTCTTTCACATGAAATGGGTGCGTTGGGTGTTCAGATTTTCCCCCCTCTGTATCATGTATACCCCCTGTGGCCTCCTAGCTTTTTGAAAAGGTTTCAGAATTCTTAATATAATATTATACGTGTCAGCCTGAAACATGGGCAACAACCCCTTCTCACACTTACCAGGGGTTCACTAATTAGTGGAGCCAGTAGCACTGTGTCTGTGTTGGGAGTTTTATTTGAAAATTTGACGAAGGTTCTTATGTGTTCAGACCCAATCTAAGGCCTTGCAAGCCTTTATCTTATAGACTGATTCAACGGTACATAGCTGGTTTAATGCTTCCTGTAGTTCTCATATTATCTGGACTAACTTCTTGAGCTTGTCATAAGTTTTTCTCAGTATTTCAGCTATGTATTTTTTCCCCTAGTACATCAGTACATCGTTGGTTTTGGTATCATTTGGGTTAAGCCATCTGGGTGGTACAGTAAATACAGCACTGAACCTGGAGTCAGGAAGACTCATCTTCATGAGTTCAAATCTGGCCTCAGACACTTATTAGCCGTGCAACCCTGGGCAAGTCACTTAACCCTGTTTGCCTCAGTTTCCTCATCTGTAAAATGAGATGGAGAAGGAAATGACAAAACACTCTAGTACCTCTGTCAAGAAAATCCCAAATGGGGTCACGAAGAGTTGGACATGACTGAAGTGACTGAACCACAACAGGAATCATTTGGGAATATGTTCCACATAGGATAATTTTTCTGATAATGGAAACCTACTCATTTAATCTGTAAAATTTGCTTTTAGAAACTATTTTTGTTGTGCTTCTCCTCCCCCCTTTGTATTCTTGGGGAATAATTTCTAAAATTGCTTTCTCTAGGTGCTTCAGAATATCTTTTTCTCCAGGCAGTCTTAGAACTCAGTAATTGGGGGCAAAGTTTAAAAAAAAAAAGCCTTGTTAGAATGACATGTCGGTTACCTTAGTGTCATTTGGTGAAAGACCTTAGAAGGGGGTATTGTTCTTGATCACTTATGGAGGAAATCCTTCCTCCAGACCATCAGGCTCAGTTTTAGTCAACAAAAGAGAATTCAGAAACCTAGGTTGGAATTCCTACATATAACTTTAAAAGTTTTCATTATTGTACATGTTTTAGTCTAACCACTACTGAACTGTTTAGAATTTTTTTCTAAAATTACTCATGTCTTTAGAAGAGAGTTGAATGTGAAAAGACCAGCTCAAATGATTCCTAGTCACTCAATATTTTTTTAGTCGGGTGAAAGGCCTTAGAACAAGTTAAAGTTTTCAGATAAATGTTTAATATAAAAGCGAGTCTTCTCTCCACTCTGAATTTAGGAAGCCTTCCTGACTGAAGGACTGTGGATCCTAGGTTTTGAATATTTACTGCCCACCTGTTCCCTCTTGCCAGTCTACCCTTCCCTCATGAGCCCTCTCTAGGGACCATCTAGGGCCCTCCTGGTGAAAAAGGATAAGTTAGCAGGTGTTAGGGAGAAGTGTTAGATGTTGGTAATCACAGAATCTAGGCTTTATCCCAGCTGGACTCAAAATGGTTGAAAAGAGAAAGTGGGTAACTGTCAGAAAGGTTTTCATTAGAAGGAGTAGACAGTGTGCTTCATTGAAGGGATTAAATGTGACACACATAGTAGATCAAGAGAGCTATTGTAGGTAAAGCTCTGGGACTGGCGTTGGAAAAGCCCGAGTTCAAATCTAACCTCTGACAAGCCACTTAACCTTTGTTTAAATGGGATAATAACTATCTACCTTCTGGGATTGTGAGGATCAAAAGAGATAAAAGTTGTAAAACCCTTAGTCCCTTGCTTGGCAAACAGCGGGTGTTTGATAAATCCTTCCTCTGTTTCTTCTTCTCTTATTCCCTTCCCTCCTTCCCTTCTTCCTTCTTCCTTCTCCCTTCCCCCCCCCCCCCCATTTATGGGTGCTCAGTAAATGTCCATTGACAGCACTTGTTGAAAAGAAAACCATTTAGATTTTCTACAGCAAAATAAATCGCTGTGGTCATGTTGTTTCAATTATGATCTTCCCCCAGGATGCCCTTTATTCAAATAGGGACCTATTTACTATAATGCTGCCCTCTTGTCCTATTTCAGACAGACACATACTTGGAGGACTTTTTATTTCAAACTTCCCCTTACCCTCAAATGAAGGAGTGGAATGGTCTTCTAGGAGACACATTTTTTGGGGGGGGAGGGTTTTCACATTTGTTAATATGTATATATCCATAGTTTGTTCGCATGAAACTTTAAACAAAATGGGTCACAGACATTATTTTTATACTCACAGACCAAGTAATTTTAGACCTATAAAGTGTGCTTTAAAAAATCATGTCTACATGTCCAACTTCCAAAATGCCTTCTTCACCACAATTTCCAAGTTCCTGAAAATTTTACGTCCAGAATCTACCAGTACCACCTTAGCATCCCTCCTGCCAGCTGTTAGAGCTACTCTGGTGATGCCCGTTGTGTGAAGCATTCTCTTGGTTCCTAAGCCTCTATTCCGTGAATTCGTCCACATTGCTTGGTCTCTGTCTTCTATCATCAAGTCCATCTCCTGTTGAAATCTTGAGTCTGTCTTTCACAGAGATTGTTAGATAAGGACATGGTATTCTTTCTTAGACCAGATGCTGGATTTAGACCTTTTAGCCAAACTCTTTAAGCAGTCTAGCCCCTTCCTAGAGTCCCATACTATTGGAATGTAAAGGACCTGACCTTTAGAATTCATCTAGTGAAGCCCTGTCATTTCTGAGATGGGGACACTGAAGCTGGCAGAGGTGGTGGCATGGCTTGCCCAGACTCACCCGGCTAGTCCATGAGTGGCAGCACAGGGCACGAGAACGTAGGAGGTCACTGACAGAGTGTTTCAGAACTCATTTCACAGATGAGGAGATGGGGGCCCAGAGAACTGAAATGACATGCTGGGGGCTACACCAGGAGTAAATGCCAGATGGGGGAATCTGAACCTCATTTCTCCTGGCTCAGACAGCTTTCCCCTTGTGGTTCTCAATCTTCCTAATGCCCCGACCCTTTAATACAGTTCCTCATGTTGTAGTGACCCCAACCATAAAATTATTTTTGTTGCTACTTCATAACTGTAATTTTTCTACTGTTATGGATTGTAATGTAAATATCTGATATGCAGGATGTATTTAAATTGAACATAACCCACAGGTTGAGAACCGCTGCATTAGGCCATAAGGCTGTTCCCTCATTGATCTTTTCTTCTTCCAGTCCCTACTCCACACAGTCTGATACTGTGGACAGTCTTTTTGTACAGAAGGCGATTCTTTCTCTCTGCTCCAATTCATCTCTTGCCTCTGATGGCGTTAAAGGCTCCCCGTGATCCGGTGACATCCAGTCCTTAGAACCTCGTCTTGTGCTGTTGCTCTCTGTACACTCTGCTTTTCGGGCAATCTGGACCATTTCTTACCCCAGAATGTAGCTTTCACTTTCCAGCATCTCGCAGTGGTTATCACTGAGTAGGTGCTCAGTAAGTGTTTGCTGGAGTGAATTGAATTTCATGCCTTCCTACCTTTGCTTACACTATTCCATTTACCCAGAGTGTTCTCCTTTCCCCTTGCATCTGTCGAATTCCTACTTGCTCCGTGCAGCATTTCAGTAAACATTTATTAAATGCTCCTTTATGTGTAAGATACTGGGCCGGGTTATGGCAAGGCAGAGACACTGGCATAAACAAAAAAATAGTCCCTGCCCTCAAGGAGTTTACATTTTACTGGAGGAAATGTACAGATAGATATGTAAGAAGAAAGCATTAACAACCAGAAGAAATCACCGAGTCGGTGAATGTGAAAATCCTTTGGAAAGTATGAAGCTCCACTTATTGCAGTGTAAGAATAATAATTGTAATCTTCTTGCCACAATCCCATTCTTGGTTTACTTGCTCTTTGGTTTATGGGTAGCATAAGTTTATGGCTTACATTTGGGTCGACTACTCAGAAGGGCAAGGTCTAGATTTGTATCCACATCAGTTCCCCAACGTTGTTGAAGAATGGCAGTTTGTCTGTAATTTATAGTCTAGGTGGTTGTCTGAGGCACTTTGAGATTAAGTGCTTTGCCCAAGTTTATTGAGTCAGTATTTGTCAGAGGGAGGATTTGAACTTTGGTCTTCCTGGCTCTGAGGCCAGCTCTATGTCCACTACAGTGGGTAGGCAATTATCTGTGTGACCCTGTGCAAATCACCTAATCCCAATTTCCTTCCCCCTATATATAGGCTATAGTACTTGAAAATTATCTATGGGTGGATTGTATAGACTATGTAGGTTTCTGCGGGTCCATTTTAAAACTTTTTCTTAAACCAGCATATTTTCTCATCAGAAATATGACCTTAGAAAAACTTTATACTCGATACTAGTGGTTGAAAAGCTACTTTTTTCATTGGCAGGTAGAAGGGTCTTGTTGGGTAAGAGAATCAGAATCTAAAAAGATTTCTGCAGGTTTTAATGATGGGATGAATCTAGTAAAATGAAATTTCATAGTGATAAATATCAAGTCCTACATTTGGGCTAGGAAAAAAATCATCTGATGAGCTGGAAAATTTCCAGAGAGGGTTAATCAGGTAGGTAAGGGGGCTTGAGACTGTACCATGACATTTGAGGACTCTTTGAAGGAAGTTGGAAAAGACTTTTAAAGAAGACTTGGTCTTCAGTTTGTAGCTATTTGAGGTGTCCTGTAGAAGAGGGGTTAGACTTTTTCTCTTTGGCCCCCAGGAGTCAAAACAAGGACTAGTGAATGCAATAAAGAGGCACGTTTGGGTTTCATATGAGAAAGACATTCTCAATATTTCAGAGCTATTCCCAAATAGAAAGGGGCTGTCTTGGGAGATAAAACTCCCTGACGAGTAGGTTTGTTCAAGCATGGGTTAGATAACCATTTGTTGAGAATGTCATAGAGATTTATTGATGCTTTAGGTAAGGGGTTGGGCTAGGTGACCTAAGAAGAACCTTCCGATTCCAAGGTTCTGTGATCTTAATTACATTCCCCCCTTTAATTCTTTTAGGGATCAGGAACATCTGGCTTGCTTATTCGTGACATCAGAAAAACATATTGTTGGAGCTGAGATGGTTTGATTGATGCAAGCTTGGAAACAAGGAGTTCCTCTGTTCATGAACTCAAGAAGTTGTAATTAAGAAGATGAAGAATGTATGTGGTATACTTTGGAGATTTGTCTTCAGATAATACACTTCTTTGGACTGAAGATACCTATCTGCATTTCTCAGGTAAGCTTAAGGTAGTAAATCAAAATCTACTGCCTGACTATGGTCTAGAAGAACCTATTTAGAGAAATAAAGTTAAGTAACTTAAAAAACACTTCTTTAAGCATAAATTATTCTTTTTTTTTGAGGACTATATTGTAACTTCTTGCCAATGTTTTCTTTCTGTGTCAGGTTACTGTAGGTATTTGTATGTTGATTTATTTCAAGGAAGAGGTGCTTGGAAACAAATTTGAGACAGTTATATTTTAACGTTTTCATTTAGGAGAGCCATTTGTTTCCATGTATACATATTTGTACTATTAATGGAATGTTGTTCACGCCCTTCTCTCCCCACAAGAAATAAAAAAGGAAAGTAGGGTGATTTTAAAAAATCTTTTATTTTTACTTCGATTGGAATATTCCTTAGTTTCAATGCTGTTCTGGTGGTGTGCCAGTATTGCCTGGTTCTCATTGCTTGTGGAATTATTAAAATCATAGATGTAAAGTTCGAAGGGTTCCTGCAGATGGTTGAGTCTGGACTCTGAGGCTCAGTAGGGAAGTAACTTGCCCACTATCACACATGTCGTAAAATGATAGTAGAGCAAAGATTTGAATCAGGTCTTGTGGTTTCATATACAGCCCTTGCTGGACTATATCATGGTTATTGAGACAGGCTGTGCTGAATTGGAATGAGGGAAGGCTGACCCTCTGTTTGATAAGTTCTTTTTGTTTGTCAAGAAAGGGCCCTCAACTTTTGAATTCTTTTCTCTGTTTGATAGTACCCAATTTGACTGTAGATAACTCATCTTTTTTTTTGGTTTCCCATTCAAAGGAGAAACAAAAACAACACCCAATATGATTTGCTTCATTTAACTTGAAAGTTCTGGCTGGTATTATACAACATAAGCACTGAAGTTAATAGCAAAAGATTTCCATTTAAAAATTGAATACCATAGCACCCTTTCCACAAAGCCTTTCTGCATGCTTATAATCTGAACATTTTCTCCAGAAGTTTAGGCCTTCTGCATTTGAGTTTTTTTCTTGTAACTAAAATTTGAGAAAAACATCCGATAGCCTGAGAAAGAACTACTGTACCAGGAGTAAAAAGATGTTTTAATTTGTAATGATAGTTTGTCCCGTATAACAGTCTCTTATTGCATCAAGGTTTGATTGTGGGTACATCCTTATTTTACTATCTAGTTGTGTAGAACTATGGAGAAACTTAAAAAAAAAGGAATGAGTTCCTTTAAAAAAAAAAGCTTGCTTTTACTTTCGTAATATTTGGATTGATTGGCTAAATGCTCTTACTCTAGTGCTGGGTTGAACATATTGAAGTACTTTGACTCTACTCTTAATTATCCTGGGGCATAACTATCACAAACAGTCATTCTAGGTGTCTGCTAAAAGTTAAGGCTTTGTATGTGGTACCTAGGCCATCAACCTAAAAGCCAAATCTTTCATAATAAAAGGTGAAACAGCTGGTGTATCTCCAAATATTTTCACATAGCAGGTAGTCAGTATTTCTTTCTGATCTTAAATACAGTTACGTAGTGTTTGCCTGTTGTCACAAGGGCTTTTGATAAAGAGTGTGCCAAGACTGGTTGTGGCCAGCATGGCCTCCTCACGTTAGCTGTCTGAAATCCATTAGGGCAGGTTTTATTTAGACAGTGCATGATCTTGAGAGGCAGCATGGTATAGTGGGTAAAGAGCCATTCTTGGTGTCAGGAAGACCTGGTTTCAGGTCTTGCCTCTAATACGTATTGGCGCCATACCTCTGAGTAAATCATTCAGTCTCTTTTTATGCCAGGTAACTACCTAAGACTCGTTTTTCTCTTGTTGTTAGTCTTTAGCTTTCTATGAGGACCAAGGGCATCATGAAGGTGATGTCTTGATTTGTGCATGAATTGGATACAGTTCCTGATTAATGGAAAGAAAGAAATTAAAATTAAAAATAAAGGAAAGAAAAATTCCCTCCCTGGGAATGAGGGGTGGTCCTAAATCAAGGAAATCACAGGTCTTAGGACCCTCCTCAATTCCCCCTCCCACATTTGAAGAAATGACCATAATGCTGGGTTCTTAATTATCTGTAAAACATTGAGAAGAGTACGTATTCTGTGAGTGTCTCAAAATGAGAGTTTTTTTTCATTGAACTAAGCTGGCAGAAGTGTAAAGTCTTTGTCCTAGAAAAGATATACTATAATCCAGTCCCTGTAGGGATCTTTATCTCTGTTTAGATCCTTACTTTCATAAACACTTAGAGAACTAAGCCCATGGTTTTTTAACCTCAATTCTACTCTACTATTCCAGCACTGATAGCAGAGATCATAAAATAGAAAAGCTAGTAAGAAAGGCTAACATCTGTAATACCTCAGCTCAAAGTGCAAAAAGAGGGCTATTGCTTTAAAAAATAATTTAGTAAGGGTTTTTAAAGATTGTCAAATTGTTGTGAGAGTTGGCTAAAGAATCACTTTTTCTGTTTTCCTACTTTGGAAGTGAATAGGTTTATGTATAATTCTAGTTAGACATAGGGAGATGGATTTTGAGAGATCTTTCCCTCTTTTTACAATTCCAGGGGAAATGTAGGTTATTCATAGGCTCTGTGTGTATGTATACTCTTTATCAGTTGATCTGTCTATGAAATACTCATATAAATATAGCTATTTCTAAAGAGATGCATGTATGTCTGTAGAGTGTGTATATATGAAATATATACACATATACACATCTGTAGATAGATAGATAGTTAGAAATGTAGCCTCAGATGTCTACTAGCTTTGTGGCCCTGGGCAAGTCACTTAACCTCAGTTTGCCTCCATTTCTTCAACCATAAAAATGGGGATAATAACAGCAACTACTTCATAGAGTGTTTGTGAGGATCAAATAAGTGAATGTTTGTGAAAAGGGCTTAGCACAGTGCCTGGCACACAGTAAGTGCTATATAAGTGCTTAGTCCCCTCCCTTCACATTGTCATTCTGGTTTTGGGGCTCTTTAACACCAGTGTTAATGTCTTCTCTTGCTGAATTGTACATCACTTTGTAAATGATAATCATGATCCGACACACAAAAAAACCTGAATTTTTAAAATAGTACTTAGTGGCATTTGTAGTGCCAACATGATGTTCACAGTGCCTACAGCAGCTATGACTATGCCGGCATAATTTTGAATTGCAAAATATAACATACCCTCCACATGGAAGATAGAACCAAAACATTTATTCAGACACCAGAAAGCCAAATCCATCATAGCAACAAAGAAATCTATACACAATAACAATGCAGGGGGCACTGCCATCCCCAAGCCTTCCCCCTGCTAGGGCCTTCCCACAAACAAACAACCGCTTCCTAGTTTCTCCCTCAGTTCTAAGTGCTTTGACCAACTTCTTCTTAGCTTTCCTCTGCCCTTCCTGCTCTACCTACTCAGCAAGCTCCTCCCACCACAGACTCATGTGACTCAAGCAGGTCACATGGGCATGTTAATGGGTGGGAAAGATCTTCCCATTAAGCAACAATACATTAATAGCTTTGTAACAGGATTTTGTTGTTGTTTGGTTGTGTCTGACTGTCCGTGACCCTGTATGGGGTTTTCCTGGCAAAGATACTGGAGTAGTTTGCCATTGCTTCTCCAATTCACTTTTCAGATGACGAAACTGAGGCAAACAGGTCATGCAGCTAGGCAGTGTCTGAGAGCAGATTTGAACTCAGGTCTTCCTAACTTCAGGCCTTGTGCTATATCCAACTGTGCCTGCTACCACCTGGCTGCCTCCAAATCAAACGTAATAGGCTTTTACAGTACTATATTCCATAAACTTCCTCTTCTTATTATTCTCAGTGTGTTTTCTAATAAAACACATTATAGTAATTCACATAAACGAGGTGTGATGTGTAAGAAAATGTTACGAGATGACAAAGCTCTGTCATGTTGTCTGAGTAGTAGGGGATGGTGGCGGTGGCATTAGGTGGAATGGACCAGGGCTATGTTGGTGAAAGAATCTCTAGCCTGTATTTTCTTACAAATAGCAACTCAAGATTTTCTGTGAATAGTGGTAAACAACTGACCAAGAATTCCAAGCTCCAGGTTTCATTATGGTGAAAAAAAGCAAGGGCCAAAATGAAAAAAGAAATTTTTCATTTAAATACTTTGAAAGGTTAGCATCTATTCCTGCTAGTAGATTGTTTGTATCATTATAGTAGGCCAGTTAGAATTTATCATAGTAACATTTATAGGGATGCTATTACTTTTCCATCTACTCTGTTTGCCAATTCTTTCCACAGAGTACTAGTACTCCTAGACTTTTTTTTTTGATGTTGAGCAGTGAGGTGAGGAAATGGATAGAGCATCAGGCCTAGAGTTAAGAAGACTTCTCTATGTGAGTAGAAATGTTTACTCAGATGCTCATTGGCTGTGCAGCCCTGGGCAAGTCACTTATCCCTGTTTGCCTCAGTTTCCTTGTCTGTAAAATGAGCTGGAGAAGCAAATGCAAACCACTCCTGATTATTTGCCAAGAAAATACCAAATATCAAACAGTCGCAAAGAATCAGGCATGACTGAACGACAAATATTTTTTAAAACTTTTTGTAAGCAGAAGTGACCTCATACTTTTCTCTTACCTTTCTATCCCTTGTTCCTCCCCAATCTGTCAGATAAGCATTGTTATAAAAAAGAGACAAAAAAAGGTATGTGATCACCTTTTAAGATTTGATTTATTACAGAAGTTTTGCAGGTCAGAATGGTGGGTAGTGATGAGCTTGAAAATCTTTAATGGTTTTAAGTATTAGATACTTAGCTTATTTTCATAGTTTCTGATTCCTAGTAGAGAATGACAAAGCAAGAACAATGGAGGGTCTCAGTAAAAAGCGGTACCTTAGATTTAGTTTGGAAATATTTATATTTTAAAGATTTATTTGAGATCAGTAATTCAGAATTGAATTTACTGAGCAGTAAACTAATTCCAGAATATTTTTGCCAAGTTATTTATTAGATGTTTTCCCAAGGTTCAAGGTTCTGGTGTTAAGACAAATTTTTTTTTTTTGCTCGAAAACATTAGGTTTAGGCTATTATTTAACATAATAAATACAGCAATATTTAAGAGAGTCTTGTTAAAGTAGGTTGTTATACTTTGGGCAGAGAATCTTCCACAAATTATCAGGAATATTTAAAATAGATTTACAGAGGAGAAAAATCTTTGTAGTTTTTCCATCACTTATTCAAAGAGGAAAATCTTACATCAGAAAAGTTCTATATCCGGATTTATCTGATAACCCACAGAAAACCTTTGTTTTTAGTTGACTATTTAACATTCATTTCCAATTGCCAAAGTAGTCATAGATTAAGATATTAGTAACAATAATTCTCAGCCGGGGTGCATTATGACCCTAGATTGGGTGTTATAAGGAGGTTAAAAAAAAGATGAAGGGAATGACAGCAACCACTTTCTTCCTCTGACCACGTGACAAAATTGGAGACTATTTTGGGGAGAACAAATTTTTGCCTTATCTGCTTTTGCATGTCCTTTTCATACCCTTGGATTCCTGTTCCACTTCACAGCTTTCATACCCTCAGATTGCATATCCAGGCAGATGAATATATTAAACTGACATTTTTCTAAACTCTCTAGACATCTGGGGCCTGTGGAAGGAATTAACTTCAGGGAGCCAGTGTTGTTACCTACCTCAAACCCAAGTTAGCTATAAAACTTTAATTATAGACTTTTCCTGTTTTGCAAGTGGAAATTTTGTTATCTTTGCTTGACTATTACACCACACGTGCATGTGTGTGTGTGCACACACATGTGTGCACGCTTACCATGAAATCATTTCTTTGAGTCTGATATGAATGAAACTTGAATATTTTTGCAGTGTTTACAACCAAAGAGTACGTGCTTTGATTACTAGCTTCTCAGGCTATTGAAAGTTCTGTCTGCTCCAGTACAGTATTATCTGGGCAGAATTTCCTTTACTATAAGAAAGTTATTGGCAGAAATTTTAGTGAAGAAAGAGGACAGTAGTGAAGAAGTAGTTTTGTGTAGTGTTTTAAAAACATGTAGAAAAACATAAAAGGTATATTAATCATGCAGATGTAATAAGCTTTCTACTGATATGTGTCAGATAAAATAGTTTTAGCAGAAAAATAAAAATCCCTTTAAAATAACATTAGAGGAATAGATTGTACAAAAGGGGCTGTATTTTGATTTTTAATTTCTCTTACAGAAATTGCATTGTGCACAATGAGGTGACTCGTAGTACTATATGGATGAGTAGTTAAAAGAAGGATTTCAAATAAAGCCATTGAATTTTCTTAATGAACCTGCTAATTTGTTATAACTTAGACTTGATAATATAGCTTGCCTTCTTTTAGAAAAATTATTTTTCTGCATCATTCTAACTTCATACCTTCTTATTCATATACATTGAGTTTATAATGATAAAAAGTTAACTGGTTGCTATTGCATTTTGTTTAAGCTACCTTTATTTTTAATTCATGGACTAAAACAAGCATTTCCATTACATAATACAATTTTTAAAAAAGATGACTGTACATGAAACTACAAAATGATCATGTACAATTTGTTATTCCTTTTAAATATGTAATTAAGTTATCATGTAAATTTCTTCCCCTGCCCTATTTTTGGAAGGTATATAAGCTCTCACATGAGAAGAGTCTTTTGTTGGTTAGTTGGTTGGTTTTTAAAAGGAGCTGGCGACAGGTAGATTGTCTCATTTCACTTTTAACCTTTTACCTGTGGAATAAAGTAAAAGCTCCTTGTCCATAATCCTTTGGGAAGGATCCCATTTGTTTAGATGAATTTTCCAGACAGCTAAAAGTTAAACTTCAAGTGATGTAGCTTAAAGAAAAGTTGTAAAAATTAAATCTTCTTAGGGCTTCTTAACACAATCTGCCAATGACTAATGGTAATCATTATGAACTCATTTATAATATGTTAAAATTATAATCATAACAGGTCACAATAGCCCATGAAGTAGGCATTGTAAGAGCTGTATTCATATCCATTTTACTGAAGAAGAGATATGTCATTTGACCAAGTTGACATAGTAAGGGGGCAAAGGTAGGTTCTAAACCCAGGCTAATAATTCCTTTTCAGTTACAGCATCCTGCATTTCACACAGGTGTGGCTATAAGACTGAAGGTAAGCTCTGGTACTTGCTTACTTGACAAAATCTCTCTGATGTCAGCTTGCTTTTTGACTCCTTGCTTCTTTCATATAAAAGTAGAGCAACGCTCTGTAGAGACAGCTGCATTATCCCTTGGGAAATATAACATGACACCTCCTACAGAATGAACTATCAAATCATAGACTGATACATTCTTCTCCCAATTAGTCTTCTTGCTTTCCAGAAACATCATCTTCTTCATTGTTGAGCTAGCTGTCTTTTGATTTGTCAGCACCAAAAAAACCCCACCATTGTCCCTGATTTTACCATCACTAACACAATATACCACAGGCACCTTCTTGTCAATTTGTGTCCTCTCTTATTTTATTTGGACTCTTTGTTGACAAATTATGAAGGACTGTTTTTCACCATTTCAAGAGTTTGTCCCAGGATATTTTTGTTCCAGGGTATTTGGGGGCGGGGGGAGGGTGTGACTTAACCCAATGCCTGTAAATTTTTCATTTTCATTTTTTTTTTGAGAGTAAGATCTTTAATATCTCCAAAGATTGGACATAATAGGTACGTGCTTTTACGTCATTTCAGTTGTTCCAACTCATATATACATACACACATATATGAGAATATAGAATATCTATAACTAAGTATAAATATCTGTCTCTAGGTAGATACACTTTGATATATATATGATGTCTCACATATAGAATGTAGATTTTGGGGGAGCAAGGACTGTTTCTGTTTCTTTTTTGTGTTTGTATGCCCAGTACCAAACACAAAATGTTGTTGTTGCTGAGTCTGTTCAGTCATGTCTAATTCTTCATGATCCCTTTTGGAGTTTTTTTTTTA
>CM053581.1:491802084-491866094 GCA_028627135.1 Pseudochirops cupreus | reverse complement strand
TTTTGGAGTTCTAGGATTGGTTTAGAGTCCTGTTTTATGGGTATTTTGTGGTGGCTATGTGAGAGCTGCGATATGTTGCTGCCGCTATGCTGCTATCTTGGCTCCGCCCCCCAAATTTTTCATTTTCAGAAGACTGTGGATGATATTTCTACTGACAGGATACATTTTCCCTAAAGTCCCTATTAAGTGAATTTTAACAAGAATTCCAGATGCAAGCCACATAAAACCATATCTTTAATATTATGATATTGAAAATCCTATGTAGCATTTGCATGATAGATAAATTTTATCATGCAATCTCCTCTACAATAAAATAGATTAAATCAGTGATATGGTGCTGCTGCAGTGGCTGGTGGTGGTGGCTTACCCAGGATTAGTGCTACAAGTATCTTAACAGTAGAATAAGCTTTACTCAAGTAAGCTTATGGTTCTGAAATAATCTTTAAAGCATCAGTCACAAAAAATTATTGCTCATGATGAATGTGATAATAAAGTTTTACAGTTAATAAAGGCTTAATTTTAGAGATACCTGCAGTACTAGTAGTACAGGAGTATCAGAGCTACTTATATCATATCTGTTGTCCATTGACAGACTGGAAAAGGGGCGTAGTCAACCCTTTCCATGGTACAACTAAGCAATTCATTGGCCAAACTTTGACCAGATTTCCTCTTTGCTGAGCTTTAGCTACCCCAGACACATCTATCTTCTAACTTCCCTATTTCTGTTCAGGGTACCACCATCTTTCCCACCTTCTAGGTTGTCACCTCCAGTGTCAACTTGAGTTACTCCCTCACTCTATATATCTAGTCACCTGTCATATCTCATATCTATCTATCCAACATCTCTCATATCCATCCCCTTCTCTCCATTTGCACAGGTACCACCCTAATTTAGGCCCTCATCACCTCTCACTTGGACTTCCTTGGTGTTAGTCTCCTGATTGGGTTCTCTGCCTCAGGTCTCTATCTATCCATATAACTGCCAAAATAATTTTCCTCAAGTACAGGTCTTACTATATCACTCTTCCCTTCCTTCCAAAATTATCTTTTATCTGGCTTTTCTACATTCTTTTTAGATCTTCATAGGTTGTGGCACTTAATTTACATTGGTCAAAGTTATAGATTAAATTATCATACTCATTGTCAATGTCAAAAGATTCAGCCTGAATGGACCCAGAACGGGCTTCAGTCAGCAGGTATCTTGAGTTGTCAGACAGAGAGAGATGACTGACAGAGGCAAAACTGGATTAGAAATTTGGGAGAGGAAGGGTACCGAGAAACATTTATTAAGTACCTACTGTGTTCTAGGTACTGGGCAAAGTGCTTTGTACATATTACTTCATTTGATCTGATAGAAACTTGTCGTTAAAATTGGATGAAAGAATAGTAAGAACAGTTATGAACTGTATTGTTTCATGTAACACAGAGACAGTGGAAAATGAAACTAGCTTAAAGAAAACATGGCAAGATATCCAACTAAGCCAAGTCATCTCTTTTTCATCCTTGAATGACAATGGAAGGACTGAAAACAAAAGAAACAGAAGATACTTAAAAGCCATTTTAATGAACTTGCCTTTTTTTTTTCTTTCTGATATGAATGTATGTTCTTTTTTTGGCTGCCTTCAGTTTTATTGATGTGTTTTGTTTTATATCACATACATTTATAGATTACTCCCACTTTTGAGAAGTCTCTTGTAACAAGGTAAAACTAATAATACAATGACCTTATCTGAAAGTATATGCATTATTTCACATCTATAGGACTCCTGTCATCCTATTTTAAAAAAATTTAACGGAAGTCTATTTTCTATCACATTTCCCCTACCCCACTAAAAAAAGAGGAAAAACAAATTTCTTTGAACAAATATGCATAATCAAAGAAAACATTCCTCTGGTGGCTGTAAACACACACAATATAAAATATATGTACATGTTTATATATATATAAATGTATATATCCAGGTCTGTATCCCTTATTCTGTACTCTAAATCCCCTAGCTTTAGCAAGTTTCATCATTAGTTCTCTGGAATCATGAAGAGTCATTGTATTATTCATAGTTCTTAAAACTTTGAAAATTACTTATTTTTATAATGCTGTCATATAAATAGTTTGCTCATTTAGTTCTTCATTAATTTATTCAGGTCCTAAAATTGTTCATTTTAATAATTTTGATATTAGGATATAAATTATTATTCTGGTCACCTCATTCTTCATTGGTTCATAGACATCTTAACATATATTTTAAAAATCATGTACCACAACTTATTCAATATCGTCTCCAACAAAGTCAGTGAAACCACTATTTTTTGTACCCTAACATTATAGTTCTCAAAATGCTCATAGAAGGGGTAGAAACAGAGAACAAGGATAGGAAAAAGGAGATCAGACCCAGCATATAGAAAAGAGATCTCTACTGTAGGCAATACAATTGTGAGGGCGTCAAAGAACAGATATCCAGCATATCTGAAGGAGAGAAGATACCAAAGGCATAGAACAAAGGCATAGACCTTGTTAATACTGAGAAAGGTAACTGAAAGAACATCAGTAACGGATCCATAGGTGGACTCTCCCATCTGTACAAAACCTCTGAGTCATTTATACAGAGTATGAGTCATCTATACATGAATTGAGGGCACCCTCAATGAGAATATTAGTGGGCAGCAAACAGGTTTTTACAACAGATATTAAAAAATGGACCACATCTTTACTGCCTTACAATTAACTGAAAGATACAGAGAACAAGAAATTTAATTCTACTTAATCTATTTTTATTTGAAAGACAAATTCGAAGATTTTGGTAGAACAAGATACTTTGCAAGCTTTTGCAGCAAGATTGTTTCCGACTTTACTTCAAGATCATTCAGGATTCTTTTAACGAGTTACCACAGAAGTGTATCTGTTTGGTGACTCTTGAATAGGTCAGTGTAGAGCAAGGAGATGGCCACTGCTTTGGAGGAGATACAGCACAGAGTCCAGGTTGAGGAGGAATTCCCTGGACGTAATGAGGTCCTTCCGAGGTTCTGATTTGCAGATGACATTGTGTTGATTGCATCAAGCCCCAGAATGCTGCAGAACTACTGGAAGGGAGATAATTATTCAAAGAAGTTTGGTATGTCCATCCACAAGTGGGTGAAGGACTGTCTTTTGCCCAGATTTTTACTTTGAACATGCAATTGTGTGTATCAGTTGTTCAGATGATTGTACTGTCTCTCTCCGTCTGTCTCTGTCTCTCTCCATCTGTCTCTGTCTCTGTCTCTCTCACTTTTGCAGGGGTAAAGTTCCCAGAAAACAGTGCAAAAGTAAAAAACACTCATGTTGAAACACTGAAACTATGGGAAATAAGGGAGTTAGGTGTCTGTGGCCATCAAAAACTATAATTTTTCACTAGAGATTGGTGAAAATACACTTTTTTGCATGCAGTTCTTTTTAAACAGAACATTAATTTTGATAACATGCACTTTTCCTAATATAGTGGCCGTGAAATAATGCATAAAATTCAGTACACAAAGTTGGTATCCTTTTTTTCTTGCTATTAATTCCCTAGATTATGTTATGTTTTATGCTAACATCTCAATTAAAAAACAAAACAAAACTTTATTTCAGACAATATTCACTTTCCATAACACATGAAATCTGTGATACCAAAAATACTGTATAGCAAATGAAATTCTTAAAATGAAAATATTTTTTAACCTGAATCTTACCTTCCGCTCTGTCAGATGGTGGTGTGAGAGCATTGTGCTATATTCTATACTGCTGTAAACCTCTCTACCTTGGCAGCCCCTTGAAAACCAAGGGAGAGGTTGCTGGGACTTAGTCATTGCTGTCAGAAGATGCCAAGACTGGCAGTGTCATGACATCACCTCTGACTCTGTTCCTCATGGCTGGTGGATGGTGTTGGAGGTTGCAAAAGATGTACCAGCTTGAAATAATCAGTCAGTGACATTTGTACCATTTGAGATCCTTAAGGGTCTCAGAGTATGGGAGCGTAGCAGAGACTGCAATGGATGATGGGATTGGCAGTCTAGATGTCTCTAGGCAGATGGTTGATTAGACTGACAGCAGCTGTAGACATTCCAGCAAGGAGTTTATCTAACACCTTTATTTTCTCACTAAGCTGTGTCACTGACTTGGCATGCTTGGGCTTGGGAGACCAAAGGACTTATGCTGTTGGGGCATAATTGCAACACAGAACGTACATTTTAAAGGCCAATAATGAAAATGTGCAAGAAATGCAGTGGAGCTCCTTACAACAGTAGGATGAACAGGACCAGTAAAGTGCCTAATAGGATACCAGCTGCTCCACAGACTTGTAGGCATCTTGCCTCAGATTTTTTTCACTGCTGTGCATTTCCCAATGTGAAAGTGAAAATGAGGTTGCTAGTAAAATCACGGGAATGCTTGAAGTTGTCAAAGTTAAATGTGCTCATTTTGAGGATGGACTGCACATTTATGATGTGTGTGTGTGTGTGTGTGTGTGTATGTGTATGCATACACACCACGCATTTAGGACAGACGGACAATGCAGAAGGACAGTGATCTAGACTCAGAAGTGAAAAGAGCAGGAAAGTGGGCTGGATTGCTTTTGGGAGACTGGTAAAGTACTTTTCTTGACCCCAGACTTCTCCTCGTGGCTATTTTCTCAAGTCACACATTTTTAATAGTGTTGTGTAGCAGTGAGATACTGAAACACCGCTTCCTTTGAAGAACTGAAGATGGGTGCATTGCAGAGGTTAGCTGCGGTGCCTGGCGGGTATGGGAAGGCTTCAACAAAGAACTCTGAAGAGCAGGTTTTAGGAAAGTGGAGCATCAAGAATTCTAGGTGTGAGGAGGAGATAGGCTCACCGTGAGGCAAGAGCGAGGGATGACAGCCCAGGATGCTTTGCCGCTACCTCTGCCGTATGGGGAGCAGTTTTAAGTGAACTCTCTCTGGTGAACTTTTGGGAGGATGTGGACAGGAGTCACACAGGATAGACCGATAATATTAGGTTGTGATTAGTGTGGTTGGAGGCTGTTCCTGTGTTGATGGGATTATTGATCCACATTGAGTGTTTGAGTACCTTTCCATCAGCATATTCTTAACTCCTAGCTCTTCCAGGGAAGAGACAGACCGCTTTTCTCTCTTGCTGTTTCACCCACTACCACCCAGCGACTGATAGCTGGTATTTTCTTCCTTTTCCCTGTTTTTCTTTTGCTGTTGTTTTGGGGAAGGGTTTGTTTTTCTTATACTTCTGGGTTTGGAAGTGAAAGATTGCGTTTTCACCGAGTGTTGTCTCCTTTCTTATTGAATGCCAGACGATCAATTGTTGTTCAGTCATACCCTACTCTTGGTGACCCCATGTGAGGTTTTCTTGGCAAAGATCCTGGAGTGATTAGCAAATTCCTTTGCCATCTCACTTTACAGATGTGGAAACTTGAGCAAATAGGGTTAAGTGAATTGCCCAGGGTCACACAGCTAGTGACTGAGGCCCAGAAAGATGAGCCTTCCTGACTCCAGCCCTGGTGCTCTGTCTACTCTGCCACCTAGCTGCCCTAAAATGACCAAGTAGGGCATGTTACGTGCAGTGCTTTTTGGCGTTTTTGTTGGTTGTAAGGTGCTCAGATTTTTTTTTTGTTGCTCCAAGAGATTTCTTTTTTCTTTCTCTCTCTCAATACATTTCAGAAACCTTATGATTTTAGGGAACTTATCTTTATTTTTTATTATATTTGAGTTCATTTTAAACTCAAATACAAAATAAGAAAAAAAATATTGCCATGTACACAACAGAACGTGAGAGGATTCAATATAAAGGAATAAATTTCCACTTCAAGAAAACCTGTACAATTAACACTGCACATTATTTTCAAAACTGTCCATCTTTTCTTTGCTGCCTGTATATGCTTTCTTTTGTCCCCTGTTGTGTACTTTTTAGTTTGTTTTCCCCTGCTTTGCCCCCACCCAGGAAGGCTATAATTAAGCACTGGTATATACATATACAGATGTACACATACACACATACATATACATAGATATTCCTGAACATACACATATATACGTATATACACTCACGAGGCATATATGTAAGACCGCATTATGCTTATTTCCACTTGTCATCTCTTTCTCTCTAGGTAGATGGCATCTTCTTCCCTAAGTCCAAGTCTTTCCATGTTTTTCTAAATCTACCAGCTCAGGGACTTAGCTTTAACTAGTCAGAGTTTTGTTGGATCATAACACTGGATTTGCCACTGAGCCAATGCCATGGTACTGCCCTGTGGGAATAGACTCTTAAGGAGATGTTTTCATAATTAAGCTCCTTGGATACTTCTGTTTCCAAAGTGAACCATATGATAGCACAGCTCTAGTTTATTCTAGCCTACCTTGTTATCAGAAAGTTGATGTTAGAAACCATGGAATCCCAGGGTTAAAAACAGATCATTTCTATGTTGAGAACTGCTGTGTAATTTCATAGTTTTAGGGTAGGAGGAATATGCAGGAGTTTGCAAAGTATATTTTTCTACTGGCATAATAAATAGTTGGTATATATGGTTTTTTCTATCTGTACATTCCACTACCTTGACTAATTTATAGAGCAGTGGACACCAATCCTAAGGAAGGTATCACTCACAAAACTTATTTCAGTTGGTTTTTTGCTACAATACCTTTATGTTTGTCATTCTTTAATTCTTTTTTAGATAGCATACCTGAAAAAGTTAAGGTTGGTCAAATAATTCTTTTAGTATGTTCTATCTGGTGGGGAATGGGTGGGGGGAATAAGTTGGGACCTTTATTATACACTATAAATAATCTCTTCTAAGAAAGACTTATTTTAGTTCATTTCTCTTATTTCGCTTGTTTAGTTGTGGCTGATGTCTGTGTCCTCTTTATCACTCTTGAAATGAAGGGGAATGAGGTTAGGACCACAGGAAAATGAGCAGGAATAGGCTTTACTTTCTGAGTGCTTTACTACTGTTTCATTATTTCTGAGCTAGTAACAACTCATTTTGAAACATCTTCCTACCCTCCACCCCAGTTTACTTTTACATTCTTCCTTTTTTTCTTCCCTGCTGTTTTCCTTTTCTGACAGAGGTGGTAGGGTAGGAGCTTCTTTTATAGTGGGGTTTCTTTTATAGTGAAAAGAAGGGAAGAAGAAAGGGAAGCATTTTGTTTTCTCCCCTTTCCCCGACATTGTACACTTATATCCAATTTTAATAATCATGACAGTCAAGAATAAAATCATTCAGAAATTTCAGTTAAGTCAGTTATTAGTTCAGGCAAACAATTCATTGGACATTTTTAGATTGGCTTAACTATTTAAACCTTTGTGCTGATTGTATGGGTAGTGAGAGCCATTGTGTTTTTACTGAATTGAATTTAAGTAGATTGGAAAAGTTGAAGATGTCTTGTAGCCTATTGTTTCAGCATCATAGAATATGATGACAGTACCTTATATGAGGTTACCTTTTTTCACCTACCTACCCTGGTCTATTCCAGTGGCTTGCTAAATGACATTTGGTGTAGGGAGTAACAGAAAAAAGACAACAGAAGACAGAAAGGGGATTAACATGAAGGAACAAGTAGAGAAAAAGAAATAGGAAATGTGAAGAAGTAAAGGGTGTTGTAGGATGTGTGAACAGTAATGGCAAAATTGGTATTTGTTGGATGATAACTCCCTAGCTCTGGGCCAAGTCTTAAGTCCCGAAGCAGTCTTTTGCTTATAACGTCCCTAGCTTCCTCTGTTGAGTAGTGGGATGTGCCAAGAGTGAGGAGAGGGATGAGTCACATAAATGGGATTCTTTCAAGCCAAGACATGTGATACTTTGAAGTCATGAAGCCTGACCATGTCCTTGTTCATCCTCCTTCACTTAGCAGTGCTGATGTTCTAAGTGAACATGCCCCAGATTCCATAATTCATGTACAGAGCATCATTTATAGAATGTTCACTGGGTGCTCTGCACTCTACTGGGTGAAAGGTAGTGGTGAAGAAATGAAGAAGGGGGGAAAGCGCTTGTCACCTTTAAGAAACTTGTGGAATCACATCCTAGCGTGCTGGGATGGTTATCATTTAAGCTTTCTACCCTTTCTACTTACAGATGGAATGGAAATAGGATTTGTAGGACAGAGTTAGAGCACCTCCCCCCCAGGGTCGATGTGAGCAACAGGTGAGATATTGTAGAGTGCTTAAGTAAGTACTACGCAAGGTGAATCATTTAGGAGGAAAAAGAATGAAGTCTGCTTGAATTAACAAAAGCAAGTGGGTATTTTCTGTTACTGAGGCAGATTATAACCCTTGGACAATAAATTTAGCACTGTTTGTTGGCAGTTAAGGCAAAAAGGGATTATCTTAGACTCCATAATTTTCATTTCCTCACAAGAGATAGAGAATTAGGTTATTACTCTCAGTAGCCTACTTACTACATGGCAGCGTTGTTGGAAACATCCCTTCCTCACTTGTCCTCGTGTCTGTTACCCCATTTCAATATTAGAAGTGCAGGGTCTACTCTCCAATGCTGAGATTGCAGTGAGAATGGTCCTTATGGCAGTATCTTTGCTTTCCTTTTTAAAAATCAATTTTCCGTGCTCTACCTTAAGAAAATGCTTTTGCAAGGAAGTGCACATTTCAGCAGATTGGCATCTTTCTTTTTTCTTTTTCTATAATGCCATCATTTTTAGAAGTTTCGACATACATGTTGATAACCCTTCTAATTCCCTGGCCTCACCGCCCTTTCATTTCTTCAGTTCCATTTATCATGGTCTCTGTTCTACTTAGGCCATCAACCCAATGTGACTAGTACTGAGAATTTCATCCTTAGAACTTCTAATCCTTCACTATCTGTTAATTCTCTTTAGATCCTACTTTACTCTGTGACCAGTTTGAAAGTCATGATAAACCATTTCAGCTTTCTCAATACCATAGCCTTGAAACTCCTAGCCTCTTAACCTCTCTAACTTCAATTCAGTAATTATTATATGATTTCTGCAATCCTGTTCCTGGATTATTATTGGAGAAAGTCAGGAAGCTTCTGTGGTGTTCAGTTCATACATAACCTCAGCAGGACCCTCCTTTAATGCGGCTCTGCGGGTTTTTCATTAAACTCTTGCTGCTTCCTCATTACATTTTCCATGGTGGCAGTTACCAGTATTTTGTGTTCTCCTCAAGCCTCCTAACACAATCCTCACTATCTTTTTCTTTTCTTTTTCAAAGATCGGGTCTTCCTATTTTGCCTAGGCTTGACGTATAGGAGCTACTCACGTGAGCCTGGTCCTACCACCTTTCTCACCTGGGGCTTAAACTGGTGTGCCCTACCTCCTTGCTTCTTTTCTGAAAGCTCACCCATAGTGATGCTAAAGCTAGTATAGACCCTGGATCTGTATATAGCCCACTGTAGCCCAGAGCCCCTGAGCACAAAAGAAATTGGCAGCCTCAGGCAGCCTCCAGCCTCCCTGGTAGCTGGGACTACAGGCACGGACCACCATACCTACCTATGTAAATTTTATTTATTTATAATTTTTTGTCTTTTTTGGGGGAAGGGGAGGGAAGGCAGGGAAATCGGGGTTAAGTGACTTGCCCAAGGTCACACGGCAGGTTTTGTGTTAAGGGTCTGAGGTCAGATATGAACTCAGGTCCTCCTGACTCCAGGGCTGGTGCTCTATTCACTGCGCCACCTAGCTGCCCCAATGCCTACCTATTTTAATAATTTTTTTTTTAGTTGATTACTTTTGTTTTTATATCACCGTCTTCTCTCAATCTGTCTCCTTAATTTCTCTACCTTGACCTAGCTACCTTCTTATCCTGGAACATCTCTCTTCCTTGAGGGGACTCTATTCTGGAAACAGTCCCAGACCAACCGTGCTTCATGCCATCCCCATTCCTCTCCTGTTTTCAGGTTCCTTTTCTATGTGTTCTTCCTCTATTAGAATCTGAGGACTGGGACTCTTGATTTTTTGCTGATGTTAATACCCCTGGTGCTTGGCACTAAGCCTAACACAGAGTAAGGACTTAATAGATGCCAGCATCTCTCTTCTATTCAGAGAGCCATCTCTGAGCAAAAAGATCAAGAGAAAAAAAGCAGTTCAGTAAAACTAACCCTCTTATAAACCAGAGACATCAGTATATGTAGTTTCTCACAGCCATGGTCTCCTATGTCTGTGAAGATCGTGAAATTGGAGTGGCATTCTCGTATCTCTTCTTCCGAGCCAAGCCTAGTCACTACAGTTAGCATTCAGTTTTGTTTTGGCTTTTGTTGTACTGTATATAGTATTCTGTTTCTGCTTTCTTTACTTAGCATCAGTTTATGTAAGTTTTCCCATGATTCTCTGCATTCTTCATGGTCAGTTTCCAAAGTAATACTCCATTACATCTTTTTACCACATTTTGTTTGTCCATTTCCTAATCAATAGGCATCTACTTTGTTTCCAGTTCTTGGATGCTACAAAAAAAGGACTGTCAAAAATATTTTAGTATACGTGGCATTTTTCTTGCTGTTTTTGACCTCCTTGGCCCCTTCCACACCTATTAGAGGACCTTATCTCCTACTTTACTAAGTAAGTTGTGGGCATTCTATGTGAACTCTCTCAAGTGTCTTCCTCTTCTTTCTTGGGGAGGAGAGGCAGCTCTCCTTGCCCAAGAAGTGAGTCTCCTCTACATCTGCTTTTGGCTCATCCCTGGTACCTGCTCCAGGACATTGAATCATCAATCGTTCTCTCTTTCCTAGGCTTTTTCATTCTTTCCCTCATCCACTCAGTATATGTTACAATATGTACAGTGCAAAGCTCTATTGGCAAAGCTATCTTCCCTTGGCCCATCTACCAGGTCAAATTGCTGCCCATCTGTTTTTTCACTGTCACTGCCATCCTTTGAGAGAGCAGTCTCCACATTTGACCGCCTCTATCTCTTTTCCATCCACACACTGTCCAACTCTTTGGATTCTGGCTTTGTCCCCACAATTTTACTGAAAATAATCTCTACTAATAGCTACATTTAATGACCTTTTCTTAATCCTCACCTTCCTTGGCTTCCTTCCAGCATTTGCCACCACATATTAACTCCTGCATCCAGACAGCAGCCCCTTCCTGGGTCCTTGGTCTTTTCCTCCCTCATCAGTGGCTTTGGTTTACTTTGCAATATCTTTTTTCTCATTTTACTCCCTATGTGCAGTCACATTCTAAAGAATCCTCATCAGCCTGCTTTTCCTTTGCTTGGATTTTTTTTTCCCCTTTGGTAGTCCCATATAGTCCCGCGGTTTTAATGTTGGTTTTCTTTATAAGTCTGATACTCAAGTCTGGATCACCAGGTCTGCCATCTCTCCTGAGCTCCAGACCCACATTACCACTTGGCTGATGAAAATTTCCACCTGGGTGTCCTGCTTGTATCTGAAATAATAATTATAACAATAACTAACATTTATATAATGCCTGCTGTGTTCCAAGAGGCGCAGTTTGGCATCGCGCTAAACCCACAAACTAATTGAGCTAATACTGTCATTTTTATTACGTAGTGTGGCCCATTAGAATGAAGTGACTCTCCCTCCAGATATTTAAGTGTTCCTTTATGTCTGTAAGGAACGTTCTGTAATTGTAGTTACATAGTTGTGTAGTAATTGAGTATGTTCTGGTAGATTGGCTTCCAAGTATTTTGTGGTGCATTTGAATGAGATTTCCTTTTTTACCATTTCCTACTAGAAATACTGATCATTTTTATGGTTTTATTTTGTATCTTGCTATTTTATTGACACTACTATCGAAATAGGGAAGGGGGAAGGTGGTGTGTAAAGCATCGTGTTGTCTGCAAATAGGGAACAATTTATTTCTCCTCCTTTTTGATGCTTGTCTTTAATTTTTTCTTTATTATTGTTATTTCTGGTTTTCTAGAACCTGATCAAATAGTAATAGGAGACTCTCCTTACTTTACTTCTGTATTTATGGAGAAATCTAATGCTTTTCTAGTGTTAATGATACTGGCTTTTGGTTTTAGATGTCCTTTGAAACCATATTAAAAATGGCCCTTCTGTGCCAATTCTTTTTAGAGTTTTTAGGAAAATGAGTGTTGTATTTTGTCAAAAGCTTTTAAAATAGCATTTATTGATATATTTGTGTGGCTTTTTTAAAGGTTATCCTAATTATTTTCCTGATATTGAAATGATTGATCCAGTATTAAAATATTGGATGTAAATCTAACCTGCTCATAGTGACCAAATGACAGTTTTTGGACATGTTATTGTAGCCTTTTTTTTTTTTTTTACTAGAATGTTATTTAAAATCTTGTATGAATATTCACTGGTGATATTGGTCTATAACTCTTTTTCTACTTTATCTCACCCCAATTTAGATGATAGGAGTGTATTTGTTGTATAAATGGAATTTTTGTAGAACATTTTCTCTTATTAAGAACAACTTGTGTAGCTTAGGTGGAAATAATTTCTTTAAGTGTTTGATAAGAGTCATCTAGAGATCTGTTTTTTCTCTGTCTTTATGAGTCTCACTGTTGATTTATCCATTTGGTAGCTGGGCTTATACTCAGTCAGTCCTTCTTGGACCTTTTGTCTTTAGGACTTTTTCTTTTATTTCCAGTAGCTAATCTCTGGCTTCCCACCCTCAGTCTTTTACTCCTCCTTTCCTTGCCACAGAAACTCTTGAGACTAGGGGTCCTCAACCTCTTTGAGTTAGAAATCGGTGGCAGCCTGGGTGGTACTCTGCCCAGAGTAAACCTGCACGTGGAGAGCCAACTGGCCCTCTAGTCTCTTTTTTCTCTGCTCTGGAAGCTTCTTTCCCTCTGGTTATAAAAGCTGTTCCCCAAGGGTGTCTTCTGTGTCTCTCTCCCCCCTCTCCCCTGTGTTGTTCTCTCTCTGAAGAACTGGAGAGAATCGGTGTTGCTTCCTTTTATAAACGTAGGGAGAGTCAGACTGTGACGCTGCCGGGGGTGCCTGAGCAGAGGGCCCTGCAGTTGGACCCGTGAGGATGTTTAACACTGGCTTGGAGCCCAGTGGATGTGGTAAGTGGTGGCTTTCATTATTCAAGTTCTCCCATGTTTTTCTTGATAAAGATCCTGGAGGGGTTTGCCATTTCCTTCTCCAGTGGATTAAGGCAAACAGAGGTTACATGATTTGTCCAAGATCTCAGGGTCACGTGGTCAGTAAGTATCTGAGGATGGATTTGAACTCAGGTCTTACAGACTCCAGGGCCAGGGCAGCCACTGAGCTGCCTCCTGGGGAGGATGCACAAAACAGTTAGACCATCTTACTGATCAAGAGACTGTCACTTTTGTTTTTAGCATTACAAAAAGCCTTTACATCAAAAATCTTTTCTGATCCTCATCATAACACTGTAAAGTAGCTACTACAGATTTGTCCCCTATTTTAGAGATAAGGGTCACAGTGGAGATTTGTTTATATTCACGCAACTAGGAGGTTCTTGTCTGACTCCCAAGTCCAACCCTTGTTTCACTGTATCATTCTGAATTATGGTTGAGATGCAGGGGTGGAATGGCTAAAAATGCTGCAGTAACCTTGAAGAAGGTATCGCCCACTCTTCTCTCCTGTTGGAGTCTGCACGTGAAAAATAGGACTTATTGGTTGCTGGTGTCATAGACTGGCCTACGACTCTGCTTTGACTGTCAGGGCTGGTGGTCTTTGCCAGGAGAGTCAGGTGAGGGTTCTTTGCAGCAAAGCAGCATGGGTATGTTTTGTACCTGAGAAACTTGACCTGTGCCTCTGTTTGTATTGCTTTGTGTGTGAGTGTTTCCAGATCCATCGATGGCACTGGACTGTGCCACCGACCTCCCTGGGTCTTGGCCACAGAGAGCTAGCTCCAAAGGTATTTTGTGATGAATCTCTGATACAGGGTCAGGAATAACTCAAAATACCTGAGCCATTCTTCTTAAGGATATACCTGTATGAGAGGTCTTGAGACATTACTAGCGGTAATTGTTTGGTGGTAAGGGTATAAATCACAAAGTGACCAAAATCTCCTTACAAATTTTTCAATGTGAATTCAGTAAAGGAAATGAGCAACCACCAAAAAAATGCAAATTATTCTGTTTCCATAGAAATATCCAAATTAGTTAAAGAATAATAAAAGAAATACCGGAAATCACATAACAGTCTAGGTTTCTATGAAAAATATTTTCAAAATGTGTTGGGTAACAACTGTTAACATATCTATCATACTCAGAAGTCACAAATGAATTTCTCTGAAAAACCTCAATCCAGCCTCATTTAAAAAAAAATCCAAACAAGTTAGTGCTCTGCCAAAATTAGTATGTTAAAATTCATTTCCTCATGCCTACTTTCAGTAGTAGGCCTTCAGACATTTCTTCAATTAACTCATTTTTCCTCATTGTTAAAGCTAAGTATGAGGTTTTTTTTCATTTTTTTTAAATTTAGGAAATCCTTAAAGAATAGTTGAAGAAGCCCTCACATGGCTATTGATCATTGGCAAAAGGTCCCAGATATTTTTTTAATTACTTTTATGTTTTATTACATATTAAATAAAATGGAAATAGTCTATATAATATAATACATAGTTTCCTTTCTTACCAAGAATATAGCACTTTCTCTCCACCACAACTAATTTGCTTTTTGACTCTTGTTATATTTTAACTGATCAAAACCACTTCTTTAAAATTAGTAAAACATGCCAATTTTGCTAGATTTGTGTTTAGTTTTGAAAATATTACACATGTTGTTAATACTTAGCATAATTTATGGTGTCAGAATTTCATCTTTATTTTTGCAGAGACCAAGATACAGAAAAACAGATTTCTGGATATGGTATACTTTCATTAGGGCACTTCTTTTCCCTTCTTCACCTTTGGACTTCCAGGCAGGTTATAATGCATAGGTATGGAGAACTATGTTTATACCTTTATGCTGGGGTTGTGGTGTGGGGTGGAGGGTCTAGGCATCAAATAAGGTGATCTGTGTTTCTGTCAAACTCAGACACTTACCACTTTTTTTCTGAAAAGGATAATAAAAATTTTATTAACTAGTAAGAAAAATCGACGTTAGGTAAATTTTCTTAGACAAAAGCTTAATCTTTTAGAGAACATTGCTTGGAATGGTAGGACAGCTCCGTATGTCATAATGTACCCTAGAATACTGTACATTTGAGTCTTAAACTTCATTTGTATGACTAAAAGAAGATCTGTTATGGAGCTGGTTTGAAAGGTGGATATTCTTCTAAAAAATTGAAAAATGTTTCTTCATGAAATGGTATAGATGGGTCTAGAGCAGTGGTTCTCAACCTGTGGGTCATGACCCCTTTGGGGGTTGAACAGCCCTTTCACAGGAGTCACCTAAAACCATCGGAAAACACATATTTCCGATAGTCTTAGGAACCGAGACACAGCTCCTCTATCTGTCTCCAGGTGGGTCTGCCCACATGTAGATATGCCCACATATGAATATTAAAGGGTCACAGCATTAGGAAGGTTGAGAACCACTGGTCTAGAGCAAGAATATTAGACATTGACATTGCGGTTTGCTGATACATACATATATATATATATATATGGTTCTCTCTGTGAGAATTTTAATAGGATGGTAGAATCAGGTGCCAAGTGTGTGCGGGGATGGGTGAAGGGATATAGAAGTTATCATGTTTCTATATCATGAAGGTCAGATTTTGACCCTCATTGGGAAGTTCCATTCCTTAGGAATTTATCATAGCAATTTATGAGATCCTCCCAGAATACTTTTAGATGACTCAGAAACTTGTACTTGGTACTGAATTAAAACCTTTTCTCCTGCAATCACCCCACCCGTATGAAACATTCTTACTCATAAGAGCTTCCTTCAACTTTCAGCTGCTTGTAGGATAAGGATCTAATCCAAATTCTCCTGCTTTTTGAAGGTTTCCATCTGTTTCTTTCAGTTCAAATATATCTGCTGGCAACCTTTGTTTTCCACACTAGTATCGGGTAAAAGCATGGCACACTGGAAGTACGTATATTTTCCCTCTTTTTCTCCTATTTGCTTCTAGAACCACCTCATTGTCTAGCTGTAGTGCCTATCCATGTTATATACATTGATGGACTAACTCATAAACTGAGTGTGTCTATGTAATATCTGCATATGTGGAAATAGACATGGATGCATATACACATACACACATATACCAGTGTGGTGGCTGTGTAAGTGGGGAAAGGGAACATATTTGAGAAATGTTGTGAAGGTAGACAAGAAGACTTTTTTAAACAGAGGAATCATTTATTTCATTCTCTTCATTTTAAAGAGAAAAAAAATGCCGAGGTCCAGAGAAGGGGAAGGATTTGGCTAGAGTCACCAAAGGAGTTCAAGTTGTAAACTTCATAAACATTAACCAAAGCAGATGTTAAGGTTCACAACTGAGGATAAGAAATGGTTTCTCATAAAACATGCAAATGTATATTACTTTTTAATTTAAAAAAGGTAATAACTGTAAAATTTTGTTTCTAGGTCTCTTGAGCTGTTTCACTATGAATTTTTTTAGATTTAGATTACTTAATTAATTACTTAATTGGATTACTTAAATTACTTAAATAGTTGCATTCTGTATATTGTTCTCTATTCATTGTGTGTCTTGGGCATCTTCTATTAATTTTTTTCAATCCATGAAAATCTACCTTCTCTCCCTTCCATCACTCCTTCCCTCCCTTACTGACAAAGCAAGGAAAATTAAACGCCATTTATAAACATATATAGTCAAGCAAAGTAACTCCCACGTTGGTCATTTCCAAAAATTCTGTCTCATTCTACACTCTGATTTCTGTGTATTAGAAGTTGGGCAGTTTGATCTTTGCTTCATCTGTTACAACAATTCTAATTGAATCTGTGTCTAAGCTGTTTTTTTCCTTAGAAGTTTTGCTTGTAGATCATTTGGGGTAATTTTCTAGGTTTATTTCCTGATATACCTGTTACCATAATAACTTTTTATGGTGAGATTATTTTGTTGTTATTCATTCCTCCAGCCTACTTCCTAATCTCCATCTTTGTTACGACCAGACACTCCCCACTTCAGGAGATAACGTCTCGTCTGAGCTTGTATTCTCTAGGATCCTGTAGCTCCTTTTTCTAGGTATTACGTGTTATATTATTCCAGAATCTCATGGACAGCTCAGGTGGGGGACCTGCAGTTTTCAGTGTTCTCAGAACAGTCTGATGCCAGGCAATGTCTAACTGCTGTCTTACTGGTGTGAACTGTACAAATTCCTGACCCGGGTATAGGTCTGAGTAACATACTTGTAGGCTTGCCCCTTATTGGAGTTCCAGTAGACTATTAATGGACTCAGCCGCTATCAGCCATCCAGAAAGATCTTCTGGTTCTGAGTGTCAGAACTGCAAAGCTCCTCTTTGGTCTGGGATTCTTACCCAACTTATTTTGCTATAGGTTGCATACTGTACTTAAGTCTGGAACTGATACCCTCCTGTATTCCTGCTCTTCACCAAATCATGTCTCTATTACTAATGTGGAATTATATGGAATAGGAGATGAGGAATGGATTCTGGTGATTGACCTCTGGCTAGCTTTTAGGATAGATGAAATTAGACATTAGAGGGCATGAAAAAAAGAGTTTTAATTACTGACTTTTCTTAAAGGGAAAGCATTAACTCACAAATTTCTGCTACAACTCTAAAAATTCTTTTAATACAGAAGTGAAGAATGACATAAAGCAGATTATCTTGACAGGAGAATGCTGTGATACAGAAAGTGGGTCATTGTCAGGTATGTCTTGAAAAGAGATAAATGAATCATGAATCATTGAACAAAGTGATAATTTATCCAGAGCATACTTGATATATTATAATTGGATTTATGTGGCAGGGATTTCCTTATCTTTCATGTTATCTTATTTTCTTCTTAAGAAGAGAAGGACTTGAGCCACAGGCTTCCCAAAAATATCTATAAAATAAACGCATTTGTTTAATAAGTTTTCCAATAATTGCACTTTTTAACTAGTGTATTCTTTGTAGAATATCTCTCTTCTCCTGTGGAAACATTTGGCAGTGGTTATACCTCTCACCCTGAAACAAGATTTCCCCATTCCTTTCTCCTTTTTTCAGTCCTCCTCTTTGCTTCCCTACCTATTTTTCTGTAGTCTCTCTTCTTTGTGAGAGACTGCAGAAGTTATTTTACCTTTATTGGAAGCCTTTGACATAATTAAGGTGCATCATGTATTCCTTTCTATCTTCTTTCTCTTATGTGGCCTCCTATTCTTCTGTGGGAAGGATGTTGCAAGGTTTAGTCCTTGATATTTCACGCCAATTTCTCCATCATTCCTTTTTTTTGTCACCTTTGTGTGCATTTAGAAAAAAATTATCTTAATTATTTTGTTGTTGTCATCCTGTGTCACTGTATTTGTTTACTTTTCTTGTATTTCTCTTGTATAACATATTTGAGAAGCAAACTTAGTTCTGGGTTTCTTTCTAGGAATGTTTCAAATGCCACTTTTTATTGTGTTCATCTTTTTTCATTGTTGGTTGAGTTTAGATTTACAAGATAGGTCACCTATGGTTTATTTTGCTCTTTGGAATACTTTACATTCTCACCTGTGGTTTTTGGTTGGTGCAGAATTGTCTTGTGCTATTCAGATTTCTTTTCCTTTACATTTGAAGGTCTTTCTTCTGGTTATGTGGTCAATTACACTTAAAAAAATCACCTTGGCAGCTGAGTGGAGGATGGAATGTAGTGTAGAGAGACTTGTGGCACAGAGATCAAGGCTTTTGGCAATAGTCAACGTTCTTGAGAGGTGATGAAGGCCTGAAGTAGAGTTGTAGCTATTTGAGAAGAGAGAAGGGGATATACATACGAGATATTGAAGGTAGAATGGACAAGATTGACAAAAAAATTTGATATGTAGGATGTATGAGAGTGAGGAGTATAGTGACTGAGGCTGTGAACCTGGGTTGACTGGGAAAGTACAGTGGTGGTGCCCCTAGTAGTCAGAGGGAAGTTTTGGAAGAAAAGGGGTTTTGGAGGAACTGGGTTCATCTGTGGCTCTGACGTTTACTGTTTTGTTACCTTGGCGAGTCATTTAACCTCTCTGGATATGTGCCCTAATCTGTCAAGTGAGAAGCTTGGTTCTGATAGCCTCTGAGTTTCCTTCTAGCTTGAGATTTATGACCATGAATAGCCCTGTGGCAGTCCTACATTTACTCATGAAGAAACTGGGATCCAGAGAGATATGGAACAATTTTCCCTTGATCCCACAGAAATAAATATCAGATGTCCTACCAGATCTTTAATGTTGATCTTTTTGGTGTTGATTTTTAAACTATGAGTTATTGAACTTCACTGATGTGTAAACCTCAACAAATCATTATTATTTAAATGATCATTTTATTAAAATAAACACAAAATTGCTAGTTTATTTCATTGGTTTTATTTTTTTTTTAATTCAGAGGAATAGCCAAATGAAGGTAGCAACATATAATCAAGTTTATCCTTAAAGAAATGATGTGTGAAAATAAGTCAAAACACTAGTCCTGTCACATCAATTTGAGGCAAAATGAGCTAGGGCAAATGTACTTACATAAATACTCTGCCTAACATTAATTATATCCAGATAAACATGATTTTAAGCAAAACAAATTGTGAGGGATTGTGAATTCTGTGGAACAATGTTAGAAATTGAATTCAGTTAAATTCAGTATACTGTTATAAATTGTTGCATGGTTGGTTTAGAATCTAAATCAGTCTATCTAGAATCTAGATTTAGAATCTAAGCCAACAATCAAAACCCTTTAATAGAAGGATTTGTTCTATAAAACTTGTACTCAGTCAGAAGGCTGTACCCAAGGACTTAGAAGGCTGCGGGTTCCCCACCTGTGAGGTAGATAGATCGAAATTCGTGAGCAGCCTTCAACTGAACCTCCCATGTTTCTATACTCTTCTAACATACCCCAATTATGAAAAAAATCATCTTATCTCATTCTTTTAAGAGTTCTATTTTTGTGTTTATATATGCATACATACACACATATTTATGCAGTAGGATAGGTATATAATTTGTAAATAAATATACGTAGGTTGGGAAGGTGTGCTCAAAATTGTTTAACTAATAGAGTATGTGATCAAACTGATTTTGAGTGTACTGCCCCAGAGGATCACCAAATCTCTGATAGTGGTATTCAGAAGCAATTGTCAGTATCAGTATCATTTAAAAAATCAGTATCATTTTTAAAAATCTGCACTACTTTAGGCCAAACAGTGTTTGGGTTGTTGCATGGAATGCCATCGGTAGAACATCAAGTAAAGGACATTTGCCACCTCCTGGTGCAAAGAATTTGGTGGGCTGTTGATATTTTGAGTATTTAATTGTGTCCCTTAAACTCCAGGGTTTAAGGTATATCTACAGACTGATTATGGGAGGAGCCATTGGTCCATGGCCTGTGATTCAGTGGTTTAAATGATTTATGATGGCTTAGTGGATAGAGTGCTGGATTTTGAGTCAGGAAGATCCAAGTTCAAATCCTGCATCAGACATTTAGCAGTTCTGTGACCCTAAGCAAGTCACTTAATCTCTATGATTCAATTTCTTTATATGTAAAATGAGAGAATTGGATTCGATGTCCTCCCCAAGTTCCCTTTCAGCTCTAACTCTGATGACATTTTAATTGTTTTTGCCATAATAAATAAAGCACAGCCTACGGTGCAGGTATGCTTGTATGGGAAGTTCCATTTTACCATACTCACTTGTTTGGGGTACAGTGAAATGAAGCAGGTGAGGGAAGAACTGGAACCTTCTATTGGATGGGGGACTAAGCCAAAAGGCTAATGGGATAAATGAAAGACCTTCAGCCCTTTCAAATGAAGATTGGATGTAAGACTGGGCATGTTTAGCCTGGAAAAGAGCAGATGCAGAGGGGATGTAACTGCTCATGTGGAAGGGAGATTAAATTCTTCTGTCTGGCCTCTGTGGCCCAATGAGTGAGAACTGCTAAGAGGCAAATTTGGATTGTCCAAAAATGTAATGCACTGCCTTAAGAAGTATTATTTGCCCTGTCCTTGGAAACTTGAAACTTTGTATTTTCTTTTTTACAGTTGATTGAATTAGTGATTTTATTTCTAACTTTCAAATAATTTGTCAGAAATTAATTGATTCTCTTTATAATTACACTGACAGTTCTTTGGAAATATTTCATCTTTGCCTTCTTCTTTATCTTCATCTTCATTTTACACAAATGTTTTATCTTGAAAAATTAACTATCACTAAAAACCCTTCACATGTTTAGTACAGCTAATTCAAATATTTTGCTGAGGCAGCTTACCTGGTTGGATGTAGACTTTAAGGAAAACAGCTTTTCTTCTGTCTCTTATATGTCCTTATATCATTATAATACAAGATATCTTTTCATGACCTGAACTGATACTTAAGTTACAGATCCATAAGTAGAAATGTCCTTGAACTTTTCCAGTTTGGAAAATGGGAAAATGGAGTTAATGATGTTCATTTTCTTCTGCCAAAATCAGGATAATAATTGATAGAAAAGAGAAGTGTAGTAATAATAGGTAACATTAATTTTTTTTAGCACCTTAAGGTTTCCAAAGTACTGTATGTATTGTTCCATTTGATCCTTACAACAACTTTCAGTCTTTTCCAACATCTTTTCCAGTGATGGTGCCCTGATTAATAATGTTGTTTTTTCAGTAATGCCAGGCCAACTAAAACTGAATTTTATTCCATTGATTTATGTTCTCAGTTCAGTTTTAAAGAGATACAGTAGCCTAATCTTGTCATCAAACTACATATCATATAATCGTTCCTCATTCCACGTCAGTAAAATTCCGCGCTCAAGTTCTAAATGATCAAGCAAAATAATAAGTCACAAGAGAAGACATGTTTATTATCGAGACAGGAAGCAATTTTACCTTCAGAGCATGTTTTTCTTTTTGCTTAGTAGATTCTGGGTTGGTTTTGGTGGGGGGCGATCTTGTGGTTGGCAAGCTGATTTCTGTTCATACGAAATACAGAATATATATCATGGAAAAGACATTGAGATCATTTAGCTCTCACGGGCTCCTGCCAGATAAAACAGCTAAGTCTTTAGGAGACTATAAGGAAAGGAGTCCCCCACGTCTCTCAATAACCCTCTCTAGTTATCAGGAAAACAATATAATAGAATTATTTTTGTTGTGCTAAGATTTAAGGTACTATTTAAATGTCACCTCCAACGACGTTTTAAAGGTATTGGGATGGGTGGGAATTGAATGTATCATCAAGGTTTGGACTGTGTTTTTAATAATGAACTAGGCAACCTCTTATAGTGTTAGCCAAAGAAAATATGCAATTTTTTACTAAGGAAAAGGGTAAACCTTATCTCTTCCTTTAAGTAGATGTACCCTTGTAATAAACCCCAGAAGCAAACATGGGACTCTTCATGCCATTGTAGACAAGGGGATGGAGACCCAATCTGTGATTTCCCTGGTTTAGGGAGTTCTCAGGTGAGAATCTGCACCATACAGACTTAGAAAGTTGTCTAGAGCACTGCAGGATTAACTCACCAAGGATTACACAGCATTAGAACCTAGAGTGACCTAACTTTGAGTCCAACTCTATCCACCACTTGAGTGGTAGAATTCATGCCTACATCTAGAGCAGTGATTCTCAACCTTCCTGATGCCACAACCCTTTAATATAGTTCCTCATGTTGTAGTGACCCTCAACCATAAAATTATTTCCGTTGCTACTTCATAACTGTAATTTTGCTACTGTTATGAATCGTAGTGTAAATATCTGATACGCTGGATGTATTTTCATTGTTACAAATTGAACATAACCCACCCACTGGTCTAGAGGTACTGAATACATTGGGGGAAGAGGAAGGATAAGAATGGAAGGAACTGTATCCCTGAAGTCCTACCTCTTGTGTATGTAGAGATATAAATATATAGATACAGATATATAGATCTCTGTCTATCCATCTATATACTATTGCTTGAATAAGTTTCTTTGAATAAGAATGGCAACCTATGTTATAGGACAAAAAAAAAACCCAAACCGAACCCCAAACGTATAATTTTGGCTAATATTAGAAAAATCTTTCAGGTTCAATGTACTCAGCATCCAAATTAGTTTGTCTAATTAGTCATGTAAATACCTCCTATTGCATAGGGGCTTAGCCACTTTGAAAGTTGAAAGGGAGTGGAGCAGCCGTCTCCTCCAACCCATGCACAAAAGAAATCCCTACTTCTCATTGTTGCTCCTGGTTCCGTCCTTTGGCCCAAATGAAGCAAGTCCAGTCCCTTCCGTGTGTGTGCTAGCCATGAAAATTCTTGAAAATAGATGTCCTCTTACCCTTGAGGCTTCTCTCCTCCAAACTAAACATGCCCAGTTTTCTTTCAGTCTGTCTTCACCTGACATGGGCTCAAGGCTCCACACCATCCTGGCTGCCCTCCTCTGGACACTCTGCTATTTATCAATATCCTCTTTAAACAGTGGCGTGCAGAACTGAACACGTTCCTGCAGATGAGGTCTGACAAGGGCAGAGTATATATAGTATCATCTCTGTGTTCCTGGCAGCCATGCCCCTCTTTTAATTAAGCCCAAGATTGCATTTGCTTTTTTGGCTGCCACATCACACTGCTGACTCATATTGAGTTTGCAGTCCACTAAACTGCGCAGATCTTTTTCGGAATAATTGCTGTATAATGATGTTCTCCTATTTTATACTTGTGGAATTGATTATTAACCTAAATTCAAGACTTGATGTCTATCGATGTTTAATTTCATCTTAATAGATTCTGCCCCACTGCTCAAGCCTGTCAAGATCCTTTTGGATACTGCATCCAGTGTGTTAGCAATCCCCACTAACTTTGTGTCATTTGCACATTTTATTAGTATGTCATCAGTCCCTTTGTCCAAGGCATTAATGAGAATGTTGAACAGAACAAGGCCAAGCTCAGATCCCTGGAGTACTCTGCTGGGAGACCTGCTGCTGTGTTGGCATTGAGCTATGTGCCACTTCTCAGTATCTGATTGTATTTTTTCCATCTTAACTGTTAAGAATAATATGAGATATTTTGTCAGAAACTTAAAATCCAGGTAAAGTATATTCAGAATATTTCCTCTCCTATGCTAGTTTTGAAATCTTATATTAAAAAAAATGAGGGTAGTCCAGCATGGTCCTCTTCTTGATGGGGCCAGTGGTTCTTTGTAACCACCATTTCCCTATCTAGGTATTTATCAACCGTCCCTTTCAGGATCTGTTGTAGAATTTTTCCAGGGATACAAGTCAAGTTCATGGGCCTCTAGTTTAGTGATTCTATTCCCTTTTATATTTTGAAAATCGGGACATTCTTTGCCTATGTCCAGTCTTGTGACACTTTTCCTCTTTTCCTATGATCTTTCAGCTGTCAGACAGTGGCTCACCAGTCATGGGACTAGCCCTTTGAGGTCACTTCATCAGCCAAGTGACTTGACTCCATCAATGGCAGCTAGGTGCCCTGTTAATATCTCTTTGCTTATTCTGGCTATCAGTTCCCTGTTAGTAATTTTTGTTCTGTAATTTCCAAATGACTATTCTCTTGGCAGAGAAGAGAGAAACAGAATAAGAATTGAGCAGCTCTACATTTTCTGTCATCAGTTAACACTGTCCCATCTACTCTAAGCAAAGGTTCTCTTTGATTTTCCTAATTTAGCTTTAAAAAACTCTTGTTGATTACCTTTACTCCAGGATGAGACATTGAAATAGCATTTTTGTGGAACTTGATAATACCTGTAACAAAGGATCTTTAGCAGAATGAAGAAGTCAATTAGAGATACACCTTTTTTATTGGAGGAAAAATGTGAAATAGACAAAGCTGTAGATTGAAATGATCATCCTTTGACATTGAGATTTCCCTTTCGTTGAGATTCTAGAAGTCTTGTGTATATGCTAGGGTCTAGCTGACCCCATTAAGATATATTGTATATTCCTGAATTAAATAGCTTTTTTGGTTGTGGGAACCTTAGAAATGATTCCCCAAGGACAGTGTTTAAATTCCTGGTAGTCTGTTACTGGAAATCTTTAAGAACTAGATACCGACATCTTTACTTTTGAAGATTTGAAGTATAGTTCTCTATACATTCATGGGGAATAGAGACAGAAATATACTAGATAATCCCTAAAGGTTTTCATGATTCTATAATATGATTTACTTCTTTTGCTATTTTTTAATGAATGTGTGGCTTCTTTACCAAGATGAGGCAGTTGAAACAGAAAGTGGTTTCACAAATGAAATTCGCCCTGCATATTTTCATAACTCCATTTCTTAATAATATGAGGAAAGTAGATTAGTTTCGTTTGCATGCGTATGGCTTAGCACATTGCCTTTTATAGGCTTCCTTTTTAACTTTCACCAGCATTTGGGAAGGGCTGTCTCTATATTCTCTTGCACTCTTTTACCTTGTCTTTGCCTTTCTCTTTTTGTAGCTTTAGCAAACAGCTCTCACAGTAGTGGAGGTCGTTAAAGAAAACATCTCACATTGATATGTTTTGTTTTTCAAAAAGACAAGAAAATAAAAAGGAGGAAACAGAAGGTCTTCAGTGTTCAGGACAGAATTAAATTGACTGCCTTACTTTTTTTATATTTACTGTGTGATAAATCTCTACTTTTCCTTTAGTAGTGGACCTAACATTACATCGTAATTACTGAATTTGACATTACATTTTTTAGATATGCTAATGTTCTCATCATAGTCACTTTCCTGCAGGATAACAGGTTGATAGTTTCAAATATGTGTCCATTAGAGTAACCGCTATATATTCTTGGTACTTTCAGATTAAGCCAAGAGATGGCGTAACTGTTTTCATAAAAATTCTTCTTCCTCTGCCCTTTTTCCCCCCTGAAAATGCAAGAGTCCAGAGTGGCCACTTTGATGGGTACATATGGTTTATATATACGTACATACACACACACACGTATATATATGTATATATGCATACATATATATCACATACACAGATACCTTTGGAAGAAGAGTTTATTTCCTTTATAAAATCATTTAAGTAGGGCAAATACTGTCTTCTCTTTTTTGAACTAGGAAAAGAGAGTAAAGATTCATTTTGTATGTGAACGTTCCATAAGCTGTATGCTTGGTCAGAGAGTATGTATGGCATCTAAGTCAAAGTGTGCTTGACAGCGATGCATCAGGTTAATTGAGCTTTTGTTAATTAACCATAAAATCCTTTTTAAAATCACTGTTCAGTCGGTAAGTAATCTTTATTGTGTGCCCAGCACATAGTAGGAGTTCTTTTAAAGCACTATGCTAAGACAGGTTCCTCACTCCTAAGAAACGTGTTTGAACTGGGGGAAATTATGGATAGGATTCATGGTTGGTGCAGGAGGGTTGTACTAGATGGCCTGTAGAGATGCTTTCCAAGTGACGGCCAATGATTGTTTCCCTATGAATATTTTCTAAAGTAGCTTAGTCTACTTTCCTTTCTTTGTAAACATAGTTTAATTTAATCTTCTTATGATAATAATTCAGGAATGCCCCAGAGTGATCCTTGTAAACATCAGCTCTGTACAGTATCGTAGATGTATAGAGGACAAATCCTAGGGTTTATTTGGGGGGAAAAGAGATCCAAAGCCTACAGCTTATTAGAATCACAATCACGTGAGGATTTGCTTCCATTTTCCTCAAAGGGAAGTGCAACTAGTTTCTTGGACTAGATGATTTCTTCTTTGGTCCAGTGTGGTCCATTAAACATTTTTAAGCACCTCTTGTTCTAATAGAAATACAGTCCCTTCCCTCAAGGAGCTTACAATATAATGGGGGTGGTGGGAAGCATGGGGACAACACAAAAGGTGTCAGGGAAGCAGGGGCAACTTGTTCCGTGGAGTTGGAACCAGGCAGAGCAGCAGGATGCAAAGTGAAGAGAACTGAAAACCCAGTTTCTGCACTCTATAAAGAAAGCTGTTGGGAGGAGTTTGGTATTCCATTCTCCAGAGATCTAGTCAGAGGGGAGAGGAGGCTGAGGAAGGTGCTTCAGTCTGGGTTTGGATTAGCTGCGTTGTGCTGAGTTTAGAAGTAATAAACTTAACCTAGGAGGGACATCTTGTCAGAGGAGCAGATGCTGCTTCTAAATCTTAATAATTCATATCTTTAAATCAGTTAGTTGGACAAGATGACTTTTAGAGGTTAAATAACCTCCATTCTTCCCATTAGTAGGAATGACTGTACTTTGCCCAAAATAAAATGTGAATAAATGGTCTTGATTGGAATTTAATGTGTTTTGTAGGGATTTCTCATCAGGCTGATGATGCTGGTGTAGTGGATAGAGTGCTGGACCTGGTGTCAAGAAGGTCTGAGTTTATATTCAAAACTTAACTAGCTGTTTGACCTTGGGCAAGTCATTTAACGTCTGCCTTAGTTTCCTCATCTATAAAATAGGGATAGTAATAGCTACTAACTCCCAGGGGTAAGGGAGAGGCTAAAATAAGATACTAGTTGTCAAGCACTTTGCAACCTTAAAGTGCTATATAAATGCTGGCTACTACTATTTTAAATAGTCTTTACTAATACTTTGTTGTTGCTTACATAGAACTATAAAGATTTGTCTGAATTTAATGCAAGGGATCTGTTTTTAAATATGGCTTGAGGTGAACTTCGGTGATTTGAATATATTGTAGGGGAGCTTGATAGTTAAGGGGAGCCCTGTGGTGTGCACTTTTACTAAATAAAGAATTATTTTCTGGGAGTGATTACCCTAGTTTATGTATTATAAAGTTTAGAATTCATATGTTGAGCACACTCGTACGCAACAAGTCACACTATGGTATAAAAATAGAAGAATTTTTAAAAAAAACAACAACATGAGAATATGGGATTGTGAATAGGAATGGTTATAGTAATGTAGTTTTGCTTATAAATATAAAAATTTTATGAGAATTTTCTTTCATAGTGCCCAGATTGCTTTTAATACCTTCACTGTAGATAGTACTCAATAGTAAAATCACCCTTTTTTAGTACTTACATGGAAGGGTCAGGTGTCCATTTGAAATGCTCTTATTGCTGCTTTTTAAAAAATACCTTATTGCCATAGGATAGTACTTTTGGGACAAGGAACGAGCATTAAAATAGTTAAGCATGTCTAATGATGGGCTGATAGTTTGTCAACAATTTGCTAAGTAACCAGATTTGTTCTCAGGCGGCTTCTAGCATTTGGTCCAATTGTGGTCATATCTACCACTGAGAGTAGAAATGAGGAAGTAGTCTGGCTGGCAGTTCCTGCCTTTTCAAATTTCTGCTAGACTCCAAATTTGTAGTTTTACTCTGCTGCACTGGACAGGTTTCTTGTGGGTGTGGAGAAGTGGAAAATTAGTGGTTGACTTGCCAGATTGGTTACTAGTCATCAAGGTTTTTCAGCCTGAACCTCTTTTATCTCTAGTAGTGCTTCTCTGCATTCATGCCTAAGTCACCAAATGTAACAGAGGAAAACATTCCAATCTTAAGGGAGAAAAATGTGATCCACTAAAAAAAAAAACCCATCATACAGTATTATGAATTACATTATTATAAGCATATGTATAGAAACACACTGAAATCTTAGTATCATTACATGCCATAATTTGTAATTTCCAGCAATCAGTTAAGGAACCAGTATAATGGTAATAGCACTGGGTTAGGAATCAGAGAAACTGGATTCTAGTCCGATCCTCACCGCTAACTTGCAGTGTGTAACTTTACCTTTTTGACTGTCATTTCTTTCACATGTGAAATGGTAGGCTTGTATTAGATGATCTCTAAGGGCCTTTTCAGCTCTAAAATACTGTAATTCTGCCATTCATCTTCTATTTCATCAGCTTGCTTAGCACAGCTTCTCTTTGCATAATCTAGAAGAGAGACCATGACTTATTCAATGTCTAAAGCAAGAATGTTAGGGACTGCCAGTGGCAACATGGTGGCCTCTGAGATGCTTAGGGAGTATTCACAAGAACTAAAGTTGCTTCACTTTTAAGGTCATCTTGTCCGGCTCATTTGTTTGAAAGAGGTAGTTATTTGATTACTTTTATTTCCATCCCTTCATGCCAGTTCCCAGCATCCTCCCCTCCTCTCTCTTCACATGATCTGGGGAATTTGTGTAGCCCCAGCCCAGGGCTGGATGCAAGGAGGAAAGCCTGTCCCCTTCTCCTTCTCTCCATCTTCAGGAAGGGCTGCCTCCTGAGGAAATCTCATAGGATAGGCATCATAGAGGATGAATGAAGGAACTGTGAAGGGGAGAGGCTGAGGGCATTGTGGAGAGCAGATGTCTTTGGGACAGAAAAGGAATGGTCTATGCACATAATAAAAGCCGTAGGTGATTTTAAAAATGGGCCTTCTTTTAAATACATGTGTTAAAAGCTGTTTGTATAATAGAAATTCCAGGACATAATATGTTGGGGAAAAGATTTATATATCTATACTCAATACTTCAAGAATCTGTAATTGTGTGCGTATTTCACTGACATATTATATACCCCTAGTACCTTCGTAGGTGGTCTGTGAGAATTGCTGTGTCTGAAAAAAAAAAGTGTTATCCTGCAGCCAGCACAGTGATTCATTTTTCTGAATTTAGTGAGACTAGAGCTCAGATAATGCACACTAGGCCTATTTTCAGAGCCTTTCCATCTTGATGTAGGGTCAGGTCAGAGCTTGTATTCTGTTGGCATAGTCCTGAAGAACTCACAATGAGGCATCTGTGTTGATCCCTATAATGTTTGAAATTTTAGAAAAACTTGAAATAGTCAAGAACCAGCAGATCATCTATTTGGTAGAGAAGGGTAGCTATTATAAATTTTATTATCATAATGAATCTTCCTTGTGTGCTTTTAAGATTCAATTCAAATCAAAAATCATTTATTAAATATCTATTATGTATAAGACACTATGGTGACTTCAGGGGTTTCAAAGACAACATACACATACAATCAATTCCTGTTTTCAAGAAGAGCTTATATTCTGTTGGCGATACATTTCAACAGATAAATAAATGCATTCTAATTTGAGTTGGGAGAGGGTACTAACAAAGAGGAGGGTCACGAAAATCTCTCTGAGTTGAGGTGCTCTGTGGAGTGAACCTCGAAAGGAATGAAGGCTCTTAAGAGGCAGAGTAGAGGAATGTCTTGGGGCATGCAGGTCAGCCCGAGCAGGAGATGGAATGTTGATTCAGGCAAACAGCACTGAGGCCAGTTGAGTTGGAATGAAGGGTTTGTGAATGCTATGAGAAGAAGGCCATCACAAGTGAGACTCGGGAGTGGAGATCCGCTGTGAGCTTCCCCTCTGTGATTCCATAAGCTTGTGTCCCTCAGTGCCAAGCTCTGACTTCAGATCTAATGAGCACCATTTCAGTGACATATATTTTCTACATTTTTATACTCAATTTAAATGAAATAATGTTTCATTCAAGATATGTGAAGAACAGATTACAAAACTACATCTGTCTGACTAGATATTTCAGCTGCTTCCAATAAAAACTGGACTTAGTATTTACCTTCTCCTTTCACCTATTTGTGATATTTTAGGCCCATTTTACTAGTCTGTTTATCTCTTTTAGAGTTCAGTGATATGTATAGATCTGATTGTTTTAGCTTAATTGGGCTTTTGCTTTTTGCAACTTCAGAAGGAAGACAATACTCTCACCTAGTATACCATTGTAGACAGACAAGCATGAGCGACTGTGCCTGAAAAGATAGAAACCTTTTGATAGATAATATCATGGGAGTGCTCCTTTATGACAGGGGTTCATACCCTCTAATTTCACAGGTGAATTGGGGGGACTCGATCAGGAGAACTCTGATAAAATCCAGCACCCTCTCCCATACCTGTTATTTTAGAGTCTAACTTTCTGAAGAGCCATGTTTATCATCACGACTTTGCTCTGACTTTTCTCTCCCACTCAACACTTGAAACCCATATTGAATGCTATAAAAAAAACACACTTTTCAAATACAATAATATGGTGCCTTCTCATAGCTTGTTCTGTAACAAAACCAAACAAATAATGAAGTTCACTTCTTTGTGGCTTTTCATTCTAAGATCTTAAAATAATTTAAAGAGCTTAGTAGATATGTCCAGAATCACGAACAAATGTATAGCCAGTATCTGTACTATTCAGACTTTATTTTCAGGAGCTGGTAAGGGAAGGCACCTTAATAGTTTTGTTTTTGAAAATTTTTTATTCCAAATTTAAGTACAAAAAGAGCATTTTCATAGACACAGCAGAACATAAGAGCCTATATAAAACCATGAATCTCTGTTTCATATCACTTTCTTTTTAAAAAAAATACATAAATTTTATATATTACTTTATATATTACTTTTTCAAAACTATCCAGCTTATCTGTTATTTCTTTCTACATTTTCTTCTATTCTTTTCTGTGCATTTAAAAATGTGTTACAATGGCTCTTTTTTTATTTTATATCAGTGTTACTAAACTCTCCTTCCCATGGTTGACTGTTGCTTATATCAGAGTTTTTGCAACTTTCGGAGTCGTTTAACTTTACGTTATTATTATCCTTGGATAAATTGTTCTACTGGATCTATTCACTTCACTTTCTGTCAGTTGCACAATAATATTCCTTTCCATTTATGTGTTATAATTTGTTCAGTCATTGTTCCATTGAGGAACACCTCCTTAGAGGATAGTTCTCTGCTTTATTTCCTCTCTTAAGGAATACTATCTTGCCTTTTCTATCCTTACTTATTTTCTGGTTGAGTTAGATGTATTTCTATACCAAACTCATGCCTTTCTCTTGTGGGTTGGTGTGTATGAGACAGATTCAACTCTCCTTTGTCCATTTTGCATATGAATTAGGTTTATTTGATACCTATTACCCTACCCTTTCCTCTCTTTTATGTACAGCTTTTCTTATGCACCCCCAGTTTTGAAAAATACTGAGTTTACTTCTTTTCTCCTTTCGACAGTAATGTATTTCTTTTACTCTCCCTTCTCTTTCTCCTTTTAAGTTTCCCAGAACACTACCAATCCACTCCCAGTCCTGTTTTTATGTAATTCCTTTAGTATCCTTTGAGGACATCAAGTTTCTGAAAGGACACCAGTTTGTTTTCTCCCTATTAGAATGTTAGCACTGTATCATCATCCAATACGATCCAATAACCCAAATAAGCTTACCATTTTAGATTCCTCTTGGCTCTTATGTTTGCATTTCAGAGTTCCTACTCAGCTCTAGCCTTTTCATCAGAAATGCTAGAAAGCTTGCTGTTTCCTTAGTGATCCATTTTTTCCTCCATAGAATTATACTCAGCTTTGCAGGCTAAATCAAATTATTCTTGGTTGTAAGCCTATATCTTTCTATGCTTTGGAATATTGTATTCAGAGATCTCCCAGTTTCTAGTAGAAACTACCAGGTCTTGAGTAATCCTGAGCGTAGTTCCTTGATACTTTTAATTGCCTCTTTCTGGTTCCTTTTAGTATTTTTTTTTTTAATTTGGTATAAGAGCTCTGGATTTTGGCTGTGATATTCCTGGGATTTTTCATTATTGGGCTTCTTTCAGGAGGTGATCACTGGATCTTTCTATCTATATTTTGTTCTCTGGTTCTCATAAACCTAAGTAGTTTTCACTTTTGATTTTAGAAATACCTGTGTCAAACATTTTTTTAAAAAAAATCTTTGTTTTCAGAAAATCCATTGATTCCTAAATGATCTCTCCTTATCCTGTTTTCCAGGTCAGTTTTTTTAAAATCAGATAATCTTACATTTTCTTTTACTTTTTCAGTCTTTTGATTTCATTCTAATTTTTTTCTATCTCATGGAAGCATTGATTTCTGTTTCATACATTCTGATTTTTCAGGGAGCACATTAAGTTGGAGGAAGTTTACCACTTAAACTGTTACAGTCTTTATTCTCTTTCTCCAATTATTTCCTTCAGAGGTTTTACTTCATTTTTTTAAAGTCACTACTTTATTTCTTCTAGGTATTCTTGTAGGCCTTGTGGAAAATCCATTTTGCTTTTGAATCCCTATTTGTAATTATTGTGGAATTTCTCTTTCTTCGGATATCTCTAGGGTTGAAGTAATTTTTGACACTGGTCAAGGGGCTTCCTTGGTATACTCATCTCTCCAGCTTCAGTTTCTGAATTGGGCTCTCTGCCAGGGCCATGTTCCGTTTCCTTCTGCGCTTTTGGATAGAGTGGTCAGCCCTGCTTGATCTTGTCCTGAGTCATTTGGATTCCTGCACTGACGTCTTCCTTCTGGCATTATTTGCATTTCAGAGCACTGGGTCTTCCAGGCCCTTTATGGAGTCTTAGGATCGGATGCTGGGCACCTCAGACTCCTGAGGTGTTCTAGGCTGTGCCTATACTGGTCGCTGTGATTTTCAGGGCCTTCCAAAGGCTTTCCTTACCCCTTTTGTACCTTTGGACAGGAAAGGTAGGGACGTAGGAAAGAGCCCTTAGATCCTGTTTCTTGACACAGAGCCTAGCAGTGAGCACACTTGTTTCTGGCCCAGTCTTGGTCTTTCCATGAAAATTGGTTGCCTCTGCTGGGGCTGGGTGCTCTAGCAGCCCCCTTTCTTATGACTGGCCTGTGCATTTCTTGTGGAAGAAGTAATTTACTATAGTTTTTCATCTAATTTCTTGATCATTTCTTGATAATTGGATCTTGATCATTGATCAGACGTTGGTCTAGTGTGAATCCCAACTTTTTCGCTGGCGCCTCCATTGAGGCAGCTATTTGGGCCAGAAATCTTCAGCCAAGAGACATGGTTTAAAAGATCTGTCTGGCTACAGTAGTGTGTAATAGAGATTGAGACCCGACAAGAGGCTGCTAAATCATTCATGTTGTTCTTTTGAGGGATGCCTGTGATTCCTCTTTACAAGCAGGAGAAGATCTGGACCCAGGGTAGGAGATAGTATAATTCCTAGAAAAATTTTCTTAACCTCTTAGATCATTGATTTTATCATCTATAAAATGGGATTGACAGTTGTACTTACATCATAGGGTATCATTCTCTCAAATGAGACAGTGCACGTAAAATACTTTCTTTATATAAAAAAATTATAAAAATGTTAGCTATGATGATGAGGATGATATACATGCCTGGCCATGTTTGAGTAATTGGGAAATAACAGAGTAGTAGAATGTTAGAACTAAAAGAGGACTTTGAACTCATCTAGTCATGCAGACAGGGTAAGGGGACTCACTTGAGGTCAGAGTTCCATTAATTAGAAATTTTAGTTCTGTTGGGCACTGCCACTTATCTTCTTAGGATCAAAACATTTAACTAGATAAAAATGCAGTTTCCTCCATATACTGTCGCTTTAAATCACTACTCAGTTCAATGCAACAAACATGGATTAGGGGCTGGCTATTATGGCTGTAAATATTAAAGCCAGAAAACTTCTCTGAAGGTCATATGTATGTGCATTTGTCTGAAAGTTGTAATATGGCCATACACAAGTTCGTGTGTGTATCTACCTCCTCTAATATGTGAATATATAGGGCGTGGGACTGGATTTGAGGGATAAAGAGAAGCTCTCTAAGGCATCTTCCATCTCTCCATCTGTGATTTCTTGAAGACTTGGAGGCAGCCATTATGGTAGAATGGCAAATAGTCAAGTTTTGTTGGAGTAAGAGTCAGAAATAATTTCATCCCTCTGTTGTAAGGGAAACATTTTAAAGTGGTTTTTTTTGGGGGGAGGGGAGAGACAAGAAACTCATTTATCCAAATCAGTAGCAAAATAAAAGTCAGAGAAAGTATGCGTAGGAGAATGTGTACCAGACCATACAGGTTAAAGGAGTTCTTCCCTTGGAAGTGAGGTAGCTCAGCTCAACTAAGTGAGTAGTCCTTGATCCAAGGGGAAACTCCCCAAAGTCTCTCGTTTATCAAGTTGGGCATACAGCCCTGGTTGAGACAGTTAGCTCCTCTTCTGTCTTCTCTTTTGAAGCTGGAAGCCAGAAGGGCCTGAAGTAGCTTGATGTGAGAAGATGACCTGAAGCTTGAGGAGTCTCAGAGAGGATTGGTGAAGGCTAGTGTCTCTAGACTCTCACTAGCTCTGCCCCACCCCTCATACAGAGCAGGGCATTCATCTGTACCAGTAAGGAGAAAGCCCCACCCCATGGGCTCTGGTTCAGGGCCTGCATCCGAAATAGGAAATTTGTATTTCATTCAGTAGACATTGTTACACTGATTGTAGTATACTTCAAGCCAGCCTCCCACCTTTGCCAAGGCATTCATTTCCTAGGTCACCATCTTTCTTTCCTCCCCAACTCTTGCTCTTAGACAAGGCGACTTTAATACCCATGTCAGAGAGCCCTCAAATTCTCTTAACGATGCATTTCCTCAGTCTCCTGAGCTATTCCTTCACTCCACCTCAGCCACACAGAAGGATGTTAGCACACTAGAATTTTCCATTACCCACTAGTGCTCTGCTTCCCCAATTAGACATTCTGACATTGCACTCTCTGATCCTAACTGCCCAACCCATGACTCACTCCTCTTACTTTCTCTCATTCTTTGCTCTCATTTGAGACCCCTGCCTCTTCCAACCCTCACTGTGACGGAAGGATTGTTGAGAGGGGGAGGGCTACAGGTAAAGAGACCAGGGAGAAGACTGTTCTACCAGGCCAAGTTAGAAGTGCTGAGAATCATGGGATCTTTAGGGGACCTTAGAGATCACTTAGACCGGGGCAGGGGGAGGAGGGTAGGGCTAGATTCAATCAAAAGGCTGCACTTGAGGACCTAGAGGGCTACATGTGGCCTTGAGTTTGCAGGTTCCCCACCCTTGACTTCGGCCAATTGGCTGGCAAAGCGATTTGCCTAAAGCAGTGGTTCTCAACTTTCCTAATGCTGCAACCCTTTAATACTCGTATGTGGGTGTATCGGGGTGTATCTGCATGTGGGCGGACCCGCCTGGAGATAGATAGAGGAGCAGTGTCTTGGTTCCTAAGACCATCAGAAATATGTGTTTTCCCATGGTCTTAGGTGACCCCTGTGAAAGGGTCATATGACCCCAGGTTGAGAACCACTGGCCTAAAGTCAGAGATGTTGATTGTCAGCCAGATGGTTGGAAAGGGTATAAGGGACTCGACATTGAATCTCTGTGAATTTAGGCATTTTAGATGATTGTCGTGAATGAGCCGAGCAGTAAATGATTATCTTTCATTCTGTAGATCCTTAAAATATTGAAGAAGGTGGTTGCCTCATCTGTCTTTGGGTAAGGGTAGCCCTGTTGGTAGCCTGCCCTGGGAAAATCACTTAAACAGAAAGTTACTGCACAAGTAAAATTTATTCACCCTTTTTGTTGTGCTGTTCTTTTAGCAATTTCTTCATTTTTCCAGTAGTTTTCTTGACTATTTACTTATTTTCACAATTTACTGATTTTTTTTTTTAGGTATATAGTACTGTAGGTGCCTTTGACATTAAGAGAGAATGAAAAGCAGCAAATCAATGCAGTTAACCTTTCCCTTTCCTCCTAAAGTGGGTAACTCATTTGTTGTTTGTTTTGCAAGACTTCAACATCAGATTTGAATGTATGACCTTGAAACAAGTCTCATTAAGAAGTTCTGTGCACAGCTTTAGTGGTTGGGAAAAAAAATTCATCTTCCCACACATACCTGGTCAGCCAAGAATTTGTTTGCCCTACAGGAACTGTGGATGGGAGGTAGTGGAAGCAGAAACATAGACTGACATGGATTGTCTAAGCTTCAGGCCATGGCATCACCCCTTCGCCCTGGGCTTCTTCCAGTGGCCTCAGTACAGTTCATTCTCTCATGTCATTTATCCTTACATTAAAGGAATGCCCCCTTTCAACATCTTTTACTGTGGGTAGATGCTGTTTTTTTTAAACTGTTACCTGTTCACATCTAACCCACATTGGCATCCCACTTAAGCAAAATCTTCCTAAGACCAGATATGTAATGTGAATGCCTTGGGCCAACAAAAAACTTAACCATAAGCCTCCCGAATGTTCCTCTGAGGCCACTTCTTTGGCCCTCTGTTTCCTCTGGGAACACTTCTTTGATTATATACAGGGGTTCCTTTGGCCAAGGACTATGACTTGTCACCCATATACCTGGAGCTTAACAGGTACTGGCTCTAGCGAGAGCTCTAATCATCTGACATTCTTCAAGAATGTTACTGACAGACTGCAGTCCCTGTCCATAGTTCATTCTTGAGGTTCATCTGGTTTGGGAGCACTACCTGAGAATACATTAACTTGAGACCTTCAAGATGCACATTTATTTTATTAGAGTACTGCACCATGAAATGTTCTAGACAGCTAGGTGGTACAGTAGAGTGCCAGGTCTGGAGTCTGGAAGACTTATATTCCTGAGTTTAAATCTGGCCTCAGAAACTTACTAGCTGTGTGCCCCCGGGCAAGTCGCGTCACCCTGTTTGCCTCATTTTCCTCATCTATAAAATGAACTTGAGATGGAAATGGCAAACCACTGCAATATCTTTGCCAAGAAAATCGCAAATGGGGCTGTGAAGATTCGGACATGACTGAATAACGGCTACATAACAAACGAAATGTTCTTCTGGTGATAGCGGTCTGTCTCTAGGCTTGTTTGAAAAGTAACCCTATGTTCCAACAAGTCTTTTGATTATAGCAAACGTCCCCTTTCTCTGAAAACAAAAATGGAGAGTATGGGGAAAAAAGGGAAATCCAAATTCATGGGCATTATGAAAGCCCAGTCTAGAAAAATCCCTTTTTTTTTTTTAGTACTACACAGAGTATGCGCTCCCTAAGTTCTTGGTGATTGTCTAACCAGCTGTCAGATTGAGGGGAAAGAATTCTTCGTGGGATCTTGTCCTGCAGAGTGCTATATCATAAAGTATAGTAAATCTATGTTTCTTCAGGGTCAACGCATATTTTCTTCTCATATTCTACTTTATTATATACATGGCCTTTAAAAAAAATGACATGGCTGGTCTACAAGCAGCCTCAAATCTCAAGTGTTGAAATCACCTGTTTTTTAAGTGCATTTATTGAAGTATCCCCACAGTCCTCTGAAGAGGTATGTAAGAGTAGCTTTTTAGGGCTCCGTTTTTGAATGTAAAACTAGGGCCATATTCTTTATCCTTCAGTCCTAACACCTCTTACTACCAACTAACGTTAGTAGGTAGCATTAAGGGAATCTAGGTAAAATGTTGGTGGATCGGTCGTTTGTTATCCTTTGTTCTTTAAGAGGACCAAAATGACATCACTGTTTTGGGGTCAGGGTACAGTGTGTCCTGTCTGCCTGGCTGCTCAGACCAGTATGAACTTGGAAGGTTCTGTTGCAGGTTGGGCACAAATAGCCCTTAGGAACATTTGAAGTGGAGATGTCTCTAGATTTGTGTGTTTCATGTTTCCTCTGAGCTACTGCAATTCTGTTTCACTTACAGAGCACAGTGCCTTCCTTCAGGGGGCACAGCATGCTGCGTGTTCCTTTGTCAGCCTCTCCCCATCATGCAATTGATTCCAAGGGCAGAGAGACCTTGAGAGGGTCCTCGTGTCACTTCTTCTGACTGCCACGTGAGAGCGCCTGCCTTGTGTGAGTTCTCTGTAAGATAATCTTTGAGGCAACTGTGTGTTTGGCAGTTGAACAATGTGGCCAACCCATTGGAGTTGTCCTCTCTGCAGTAGAGTTTGAATGATTTGGCAGTTCAGCTGGAGAAAAGATCTCGGTGTCCAGTACTTTGTTTTGCCAGGTGATCTTCAGAATCTTCTTAAATGGAAGCAAGGCAAAATGGGCACTTTACCTTTGGGTAGAATTTACCCTTTTTAAAGCACTGGCTACATAATCAAAGGACCTGAGTTCAAACCTCACCTTGGAACTTACTATATGTGTGACCTTGGGCAAGACGCAACATCCTTTCTAGGCTTCCCTCTCGTCACCTGTAAGATCAGGGGGCTGCACTGGAGGCTTCTGAATTTCCTTCTAACCCTAGGTCTGGGGTCCTGTATTCTGGTCAAGCGCTACTTATATGGCTTGAGGGTAGAACCAAAAAGTTTCCCCTATTTCTTGAGTGAACATACCTTATGCTTATGTGTGTGTGCCTGTCGTCATGTATGTATATATCCATGCACAATCCACGTGCACACATATGTGCATGTAATATTTAGATCCCTCAGAATGCCAAAGGAAGGCCTCTGTTAACTCCTTTAATACAAGGAAGTTATTGTGAAGGAAGGGCCAATGCGCTTCACTGACTAGTAGCAAAATGGGACTGGCCATTCATATGCAAATAACTTGCCACCCACTGTGTGGAGGCTGTAAGCAGATTTTGTTAGGCCGCACTCCTGTGGCAGAGGCTGCTACAGCTGCTGCATCTGCTGAGCTCAGAAACGGTTTTGCTGCCTCTCGTAGAGCAGTATAGAAAGGCATATAGGACTGAAGGAGGAGGCTGTTAAGGTGCGTGTGTGTGTGTGTGCCCTGATAGGAGCTTTTCCGTATATAGTCATACTCTTAATTTGTGAGATACAGTTTTATTTGTTTTTATATGTTCTTTTAGAAAAATAATGTGGCTTATAGAGGGATTTTTGGATGGTCTTTATTTTTTCTCATTCATCAATGGTTCTGTAACTGTAGGATTTCTTTTATCTCATATGACATGGTGCTGGCTAAGGCCAGGTCTAAATATTAATAGTATCTTTACTTATGTATAGCACTTTGTGGTTTATAAAGCATATTAATATATATTTTTTAATTTGATCCTCAACAACCTTGTGAGGTAGGCAGTGTGTTATAATCCCAATTTTTCAAGTGCTACTCAGCCTTAAAAGGTTAAGGTGATAGAGGACCATTGGTTTAGAACTGAATGAGATCTTTTATTAAAGAAATGATCTAGCCCAACCCCTTCATTTTACAGATTGGAAACTGAGACCTGGAGAGGTTAAGGGAGTTGCCCCTAGGTCACATGTAGAGCACATTGAGCTGAGACCCTGAGCCAAGGTCTCCTGACAGACAGCTTGTTGTAGTAGTCATGGGTAATTTTAATCTTACTTTATACCAAGTAAAATTAAAAAAAAAACAGGATACCCCGAGTTCAGATTCCTAGGGAAAATAGGGCAAGTAGGATGGTAAAATATAATATATATATATGTATATATATATGGACTAATTAGGGTGAAGACAAATCTGCAGCAGTGAAAGGTCTAAACTGTGAAATTTCAAGGCTATAGAACTTTGTTTCTTTAGGTATGCATACTAATAACACAGAGGAGAATATGGTATTTGGATATTTTGACAAGTACAAGTCTTTGGATAGCTTTAGCAAGTATAAGCCTAATTTATATTTTTAGTTAAGTGCTTTTGTATAGTTTGTTCTGCAGGGTTCCCAGAAACATATACACAGCATAGTTTATTGCGTAAGTTATTTATACTGTTAAGTAATCTCTCTACATATATTAGTTTCAACCTCTTGTTTACATTGGGGTAGTCCTATTCAAGATGTGTTTTGATAGATCACTGCCCTTCTAGCCCCAAAGGCTTCTGCTCCCATTTTTGGGTCAGAGTAGTATAGCCACAGACCAGATGTTCTTGGCTAGCACTTGGTCCAGGCTCCCATTTCCCTACCCCTGGCATACAGCTACAGACTTCAAGCTTCCTTGTCTCAGCCCTGTTCTCTGCCTCGGAAGGCTTCTGTGCTATGTGCTCCTTGGTGAATTTTTATGACTGGACTTCTTTCCTAGGGTACACGAGTTTCTGGCTCTCTGCCTGAGCTTGCAGAATGCTTTCATGTCGTCCTCAATTTTCTGTTCATTTCTCTGCATGCTGATCTTTTTTTTTATCCTTGCTTGAATACTTGTGAGAAGGCTGGGCTTTTCTGCTGTCTCTCACTCTGCCAAGTTTAAGATAATACCCACACATGTTGCATATGATACGATTTCTAGGTGTTTTATCATCCTGGGTACCTTTCTCTGGATAATGCCATTTTTCAATGCCCTTTTTATAGTAGTACCTAGAAGTGGACATAAGACTCCAGATTTGGTCTTACAAGTGCAACAGACAGGGCAAGTACTATTTCCTTTGATATAGACAGAATACTTAGATTAATATGGCCTTAGATTATTGTAGCTGTTACACACAAATGACTTGTGGAACCTCACTGTAAACCAAAATTCTTGAGTTTGGGTTTTTATTTTTTTACTTTTATAGCTGTCAAGACAGTTCTCCATCTGGTACTTAAAACATTTTTTAAAAATCTCAATTCTACACTTACATTTATTCCCACTAAATTTCAGTTTGAAGTTTCCAACCTACTTAGATAATTTTAAATTGTTGTTCTATTGTCTGTATATATATATATATATATATATATATATATTGTCCCTCTTCAACTTCATGTCATCTGAAAATTTTAAAGTATGCTTTCTGTGTATCTCATTCATCAAACATGTTGTATGGTGGAGGTGTCAAACTCATGGCCAGTAAACCTCCTGTGGCTTAAATTAGATTGACATAGTTGGGAAATGTTTAACAGAATAAAAATACAAGTGCAGTACAACATAGGTCATTGGTTTTCTACATCGGTATGTAGTCTGCGGGTATCCCTTTCTCTTTGTCTTTGACAACACTGATGTACAGATCAGAGCCTAGCTGCAGCACTCTGTGATACACTGCTGGAAACTGCCTCTTGTGAGGAGGCTTTCTTCTCTGAATGGTCTTTCTTAGTGCTAGAAATAGGAGGAGTTTCAGATTCAAACTTACAGAAAATGTAACGGATTTCCCCTCACAGGAGGGTTTTAAGAAGTGGTTGGATGACTGTTTAAAGGGAATTCTGTGGAGAAGATTACTCATGTACAAACTCTGAAATTCTGTGAATCCAAGTTTACCAGCCACTAGCAGATAGAAAATATTCATTCCCAAGGGTTCTCATTGGAATACAGAGACTACTCTATACTAGGCCCTGTTCCTTGACTAAACTCGCTAAAACGGTTAGTTTAATAGCGTTGTAGGATTGAACGCTTGAAGGACTTTTACAGGGCACCTGATACAACTACTTGATTTCATAGGCGAGGAAGCTGAGGTCCAGTCAGGCCACGTGACTTATTTACATCCTCCAGTGGAGAGTCATCACCCTCAGGACTTCAAAATTCCAAGGTCCAAACCATGTTAAAATGTCAGTGGAAAATGTTTAACAAGATAAATAAAAATAAAGTTCAACATAGATAATGTTAATTTGTGGTTTTCTAAGTCATCCTGCTATGTTTCTGTTTGAGTTTGACACGACTGCTTCAGGGGACATGTGACACAGTTTTCGGATCCATAATTATTTGGTTATACCCCAGGAAATGCCACTTGTCTCATGCCAGAGATTGAGGATCTTGGTCATTCAGGCAAGGAATTATCCTCAAAGACAGAAAAAAAGCATTTTGGTGCCCATACTGTTGTAGAAATTCATTGTTTATTAGGTAGGTTTTAACCCTTACATTTTAAAGGTAAGGAAACTTGGCCCCAGGGAGGTGAAGCAATTTGCCTCTTATCACAAATTAGTTTTTGGTAGAGCTCGGTCTCAAACCCAGTTTACCTGATGACTGGCTAATCCTTATTATATCCCCATTTATTTATACTTATAAAGGGGACAGGATTGTGTGTGTGTGTGGGGGGGATATTTTTAGGTATTTGTAGTGTTTGTATAGTTTGTAGTTTTGGGTCCAGAATTTCTGATGTATCATTTCCCTAACATTGTCAAAAGATGGGACCAGTCATGGTGGTTTATTAGTATAAAATGTCAGGCATCAGGGTTTATTTTTCTTGTGTCATACACTGTCACTTATTTAATCAGCTGTGGGACTTTCCTAACCTATCTGGGCTGGGTTTCCACCAATGGCAGCAGTAAAACACTTCTCCCACTTCAGGGAAATGAAGATGATGCATTGTTTTCCAGGCTCTCTCCCATTACTCCACTGAGTAATAGAGATGACTCTAGTGCCTTCTTAAGTCCAATATTCTTTTTTTGATGAGGATTTTCTGCCCCTGAGGCAGGTGAGGCTAGATAAGAATCTGGGGGTCTGGGGAGGGTTCAAGGCTGGATATATGTGAGCTTATCGGGGACCAGTGGAAGATTAAATGAATTCACATTGATGCCAAGAGTTGCAGATAGTAAACTATAGAACTTGGAACTGGGATGACAAGAAAAGTGACTTTATGAAATAGCTTCATTTCAGGCCTGTCCATGTAGCTATTCCCCATACCTTCTGCCTGCTACACATGGAAGTCTACCAAGGTTCTATGGCAGTTAGCCTATGGCTTTAATAGCTCTCTTATAAATCGGTCTGGGCTACTTCTTGCTCCCTGAGATAAACATCTATTGCAAACACAGTGATATTAAGATGGAGGTGGGATTGGGGAGGGCAGTAAAAGTAAGTGAAAAAAAAGAAAAAATGGCACCCAGTTTGGAGGTGTTGATAGTGTTATTATAACAGAACTCTGCTGAGTAGGAAGGTTGACTGGTCATCCTGGTGGTAGGATATGTGGTAACTTGGTACTTAGGGGCTCACATTTTTATTGGGCTTTAAAGTTTACAAAGTTCTTTCTCCACCAACTCTGTGAGGTAGGTATTTTCCCCCATTGTACACTGGGAATGTGAAGCAAGAGGTGAGATGTCTTCTACTGGATTAGTGTCAGAGTTGAGATTTCAAGCCAGGTCTCCTGATTACATCTCCAGTCTTCTTCTTACTTCACTGAGAAGCAGACATACATATCCATTTGGATTGTGTGCAGTAGACTAGGTCGAATAGCAGAAATAGTGCTCTAGTTTCCAGTTGGCTCTCCCTGACTTCTTAATAAGGTAAGTGGTAACCAGGAAGATCTCTTGAGAAAAAGATTTAGGCAGTGCACAGTGCAGAGGAAAGGAAGGGACTGATTCAGGGGGTGAGAATGGGTCAGTCTTGTGAGTGTCTGCTATTTGGGGGGCTGTGGAAACTGAGAAGCATCAAGGAGTCAGCAAGCACTCTGGAAAGCCTGGGCTTCTCCCTACAAGGTTGTAGGCCTCACATGACTGCACATAGCAGCCAACGTCATGCTGGAGGTTTAGTCTCAAAAATTCATTAATGTTGTCAGTACTACCTTGAATAACTTCATGCACCCCACCACTGGGCTCTCAGGCGTAACCATAACAATGCCCTTGGTGTTTTCCCAGGCTGAATATATAGTTTTTGTGACAAGTAGAACCACTTATCCTCCCTGTCCCATCCTTTTCCCATGAGGGATAATCACCTTGGCATGTGCATGAATGCATGTATGTACACATATATGTGTATGCATTCCAAATTTGCTGCTTATTATTCAACTATAAAGTATTTTTTTTTTTACTTCACCAGCACAAGATGTGGAAAGTACAGCTACGCCACAATTTGTCTGAAAAATAACTGGGAGTTTTAGTGAATTATAAGCTTATAAGTCAAATGTGACATCAGAAAAAATAATGATAACGCAGCCTGAAAGTTGTAATAGGGAAGCATAGTGTTTAGAATGAGGGAGGTGATAGTCCCTCTGTCTTTTACCCTAGTAATACCACCTCTGGAGTACTGTGTTCAGTTCTGGGCATCACATTTTAAGGACCCTGTTAGGTGAGCTGGAGGAGCATCCTGCGAAGGACAGCCAGGACGCTGAAAGGCTGCAGGTTCTGTTGTAGGAACTTGGGGTTTACCTTGGTGAAGAGACTTGGTGACATCAAGGGAAATGATAACTGAATTCATGTATCTGAAAGGCTCTTGTGTCCCAGCAAGGCAGCACTAGAAATGGTGGGTGGACATTGTGGAGAGACAAGGTCGAGCTTCATGTGAGAATTTCTCTTCCCCCGCCCCCTGCCACCTCCCATCCCTTAGCTATTCCAGAATTCAGTGACCTACTTTGAGAGAGGGCAGGTGCCTGCTTGCCAGAGGTCTTCAACTATGACCATTTGTTGGAAGTGTTGTAGAATGGATTCTCATTCAGATAGAGGCTGACTAGATGATTTCTGAGATCCCTTCTAATTATGGATTCTTCTCTGCCTCTGACTTAATTTCTGAGCATGCCAGAGACATTCTCAAGTTTTGTGATCTGACAGGTCTAACAGGATTGTGATGGAATTTCTGATTGCCTCCAGGCTATGGCTAAAATGTCCCTTCCCCACAGTGGTTTAGTTTTGTACCATCACCTGGAACTTAAACCCAGACTATGGTAAGGGTATTGGATTGAGCTGGTATATTATAGAATATACTACCATGTCTGACAAGAACACACTGCTTCCTGTGGATTCGGGTATATTTGCAAAGTAGGAAAGCACACAGTATGTTTGGAGAATGGCAGTTCCCCAGTTTGGCTGAAAAATTGAGTGCATTAAGGAGAGTGGATGGTATTTGGATTTGAGCTGGGCTTTGAATAATAGGTGAGATTTAGATACACACAGAAGGGGGAAAGCATCCCAGGTAGTAGGTGGGCAAAGCTACAGAGGGGACATGGGATGCTGAGTCAGGAAAAGAGAAGGGTTAGGAAGGAGATGGGGCCGGAGTAGGATAGGAGAGTTGTTTCCAAGTATTTGAAAGGTTGTCTTGCTGAAGGAGGACCGACTTTCTGCTTGGTTCTGTAGGACAGAAGGGGAATTGGTAGAGAGGCAAATTTAGATTTGACATAGGAAGAACCTACTGACACTTTGAGCTAGGCAGCAGTGAGATGGATTGCCTTGGAAGGGCAGCTTCCCTCCAAGGAGACATATTTGAGCAATGTCTGGATGACCACTTGCCAGATGTATCATGTGGAAAGGAGGATCCATGTTCAGGTATGAGTTTAACTCCTTCCAGCTCTCAGATTCTGTGATTCTGTGAAATGTATCTGGCATTTTTAGGGAATAATGAAGATTCCAGCTTGGGTAGAGCAGAATTTTTTTAAATGAATTTTATTTTTAATTCTAAATTTACATTCCTAATTATAAATAAATAACAAAGCTTTAAGGATTGTTGTGTAATGACATAAATATCTCATTTGCTTCTTGTAATAGCTCTGTGGGAGTAGAAGCTCTTATTATCCTAATTTTATAGGGGAGGCAGTTGAGGCCAAAGAAAGTTAAAACTTTACGGTAACAGAAGAGGAGGGAATAAGTTTGGCTATTTTAATTGGATCAGTATTGTAGGATAAGTAGTAGTAGTGATGATGGTGGTGAAGCCCGAGAACCCTTTCAAGATAAATTACAGTAATTTAGTCATGTACATAGCAATACCCACTACTGTATGAATAGAAGATGAGTTTGACTAGAATGCAGAATGGTGAAGGGGTGGAGTAAAGTGAATTAAAACTGGAAAAGTAGTAGATTCAAGCCAGGTTGTGGAGGGTGTTCAGTGGCAATGTAAGATATTCCTATTTTATGCTTTAAGCAATTGAAAGTCTTTGACTGTTGAGTAATATCAGACCTGTGCTGATCCACTCTTGAGAGCCTGGGAATGAATAGGTGCCCTTGGAGTAGCAGGTAGGAGGGAAGCTGTGGTATTCTCTCAGCCTCACAGTACATATTTTCATGCCTGTACTAATTCGCATGGATTTAGTCTAGGTCAGGGTCGAGACTGTCCACCAGTAAGAGGTAACACAACCTGCGACCCAGCCAGCAAACCAGTTTGCGTTCACAGTGGGTGGAGGGGAGAGCCACATGTGTGAGCCAGAATCAGCACTAAAGGTGGAGCTGGGTAGCAAACACACATCTGGAGAATTAGAGACAATAAAATCATAATTCAAAACCAGTTTTAAATCAGGATGAGCTAAGTATGAAAGAACAAAGAGTAGAAGGCAAAACGATGTGGATGGGCTACTTCTAGAAACCTTTTCTGAGCAGTTGGCCTGGCCCTCAGACAGGAGGCAGGTGGGAAGGCAGAAGGGAGGGCCCCTCCTGGCTGCTCAGCTTCTGCTGCCAGTGGGGCGAGATCAGCCGTCACATCCAAGACGGAAATAGATGGTAGATTTAGGCATGTGTTCTCGCATCCTTTTCGTAGTCTTCTGTCCACTCTGCCCCCATTAAATGACAGTATCTTCATCAAGGGAAGGTCTTTGACTTCTATTGATTATGTTGCTGTCCACAGAGCTTAGTTAAGGTCTGTAACTTAGAATTACTGAACTAGGCAAATCAACCACAGGAGTAGCCTGTCACTTGGAGACTAAATGTTGGAAAATACTAATTTCGGAGCTTTTTAAAGTTTAAGTATGTTCCTGTTCTTCGGTTAATTCTACCTTTCAAGATTCCTCTCTTGGCCTCAGAATATATTTTCCTAATTGCTTATAGGATTTCTCAGAAATAACAGTTCAGCTTCTCAGCATTATGGTTGATTTCTGTCCAAATCCATCTTAAAATTGGTGTTGGTTTTCCTTAAAGACACTCAAGGGATTAGAGCCTCATTAAAGCATCTCTGAGCCCACTATTAGTTAAAAATAGATTCAGCAGCTAATAACTAAACCAGAAGAGTGATGTCTGCTGCTAGTAAATTACTGTGGAGGATCAGGGACAGAAACAATCTCATTAAATAGCTGAAGAATATGGCTGCCTTTTAATTACTGCATTTTATTTTCCTACGTAGTTCAGTCATAGAAGTAAGCGTGTTTCGTTTCAAATCTCCTATTATCTAACCACACCATGGCAGTGCTTTTATATCCTTAAAAATTGGTAATATGTCACCTTCTAAATGACTGATCAAATGTTTTCTGGAGCATTTGTGGTTTTGTCAGAAACTATAGAATATCAAAAAAAAAAATGTCAACCAGATGTGTTTTATGACTGCTTGACTAACAAATGCCTTTCTTATGTTTTTCAGGGAGAAATGGGGGGAAATGGAGTCACCTTCCAAGAAAAACTCCCAGAGAGGTAAACCAGAATTTTAGTTAACTACTCGCTCGTGCATTTAAAAATTGAACGACTTACACACAACTGTCCTTAAGCGTTGTGTCTCCCAGATCAGTATAAACTTTGGTCAGGCCATGCGGTGTAGTAGAAGGAGAACTCGACTGTGAATGAAAAGGCCTGAGCTGTGGTCCTAGCTTTGCCCTCAAGTAGCCATATGGTCTTGGACTGTCATCCCTCTGGGAGTCAGTTTCCTCATCTTTAAAATGAAAGGCTTGGTATAGGTGATCATTTAGGTCTCTTCTAAACTCCAAAATTCTAGTGTGCTTTGTTTCTTGAATATAAACTTGAAGAGAGAACCCATTGATTTTTTTTTTAAATCTTAAAACAGTCACAATGGTTAAACAGTTGTCCTAGTTGTATCAAAAAAAATTGTTATTTTTAGAATGAGCTTCTTTTAAATGCATAAAGAGGTGGGTGATACCTCGTTAATAAACTGATAGGTGGGGATGTAGCTGGGTTTTTTTGAGGGGGAGGCAATCGGGGTTAAATGACTTGCCCAGGGTCATACAGCTAGTAAGTGTTTGAGGCTAGATTTGACCTCAGATCCTCCTGAATCCAAAGCTAGTGCTCTATCCACTGTACCACCTAGCCACCCCAGAATGTAACCATTTTTGACTCCATGGTTTATAACCCAGGTATCTGGGAACAAAAACAACGTCAAGCAGCATCTCCCAAATTTGTCTTTATGGCAGGTCAAGGCAGATTCCGACGTGTCAAGCAGGCAGAAGACCCAGATTAGGCCCATGAGAAGCATCCGGTACCACTGTCAGGATATTCCTAGTTGTGATAAGGAAACAGAGACTGTGCTGCTCTGGGTACGCACAGATTGTGGTCTGGACAATGAGAGAGGCCCTAGCAAATGGAGATGGGTATGATTAAGTGAGCCTAGCTATCATGACAAATTCTCCTTACCATAACTAAGGATATGCATCATCACTGGACCTTCACCCTGGCTTCTTCAAAAAGAAAGCACAAACAGCTTGCAGTAACCAAATTTGGATGCAGTTTCATGCTTTTTCATTTCCCTTAAATTGAACACCCCCTCTCCTCCAGGAAACAACATTAAATATATTTTACTAATGTGGGCCATATTGCTGAAAGTTTGATTTAGCCAGTTTACTTTCTCTTGATTCTTAAAGGCCTCCATAGCCAGTTTTTCTTCTGGCATCTTAAACTGTAGAACACTCAAGATAACACATACTTCAGTACTTCATTGGAACTGTGGCCTCGTCAGTTAAAGTGTTCCCTCAGTTAGTATAGAGCACAAACTTACAACTTCTTATTGGGGAGAGACAGTATGACATAGTGGATATAGAGCTAACCTTGAAGCCAGGAGAAGACCTGGGTTTAGATGTGGCCTCTGACCTGTTCCAGCTGTGGGGGTCAGATCCGACTGGTCACTTCCCCCTTCAGTGTTGTAGGAGACTCTGGAAGACAGAGAAGGTGCCTGCATGCACTCTTGCTAGGGAATTTCCTCACTTGGGGATTCCATGTGCCTATGAAATCAGAAGTTCAGTACCTGTGCCTGTCAGCAGATTAATGTAGAGTGCCTACCTTATAGTAACCTAGATATAGAAAAAAATGGGTTTTGGAAAGCAGATAAAAGATCTCTATTCTTTCCATGATTTTGATGGGCTAGGTAAGAGAACCATTTGTCCGTTTTCACTTAAAACCCACAGGAGAAATGAGTTTTCTTACGTGTTTAGAACCTGACTTTTAAAGAAAGGTTGAGTTATCTACCTCCACAAAGTTCTCCATTGATGTTTCATTGTGGCTTGGAGAACTTAGATTCTTGAACGCTATGCCAAGTGGGGCTTTATAAACCCTGATAATTTCTCCCACTCTGAAAATTAAATACTATCTCAGCGACAGATTGTGTCTGCTTTCTGAGGACCAGCCTTGCTCATCACTGGTGGAAGGCTATATTCTTGATGAATTCTTTCATAGCAGGACCATGAAACAAAGAGAAATATGAAATGATCCTCATACCTGTGCAGTACACTTTATCTCCTTCAGTGAGTAGTGAAAAGGTGGGAGGAGAATGCTAAGCATCTTAAAAATTTTAGGCTGTCTGTAAACATCACCTTACTATTGGTATTTTAACTGTGAACACTTGGTCTGGTTACCAAGGAATGGACATATTATTGAAGGAATGCAAGTCATAACCAACCTTGCCATTCTTGCTATAAACAAAATAATGTGACAGAACAAAAGTGTAGCTAAATCAAACTATGAATGACAGGTTTTCCTTAGAGAGGTGAATAAAGGAGTTAATGGAGTTGGTTTTATCATACTCAGAAGGCAACAAGAAGCATCATTCCTTGGGATGATTTTGACTTCGTATTGCAGTGCTCATGGTTAATATTTGCAAAAAGAACACCATGAAAATCACTTGTGTGACAACTTCTGTTGCAGAGCATAAAGATAGAGTAATTCTATAAACTTGGTTAAGACCACTGAAGTTAAATTAGTTGTATACAAAATATTTATACAAAAATGGAAATAGTCAAAGTTGGCAAAAATCCATTGGAAGATGTAGTTTCATCTCAGGCATAAGGAAAGAGAGAGCCTTAGACTATGCAGAAGACATACCTATATATATATATATATATATATATACTTAATCAATTTCAGTTTTAGTTACCTTCTGCAATGCTTGCTATGTCTGATGTCTTGATTCCTTTCTCAAATACTACATAAGTGTTTGAGAAAGGAATCAAGACATCAGACATAGCAAGCATTGCAGAACGTAACTAAAACTGAAATTGATTAAATTTTAAAAGATAGGAAATGACTTACTGACGTGAGTCATTTTTGAATCAGCTGTCTGTGTATAGTCAAAGCACCACCTTTTTAGAGCTGAGAGAAATTAATACTGACATGTAAAAAGGAATAAGAATGATAGAAAGATATGACTTGCAGTTAAAACAACTGGAGCTTGATCTATCAAAGGAGTTTTGATGCCTAGGATGGCAAATGAATGAAGGAAAAGACAGACACAGATTTCAACAATTTCGAAAGAACTTTAAATAATGTCAGTTGCCAAATGAGATCAAAGTTAACCCCCAAATGCATTAGTCAGAAAATACTAGATTTATTTGTGAAAAGAGAGGAAATAGCCAGTGGCAGCACCAGTTTAGAATATAAGCTTATTGGTAAAAATTTTTAACAAAAGGATGTTGAAAGATTATGAGTAGTATTGTTCCTTATCAAGGAAAGGTAAAAAAGGGGAAAACCAGTTTTTAAAGGGCTTGGTTAGAAACCGAATTAAGCAAAGGCCTGTTGCGGGCATTTAAAGATGAAAAGGGAAGGAGGACAACAAAAGACAAAAAAAATTCCTCAGATATATTCATACCAAACTCTTTATATTGTTGACGATGGAGAAACCACCACATTTAGACTCTTACTTTGATGTGGCCTTGAAGAAATATAAGACAGAAAAAGACATAGGTAATAGATGAAGTGTATATAGAAGATCCCCATGGTGAAGGAAATGCAACTTTTGGGTCATGAAGGGATTGGTTCTCCAGGTACTTAATGGAGGGAACGATAACAAAGAAATAGTAAAAATCTTGGACTTGATATACTGAAAAAGGTAACCTAGGGATCTATAAGTACTGACCTTTATGTCCATTTTTCCATCAGTATTAATATTTTATGAGAGTATTTTACACATCATTGAAGGTATCTTATATTTGATGAGCTTATTAGAAGGAAACAAGCTCTCATATGCAAAATTCCATAGAACACATCTTTGCCATTACATAATTGACTGAAAGATTAAGAAAAGACAAGATCCCATCTGTGCTTACTGTTTTATTGACTATAAAATGTTTGAATTTGGTAAAGCAAAACACTTTCTTAAAGAGTCTTCCAACAAGATGTCTCCTTTGCACGTGTCAAAATTATATAAAATTCTATGAAAGATAAAACGAAAAAGATATAACTTTATTTTACCATAAAATCAGATGAGACATAAAACAGAGAGCCATATGCCCAAAGGTTTTTGCCAGTGTCATGTGGGATTTCAAGATCAGAATGTACCAAGATTGAAAAGGGGTTCTTCAGATCCTTTTTGTTGATGATGTTATGCTAACTTCATTAAGCCCCAGAATGTTTAAGAGCATCCCAAATGAGATCATTCTAAAGAATTTGGCCTAATTAACTACACAGGAGAAACTGAATGAATGAAGAATGCCTGTTGTTCAGTTTACTTCAGTTAGACACTAACTATATCTACGTTTTACTAGAAGCTAGGGATAGAAAGACAAAAATGAAGTAATACCTGCTTTCAAGGACCATACCTAATTTATAGGTAGTTAGATAGAAAGAAAAACAGATGGATGCATACATACATAGTCTTGGGCAAAAGGACAGTGAGTTAAGTTTAGAATTGAACATGAGGAGAATGGGCTAGATAGATTCCCTTTGCCCCAAGATTCTTCCTGAAACAAGGAACCAAATTTTTAATACTAGCATTCTTCCATTGGAGTTGTATGGCTACGGATTATGAAACACCATGGCCTCCAAAGGTGAGGTGTCTGATAGACAGAAGAAGGACATTGTGAATGAGAAAATTATGAAAGAGGAGCAGTGTAAAAGATGTTGTCAAATAAAGGTACATGTGAAAAAAAATATGGAGGCTTGCAAGAGCAGTGAAGAACCATTGAATAGTGTATGTGTTTCCTTAGTATCCTCACAGTGTTAAGAGAATCTCATAGGGGACAGAGTCAAGATGGTGGAGTGAAGGCAAGGACTCACCTGAGCTCTCCTCCAAAACCCTCCAAACCCCCCTTTTTAAAATGACTCTAAACAAATTCTAGGAGCAGCTAGGTGGCACAGTGAATAAAACACCATACCTGGAGTCAGGAGGACCTGAGTTCAAATCCAGCCTCAGACACTTGACACTTACTAGCAGTGTGACCTTGGGCAAGTCACTTAACCCTAATTGCCCTGCCTTCTCTTCTCCAAAAACACCAAAACAAAACAAAATTAGAAAACAAATTCTACAGCAGCAGAACCCCACAAAAAGACATAGTGAAACAAATTTCCAGCCCTAGACAACTTACAAGGTTGGCAGGCAAGGTCTGTTGGGTGGAGAAATAAGCATTGTCTGGAGCAGGCTGCACCAGTGCGGACTGGACCCCAACAAATTCTAGGCAACTGAATTGCTGGCAGCTGTGGCAGTTTTCAGACCTCTTAGCCCACAAACACCAGGGACAACTTGGAAGGTCCCTGGCCCCATTAAGCCAGAAGCATACCTTGTGAGTGATTGAATCAGCAGTGGTAGTGGCTGCTTCCAGGACTCCCTGCACACACAGATAGTGAAAGGGTCAGACAGCTGGTCAGAAGGAGATGATACTGGTCTCTTTGCTAGTGCTGAGATAGGACTCTGTTGCTTTACCCATACTGCATTCCTTGGTGGCAATCCCAGGGTGAGGAGCACTAGCAGAGTCAAGCTTGTAGCAGCAGTGGAGGGGGGACCCTCCTCACAGTACCAGGGCAGAAAAGAGTGTTTGTCATCACTCACAGACCAGAGCATAGGCCAGGAGAGTAGAAAATATCCCTCTTTATATCATACCACCTTGGAAGAACTGAAAATTTAACAGGAGCTGCATAAAACCCCTAAAGCTTGAGACAGTATGCCCTCCACACTGGAAGGAGAGCCCTACCTTAACAAACAATTAAAATGAGCAAACAATGGAAAAAACTCTTTTACTATAGAAAGTTATTATGGTGACAAGGAAGATCAAAACACACACTCAGAAGAAAATAGCAAAATCAGAGCCTCCAAGAAAAATATGAATTGATCTCAGGTCATGGAAGAGCTCAAAAAGGATTTTGAAAATCAAGTAAGAGAAGTAGAAGAAAAATTGGGAAGAGAAATGAAAACGATGCAAGAAAATGATGAGAAAAGAGTCAGCAGCTTAGTGAATGACACACAAAAAAATACTGAAGAAAATATCACCTTAAGAAACAGATTAGGCCAAATGACAAAAGTGGTCTGAAAAGCCAATGAGAAGAAGAATACCTTAAAAACCTTAATTGGCCAAAAGGAAAAGGAAGTCCAAAAGCTCACTGAAGAAAATAATTACTTAAAAATTGAAATGGAGTAAATAGAAGTTAATGACTTTATGAGAAATCAAGAAGCAATAAAACAAAGCCAAAAGAATGGGGAAAAAAATAGAAGACAATGTGAAATATCTCATTGGAAAAACAACTGACCTCAAAAATAGATCCAGGAAAGATAATTTAAAAGTTATTGGACTACCTTAGAAAGCCACTATCAAAAAAAGATCTTAGACATTGTCTTCCAAAAAATTATCAGGGAAAACTTCCCTGATAGTCTAGAATTAGAGGGTAAAACAGAAATGGAAAGAATCTGCTGATCACCTCCTGAATCCCAAAATGGAAACTTCTGGGAATATTAAAGCCAAAATCTAGAGTTCCCAGGTGAAGGAGAAAATGTTGCAAGCAGCTAGAAAGAAACAATTCAAGTGTTGTGGAGCCACAGTCGGGATAACATGGGACTTAGCAGCTTCTACATTAAAGGATGGGAGAGCTTGGAATGTGATATTCCGGAAGGCAAAGGAGCTAGGATTACAACCAAGAATCACCCACCGAGCAAAACTGAGTTTAATTATTCAGGGGAAAAGGGGATTGTCGAGGAGATAGAGGACTTTTGAGTGTTCTTGATGAAAAGACCAAAGCTGAGTAGAAAATTTGACTCAAATACGGGACTCAAGAGAAGCATAAAGGGGTAACCAGACAATGGAATAGCACAGCAGCTAGCCAGTTAGGAAGACTTCTGATGCCCAGGGTTGCTTGACATACCAGCAGTCCTTTGCAGTGATTGAGAGTAAAGCCAGCTGGATGAACAGAAAAATCAACAACTCTGAAGCCAGTTAAGCTCATACCAACCTTGAAGCAGAGCCTGAACCATTTGGTGGCTTATGGACCTTCAAGAGACATACTTATATTCAGAGATTCCTCTAATTGTTGGTTATGGAGCTCTTGTGGTTTTTGGAGACATCCTTTTATCTTATTGTCTGTGCTCAAGCCTTGAACTGTCAGAACTTCTTATCACTATAAATGCCTTCTGATTTGTGTTTCAAAGGACCACAGCCCTGAGTGAATTTCTCACTCCCCATTTCCTGTTGCCATCCCCCCCCCCCCCACAGGAAAGGGACTCCCTGCCTCATTCATTTCTAAAATCTGCCCAGTTCCCACCTTTCTCCCCAGTTCCCTGCCTTCTTTTGTTTAAAAAGTGTAAATACCTCACTATTTCTTCCTGCCCTTCAAACAGATGAGAATACTCTCACTGTGCCAGACTGCAAACTCCTTCTCAGGCGATAAATGTGTTTATAATCTTTGTAAAAGGAGAGAGACAGGCAGAGACAGAGAAGGTCACATGAAGGCGTTTAACACATTTGGTGAACCCTCTTGGGTAAGATTAAAGGAGATCACAGGCAAGAGTTATACAGGGGCGGTAGTCATTAGTGGTGTTTAATCTTTATTGTTGAGGTGATCCCACGTTAATGAAATCACAAAGTCATTTCAGTTATTAGCATTTGCCTGTGGTTTAAGTGTACGAAACATTCGTTCAGTTATAGTTATATCTAGTACTAGAACAGCTCAAATTCAATTTGTAAGTGCCCCTCTACTTTGCAGTCCAAGAACTTGAGCTGTTTCTTATTAAAAAGGATGTGGACATTCTTCTGCAAAACCTCCTCTGGTAAAATTCTCATGGATTTCAAAAGCAAGTTTTATTATGTAAGGTTGGAAAATGAAGCCTTTCTGCTAAGATTACTCAGTTCGTAAATTCTTTTTCTAGATTATAGTTAGCAGTATGGGTCTTTCCAGGATGACTGAAGAACCAACAATGGTTATTGTCAACCAGCTAGTTAGAAATGATATATCAGTTTTCTGTTTCTAGAGGATCATTTGATGGTCATAGAAGCTCCTAAATATTTGACTGTATCAAGACCAAACCAACAATGACTCATCCAAGTATCTTTCTTTGAATGTGCCTCTCATAATGATATCTTGCTCTATATTGTTATACAAAACAGTTCCATACAAGCTGGGATAAAGTTTCTTTGATGAGTTGCTGAGTCATTTTACAATAGTTTTTTGTGTCTTATAGCATACTTTTGTTCACTTCATGTGCAATATATGCATTTTCAAAGTATTAATGAGTGTGTCAAACATTGTATGGTTAGCAGATGCTGAAGTATATTAGATTATTTTATATTCTCAGATTTCGTTTGGAAATTTTCATTTTATATTTACTAGGATTTTTAGTTTGACAGTCCCTCCCATATCAGTTTCCCTATGCACAAACCCCAGGTTTTTTGTCCTTACTAAACTATAGTGACTTTCAATTAAATAGGTCTAGTATAGTACAATCTCATATATGTCCATTTAGATTGGGTGCAGTTGATAAACAATCATCTTCTTAGAAAAGAGCTTGGAAAGTTGTAGCTTGTTCAGCATTACTGCAAATTTCAAGTCAGGAACAAACTCATTATTACATGAAACCCCCTTGGAAACTCTACAGCTTCTGTTCCCTGCATGCTCCCAGTCTGTCCCTTTTCTCTACTTAGGATTTCTCTACTTTGATGTCTTCCTTTTCTCTAGTTGTGATTTTAAACTTTAAAAAAAATGTAATTAGTTTCCTTTCTATTGTCCTTTCCCTTTTACTTTTTGTGAAAGCTGGGCAGGTTGTTGAAAAATTTCCCTTACCCTCCTCCCCTTGAACTTCTTATATTATTATTCTTTTCACTGTACATTTTACTAAAACATTTCTCTTTATTTTGTTCATTAACGTTTTTCCAGTGTATTCTGAAATTTCTCAGACTCTTCTTTAAGATCTCTATTACAGATTATAAACTATCAGAATTTTTCCTATTTTTAAAAAAATATTTATTTATTTGGTTAAATATTTCCCAGTGACATGTAAAAAAATTTTTAACAATTTTTTTTAAGATTTTGAGTTCCAGATTCTCTCTCTTCATCTAGCACCTGCCCTCTCCTTGAGAAGGCAAGCAATATGGTGTTATTATACATGTGAAGTCATGCAAAACAAATTTCTGTATTAGCCATGTTGCAAATAAGAATACAAATAAAATAAAATAATAAAACAGAGGGGGGAAAAGGATGCTTACAACTGGATTCAGAGTTCATCAGTTGTCCCTTTGGAGGGTGGATAGCATTTTTCATCATGGGTACTTTGGAATTGTCTTGGGTCGTTGTCTTGATCATAGTTAAGTCTTTCACAGTATGTTATCCTTATAACATTTTTATTACCATGGGCAGTGTTCTCCTGGTTCTGCTCATTTCACTTTGCATTACTTCATATAAGTCTTCTCAGATTTTTCTGAAACTATCCTGCTCATCATTTCTTGTAGCACATCAATATTCCATCACAATCATACCACAACTTGTTCAGCCATTTAGCAGTTGATAGGCATCCTCTTGATTTTCAATTCTTCACCCCCATAAAAAGAGTTAGTATAAATATTTTTGTACAGCTAGGTCATTCTCTATTTTCTTTGATCACTTTGGGACATAGACCTAGTAGTGATATTTATTGCTGATCGGATAGTTTTATAGCTCTTTGGGCATAGTTATAAATTGGTCTCCAGAATGATAGGACTAAATCGCAACTCTACCAACAGTTCATTAGTGTCCCAGATTTTCCATATCCTGTCCAGCATTTATCATTTTCATTTTCTATCATATTAGCCAATCTGATAGATGTGAAGTGGTATCTCAGAGGTTTTAATTTACATTTTTCTAATCAGTATTCATTAACAGCATTTTTTCATGTGACTATTGATAAGTTTAATATCTTCTTCTGAAAACTGCTTGCTCATATCCTTTGATAATTTGTCAACTGGGAAATGGCTTATTTTTATATGTTTTGCTCAGTTCCCTATATTACTGAAAAATGAGGACTTTATCAAAGAAACTTGTAAAAAAGTTCCCAATTTTATGTTTTCCTTCTAATTTTGACTACATCCGTTTTATTTGTGTAAAAACTTTTTAATTTCATATAAATGAAATTATCCATTCTACATCCTGTGATGTTCTGTATTTCTTGTTTGGTCACAAATTCTTCCATTATCCATAGATATGACTTGTAAAATTTTCAATACTCTTCTAATTTACTTAAGATAGTACCTTTTATGTCTAAACCATTTATCCATTTTAATATTATCTTGGTATATGGTGTGAGATATTGGTCTATGCTTAGTTTCTGCCAAACCATATTCCAGTTTTCTCAGAAATTTTTGTCAAATGTTGAATTCTTACGTGGATCTTTGAGTTTATTGTACGCTAGATCTCTGTGGTCATTTACTACTGTGTATCGTGTGCCTAATCTTTTTCCATTGATCGACCACTTTATTTTGTAGCCATTACTAGATTTTTATTTTATAATTACCACTTTGTACTATAGTTCAAGGACATCTAGGTGGTATAGTGGGTAGAGCGCCAGACTTAGAGTCAAGAAGATTCATCTTTATGAGTTCAAATCTGTCCCCAGACATTTAGTAGCTATGCAACCGGGGGCGTGTCACTCAACCACATTTACCTCAATCTCTTACCTATAAAATTAGCTAATCTCTGCCAATAAAATCCTCAAATGGAGTTAAGGAGAGTCAGACATGACTGAAACAACTGAACAACAACGCAAAAATAATCTGGAAATCTGGAACTCTAACTAGGCCTCTTCCCTTCACAATTTTTCATTGATTATCTTAATATTCTTGACCTTTTGCTCTTCCAGATGAATCTTGTACTATTCTTCTAGCTCTTTAAAAAAAATTACTTGACAGTTTGGCATGGCACTGAATAAGTAAATTAATTTAAGTAGAATTGTCATTAGGGAAATTGCTCTGTAGTTTTCTTTCTCTGTTTTTGGTTTTTCCTGGTTTAGATATCAGGACCATATTTGTTGTCAAAGGAATTTGGCAGGACTCCTTCATTTATTTTTTTAAATAGTTTATATAGTGTTGGTATTAATTGTTGCTTAAATGTTTGGTAGAATTCACCTATAAATACCTCTGGTCCTGGGGATTTTTTTCTTTGGCAGCTCGTTAATGATATTTCTTTTTCTAAGATGGGCTTATTTAAGTATTCTATTTCTTCTTCTTTTTCTCTTTTCTTTTTGAGAGTTTTTGATTATCCCCCAAAACAAACCTTTGTACATGGTGATCAAAACAATTTTTAGCATTCATTTTACTAGATTTTGAGTTCCAAATTTTTCTCCTCCCCCTTTCCTAAAATGGTAGGAAATTTGTGTATTAAAGCATATTTCCATATTAGTCACAGTTGTGAAAGAAGAAACAGATCAAAAGGGGGAAAAGCCACTAAAAAGAATGAAATAAATGAGAAAAAGTATGCTTTGACCTGTATTCAAAGCCCTTCAGTTCTTTATCTAGACGTGGATAGCATTTTCCTTCATGAGTCCTTTGTACTTGTCTTAGAGCATTGTGTTGCTGAGAAGAGCTGAGTCATTCATAGTTGATTATCACACAATATTGCTGATGCTGTGTACAATATTTTCTTGGTTCTGCTCATTTCACCATGCATCAGTTCATATAAGTCTTTCCAAGTTTTTCTGAAATCTGCCTGTTTATTTCTTATTATCCAGTAGTATTCCATTATATTTATATACCACAACTTGTTTAGCCATTTCCCAGTTGATAGGCACCCTCTCAATTTCTCATGTTTCACAAGAATGAAAAGGGCTGCTATTAATGTATTTTTGTACACGTGGGTCCTTTCACGTTTTTTTATGATCTCTTTGGGATATAGACCTAATAGTGGTATTGCTGGATTGAAAGGTATGCACGGTTTGGTTGCCCTTTGGGTATAGTTCCACATTGCACTCTACACAGGTTAAATCAGTTCACAACTCCACAAACAATACATTAGTGTCTCAATTTTCCCATATCCTCTCCAACATTTATCATTTTCCTTCTTTTTGGCATATTAGCCAATCTGATAGGTGTGAGGTGGTACTTCAGGGTTGTTTTTATTTATATTTCTCTAATCAAAAGTAATTTAGAGCACTTTTTTCATATGCTTACAGATATCTTCGATTTCTTCATCTGAAAACTGCCAGTTCATATCTTTTGATCATTTGTCAGTTGGGGAATGGCTTGTATTCTTATAAATTTGAGTAAGTTCTTTATATAGTTGAGAAATGAAGCCTTTATTGAAGATACTTGCTATAAAGATTGTTTCCCAGCTTTCTGCTTTCCTTCTAATTGTGGTGGCATTGGGGTTTTTTTGTGCAAAGGCTTTTTAATATAATATAATCAAAATTATCTGTTTTACATTTCATAATGTTCTCTATATCTTGTTTGGTCACGAACATGTAACTCACTTAATTTCTCCTTTAAGAATTTGGATGGGGGTGGCTAGGTGACACAGTGAATAGAGCACTGGCCTTGGAATCAGGAGGACCTGAGTTCAAATCCGGCCTTAGACACTTAACACTTACTAGCTGTGTGACCTTGGGCAGGTCACTTGACCCCAACTGCCCTTCAAAAAGAAAAAATAATTTGGATGCTATACCATTTGGTGCATATATGGCATATATATTTAGTACTGATATTACTTCTTTGTCTGTAGTACCCTTTAGCAAGATGTAGTTTCCTCCTTTATCTCTTTTAATTAGATCTATTTTTGCCTTTGTTTTCTCTGAGATCAAGATTGCTACCCCTGCTTTTTTAAAATTTCAGTTAAAAGGGCAGCTGGGTGGTGCAGTGAATAGAGCACCAGCCCTGGAAGTCAGGAGGACCTGAGTTCAAATCCAGCCTCAGACACTTTAACACTTACTAGCTGTGTGACCTTGGGCAAGTCATTTAACTTCAATTGTCCTGTCTTCCCCCTCCAAAAAGCAACAAAAAAAAATTTTTTTTAATATCAGTCAATGCATAATAGATTCTGCTCCAACCCTTTAACTTTATTCTCTGTGTGTCTCTGCTTCAGATGTGTTTCTTGTAAACAGCATGTTGTAGGATTCTGGTTTTTTATCTACTCTGCTATCCATTTCTTTTTTATGGGGGATTTCATTCTATTCACATTCACAGTTATGATTACCAATTGTGTGTTTCTCTGCATCCTATTTTTCCTCCTCCTTGTCTTTTCTCTTCTTTTACCCTTTGCCTTCCCGATAGTGTTTTACTTCTGTCTACTACCTCCCCTGGTCAACCCTCCATTTTCTCAATTTCTGCCCCACCCCAATCCAGTCTTTACTTAATCTCTTCCCATCCTACTTTCCTATTGGGTAAGATTTCTATATTAAGCTGATTGTGTATATTATTATCTCTTTGAACCAATACTGATGAGACGAAGATTCAAACGATGCCCATCGCCCACACTCCCATCTTTCCCTCCACTGTAATAGGATTTTTGCACCTCTTCATGTGAAATAATTTACCCTATTCTACCTCTCCTTTCCTTTTGTGTCCAGTGTACTCCTCTTTCTCATCCCTTAATTTTTTTTAATGTCGTTTCCTCAAATTCACCTTATACCCATAGACTCTATGTATGTTCTTTCTAGCTATACTCTTAGTGGTATAGTTTTTAAGAATTATAAATATCATCTTCCCACGTAGGGAGGTAAACAGTCCAGCTCCATTGAATCCCTTATGTTTTCTTTTTCCTTTTTATCTTTTTAGACATCTATCTTATCTTTATATATCTTATCTCTTGGGTCTTGATGTTGGAGATCGAATTTTTTGTTCAGTACTGGGCTTCTCCATATAAAAGCTTGAACTCCTTCTATTTCATTGAATGACCATCCCTTGGAGTGTTATGCTTAATTTTGCCAAGTAGGTGATTCTTGGTTGTAGTCCTAGCTCTTTTGTCTTCCAGAAAATTATGTTCCATGGCCTCTGATCTTTTAATGTTGCAGCTGCTAAGTCCTGTGTAATCCTGATTGTGACTCCCTGATATTTGAATTGTATCTTTCTGGCCATTTACAATATTTTTTTTTGACTTGATAGTTCTGTAATTTGGATAAAATGTTCCTTGGAGTTTTTATTTGGGGATCTCTTTCCTGAGGTGTAAAGTATCAGATTTAAACTCCCTCTTCTGACCAGTTTTCATGTTGCCTTTATAGATATTGCTCCATTTTTTAAACTGGCATACTCTTTAGAAATATCTTTGTGGATGGAAGCAACATTAGATAGAAATTGTGTTGTATTATAGAACTTAGACTTAGTCTCAAATTTCAGTCCAGTGTTCTCCTTTATTTCCTCATTATAATTTTCCTTCCCAACAATTGGCATTTCTTCTTTTGGCCCATGTCTATCCACTATCATTTTGGATGTAAGCTACTCCAAGAGCTCAGACATCTTTCTCCTGAGACAAGATGCTTCCCATGCAGGCACAGGAAATTTTCAGAAAAGGTGAACTACCAGTGCATGAACTCTTCCCAAATTGAACCTATCATAAGAAGCCCATTTCTTATACATATAATCATTTACAGCAGGTGATACTTTTCTGATGAGAGTGCTCTTGATTAGGGCCTCTTCCCATGGATTTGATAAGGGTGTGTCACCCATTGCCTTGTGCCTATCCCTTCCACTTTCCTCGTGTGTGTCTCCTCTCACTCTGCAAGTCTGTCTCACAGAACATATTGCTTCACCTATAGCAGAATATAGATGAAGTCTTCATACAAGTCCTCACAGGTTTTTCTGAAGCTATCCCCATCCATCATATAGGGGGATTTGGTTCACAGCATTTCTGCCATTCCACTTTTACTTCTCCTGTTTCTTTATGTTCTACTTATATCTTTATCCCCTTCTATACTTTTTTACCTCTTGAAAATTCCTCTTTGTTATTTCCAGCTGAAATGGGTACTTGAATAGAGGCAGCCCACCAACATGTCCACGCACCTACTTCAGCAAAAAGCTTAGATTAGCACTAGACCAAACAGTGAAAAACTACAGACCATATTTCAGTCATAGATAGAATTGAGTAGGATAGCATTGGAATACATTGTTATTTAAATATTTAGTAGAATTAACTTATAAATCCATGTGGTCCTTTTGTTTCTTTTGGGAATTCATTTTATTTTGCCTTATTTGATTTCTTTTTCTAAAATAAGATTGTTTAAATATTCTGTTTACTTTTCTGTTCATCCTATTCCCTTAGGGACAACTCAGCCTAATACTAGCCAGGTGATTTCTACAAAGTAGGAGCTTAACGGATATTTGAACCAATTAATGATCTTCTTGATCTCAAGAAAAAAAGTGGATACTATTGGTCACATTGTTTTTCTCCATTATATATTCCTTAATTGACTTTCTGTACCACCTCTGTCCAGTCCATTGAGTTGAATTTCCTAGAACACAGTGTTTAATGGTAAAAAGCTGTTGCAGGTTTAATGCCCATAATAGGTCACTAAGAACTTGGCTCTATCTCGAGCCTGGCTATCTATCTTACTAATAGCTTTGTATCACAAGAAGAATCTGGTAAGGAAGTATAGGTTTATTGTTGCTGTTCAGTCATTCAGTTATGTCCAGCTCTTTGTGACCCTGTGAGCTCTAGCACACCAGTGCTGTCCGTGGGGTGTTGTTGGCAAAGATACTGGAATGGTTTGCCATTTTCTTCTTACAGGTAGATTAGATTGATATCACAAGAGGAATCTCATGAGGGAATATATACATAGATCAGTACAAATCCATTATGACTATGAGAAATCATATAAAATTTAAAAATTAGTGAGGTCAGGAATGACATTGTCCTGGGATAAGAACTTCCTATTTGACCAAACCTGCTGGGAAAATTGGAATATAGTATGGCAGAAACTGGGCATAGACCATCATCTAACACCATACACCAAAGTCAAGTCTAAATGGGTGCAAGATCTAGGTATAAAGGCTGATATTGTAAATAATCTGGGGAAGCAAGGAATAGTTTAGATTTATGGAGTAGGGAAGACTTTATGACCAAAGAAGAGTTGGAGAGCATTATAAAATGCAAAATGGATAATCTTGATTACATTAAATTGAAAAGTTTCTGTACAAACAAAGCCAGTGTAACCAAGATTAAGAGGGAAGTAGGAAACTGGGAAAGACTATTTACAACCAGTGTCTCTGACAAAGGCCTCATTTCTAAAATATGCAGGAAATTAAGTAAAATCTATAAGAATACAAGTCATTCCCCAACTGATAAATGGTCAAAGGATATGAACAGGCAATTTTCAGAGGTAGAAATTAAAGATATCTATAAGCATATAAAAATGTTCTAAA
>CM053581.1:491763722-491801984 GCA_028627135.1 Pseudochirops cupreus | reverse complement strand
GATGACAAAACAGGAAAATGACAAATGCTGGAGAGGGTGTGGAAAAATTGGAACACTAATGCATTGTTGGTGGAGCTGTGAACTGATAAAAAAAAACGACGCTGTCCTTAGTCATTGGATTGGTATTTGTAAGGCATTAACTCTTTTCTCCACAGAAAGAATTACCTTTTAAAAGAGTCCAGAAGACTTAACCTAGAGAGCGATATTGAGATGATTAGCATTTACTAACATAAGAAACAGGAGTCCATTCCATTACGGAAAAGGAAAGTGCTTTTGACCTGTTACACAGCTGTGAAGGTAAAGTATGTGCTCATGTCTGGCATGTGTCCTCTCCTTGCCTCTGCCTCCAAGAGAATCCGTAGTTTCTTTCAAAGCACATTCTGGATGGTCTGTTACAGACCTTTCTTCCAGTCCCCAGTTGTTAGTCTTTTCTTCTTCTTGAAATAACTTTGTATTATTTTGTATGTTCTTACCTGGAGGCCATTGTATCCCTCTTCTGGAATGTCAGCTCCTGGGGGCAGAGGCTGTGTTGTTTTTGTTCTTTGTCTTTTTCCATCTAGCATCTTGAATATAGTAGGTGTTTAAATAAACATTTATCAACTGAATAAGACCATTCAATGGTTTGTCGTCGTGTCTGACTCTTCTTGACTCCATTTGGGGTTTTCCCAGCCAAGATACTGGAGTAGTTTGCTGTTTCTTTCTCTGGCTCATTTTACAGATGAGGAAACTGAGGCAAATAGGGTTAGGTGACTTGCCTAAGGTCACATAGTAAGTGTCTGAGACCAGATTTGAACTCACAAAGATGAGTCCTCCTGACTCTAGGCCTAGTGCTCTATCCACTGTGTGAACTAGCTGCCCCTGAATAAAATAATTCTAAAAAATTCTTTAAGTCCTCAGTAACCTAGCTTAGTTTTTATCTCTTTGGAGTTTGAACAGTTCAAATGGAACATCTTGACATTGGCTTGTAGACTATTTTACTCAACCAGAAACTCTTAGTTTAACAGCATTGTACCTTACATAGAGATTTCAAAACTGATTATTAAACCACATTCTTATGTTTTTTAAAGGAATGCTTTTTGCAGATAAGCAAAATAAAGTGAACTGAAACAATTATCTGAATAATTTAAACAGAAATAAAGCAAATTTTGTCCCAGTTATCTGGATCTTTCATTGGGTGGGGCAAGGGGAGGGAGAAGTCTGAATTATTCAGATATTTTCTACTTTACTGTATTTTAAATTTCTGTAAATATTTTATTCATAGTACTTTAAAAGGATTGAAAGACTTTAATGAGGTTTTGCCGGAACACCTTTTAATTTAGAGGTTTTTTTCCAGATGTGATTGAGAAAGTATTCTAAATTTCATCTGGTGATGAGGATTCATGTATTTAGTGGAAATAGCCCTGGATTTGATGTCAGAAGACCTGAGTTCAAATTATGGATTTTAATTTTAACAGTTCAACAAATATTTGTTAATTGTCTCTGCTTTGTGCGAAGGATTGTGCTAAGGCACTAAGGATGGGGAAAGACAAAAAAGACAGTCCTCATTGAGCCTGCATACTAAGGGGAGATGACCATGTGCACAGATACTTATATAAGTAGGGCTTCATAACGGTAAATCTTGTCAAAGAGAACAACTTTGTGTATGGACCTAGTGACAGATCCATGTTGATTATTTGGGGAATGGCCTCACTAGATCAGATAGACTCATACTCTGGTTGGGTGCTGGGTAAGGAAATTTTCAACTACATAAATCTCCATATCTGTTAATTTGTTAAAGGGGTGATAGCCTGAAGTGGTGTGAGAATACTCGCAACTGACAGAATCATTGATTCTTGAAATAGTGAAGAGGTATTGAAGAATGGATGACCATACATGCTAATTTTAGACCAGAAATTCAGTTATAATCTTTGAAAATTGCTTTCATTAGATGGATTGCCAGCAGATAAAAACGTTTTTAAAAAATCATATCTATAACCCTTTTAAAATTTGTTTATGAAGGAATTCGTTTTACTCATATTTGTTATGGCTTTTAGATCTGACTTATTTTCTACCAAATTTTGAGGCTATATTGACTTTATACTTGAAGAGAACATAAACTTTCTTATTTTACTGTGTCTGTGTAGCTAAGACAAACAACATAACTAGACAAAACTCTAGATTTTACATTGCTAAATCTGTAAATTACCTAGTTGTTGACATCAGTTCTCTTTCTTTGTTAAAGATAGTTTTGATTCAAGACAGCTAATTCCTCTTTCTCCTTCTCAGTCTGCTTTTTGTTGCCTTTTTCTTTTTACTTTTGTCATTTTGACATGGTTGGTTGGTTGTGGTTGTACATCTTTAAATTCTTTTGAGCCTATCATAATATTCAATGTTTTAACTGATCTAGTACTGTAGTTGTAAATGTTATGTTTATGTGGAAGTTTGTGTTTTTTATTTCATCTATGAGGTGCCTAGTGTTCTGTTTAGATGTTCACTACTTCTGTCTCCAGGTCTTCTTTTGGCTTGTTTGGGAAAGATATTTTAGATTTGTGAACTTTTCTTTAAAATCTTTTGACTGTTAAATTTTTCTAACCTTCAATCAGAATATTAGTTTTGATAGTAATATGATTCTGGACTATCAAGGAGGTACATAAGAGAGGTAGATAAAATAATTTTAAAATTCATTTGGAGGCCTACTGGGTCCCCAAGGAAGCCATTGATAAAAAGAAAGTCCCTGTTTACTCCAAAATATTCATAGCAGTACTCTTTGTGATAGCTAAAAATCAGAACCAAAGTAGATGCCTGTTACCTGGGGAATGGCTAGACAGTTATGGAATGTAATGGAATTTTACTATGCTGTAAGAAATGATGCGTGTGATAAATACAGAGAAGCATGAAAAGATCTATATGACTGATGCAGGGTGAAGTAAGCAGAGCCAAAAAAACCTCCAATATACATAGTAACTATAACCAAAAAATCAAAAGTAAATGTAACAAAATTATAAAGATCAAGCAGGACTCAAGTAAAGAGATAGGAAAAGAGAACCCTAAACCATCCCTCTGTGGAGGTGGGAGGTACATTGCTTGTGTTTTTGGACTTTTTCCAACACATTGATTAGTTATACTGCTATTTTTTTTCCTCTTTAAAAAACAGTATTTATAATACAGAAGGACTTTCTGAGAACAGGGAAGTGGGGTGGATACTTGGGATAACAATAGTGATGTAAGAAACAAAAAATACCAATAAAAACTTATTTTAAAAGATAATTAATTTGGGGGAGCGCCAGATCTAGACTCTCAAAGAAAAGAATGTTAAAAGGTAAGAATGAAAGAAAAATAGCACCTGGTGACCTAAATATTATGAAACAATAAATCAAATAAATCAAAATTATTTGGTATTGTTTAAAAAATAGGAAAGTAGATCAGTGGAACAGATTAGATAAAGAAGAGTCAGAAATAATTGAAACCATTTACCTACAGTGTTTGATAAACCCTAGAATGTAAATTAAGAGGGGGAAGAACTCCCCATTTGGCAAGTACTGCTGGAAAAACTAGAAACCAGTTTTGCAGAAATTAAGTTTAGAAAAGTATGCTATACCTTATACCAATAAGCTCAAATTGGGGATGGCCAGAATATTAAAGGTCACACTAACAAAAATGCATCAGAAGCTTTTCACAGCTTTGTCTAGGGGAGGGATTCTGGATTCCTGACCGTATGAGGGTAGAGGAGATCACAAAAGATAAAACAGTAAACTCGATTATGTGAAATTAAAAATCTTTGCACAGATAAAAGTCATTGCATCTAAGATAAGGGAGATTGTCACTGGGGGAAAAATGTTCTCATCAGATACATCCGATAATGAATATATATGTTCATATACACATACAAATATGTTTCACACAATAGACAAATTTAAAAATATATAAGACTAAGAACCACTTCCTAAAAGTAATCAAAGGAAATGAACAAGCAATTCTCAAAAGAAGAATTGCAAACTATTAACAGCTATATGGTAGATTATTCCTAATCAATATTAAGAATGTAAATTATAAGAATTGTTAAGTTTCACACCCTGTACACAGCAAATTGGCAAACATGACCCAAAAATAGAAATAGTCCATTCTAGAGGGGCTGTTATAGAATGATAGTCACACAGATAGGCTATTTATGAATCTCTGAAACATTCTGGGAAACAGTTTTAGAATTACATGGGGAAAGTAATTAAAATATTTGTACCTTTTGACCAAGAGATTGTACTGCTTAGTCATATATCCTCAAGGAGATTAAAGATAGAAATGTTTCATATACACAAAAATACTTATTGTATCATTTTTTTCATAGTAGCGAAGAAATGAAAACAAGCATCTTTTGGAGAAATGGTTAAACAAATTGTGGTACGTTATTGTAATGGAGTATTACTATATTGAAAGAAATGATTAGTGTGAACATGAATTGATGCAAAGTGTGAAGTAACAGAATCAAGAAAACAATCATCCACAATAATTACAATGTAAGTGGAAAGACAGGTACACTGAATCCAAGCTAAATGCTACTTAATTATTTTAACTAAACTTGGCTACAAAGGAGAGATAAGAAAAGGCACTTCCATTATTTGTTTATAGAGTTGGGGAAATATGGATGCAGAACATTGTTTTTAATATAATAATAAATATATTATTAATATGATATCAGACTCATCTGATATGTTGGTTAGTTTTGCTGAACTGTCTTTCTCCCCCTCTCTTTTTTTAAAATTGTTTTTGTGTTACAAGAAATGGCTTTTAGAAGAAGAAAGGGGGGAAGGATATGGGAAATACAGTGATGTAAAAACAAAAGACATCAATAAACTTTTTAAAAAAATGCATACCCTTTGTCCCAGAAATACCATTGCTTGGAGTATAACCCAAATAGGACAACAGTTGTCATAATAGCAAAGAGTTGGATAGAATAAATCCACGTAGTCCATACATGAATGTAATGGAATATTATTGTTCCGCAAGAAACCATTAACGTGAAGAATTCAGAAAAGCAGGGAAATTTTACTTGCATTTATTCTGGATGAAGCAAATAGAGCCAAGAAAACAACATACACAGTGACTGCATCAAAGGAAATGCAAAGAACAAAAAAAGAAGTAAATTGTTCCCCTTGCAGTTACATGGATCAAATGAGATACCATGTATAGGTGCTTTGCAGACCTTTTGTTGTTTATTTTTCAGTAATCCCCCTCAATTTGTAGCCGCATTTATTTACCTTTTAGAGACTTAAGGTGAGATATTAGGAAACAAAATATTCCTCCCCCCTCCCCACCAGAGTCTATGTCATACTCTCCCAGTCAGTACATAGAGTCCAGGAGAAATGTGATCTTTTAGCTTTGGGAGCGCTTGTGGAAGGGGTAAGTCAGAGCCTCTGAAGTTCTGGAGTCCTCAGGATTCCCTTTAGTACAGTGAAGCCTTTTTGCTGGACTCCTTGAGCCTTGAAGCTGCCTTTTTCTCATCATATCTGGTCCATCCTTGGCCCCTGATGTGCATACTGCCATCAGCTGTTCCAAGGACACTGCTCCAGTGGGAAGTCCAGACTCCTCCAGCTCACAAGGTTCTTTTCATGTCAAGTGGCGGAGGGATTGAGAGGGTAAATGGGGAAGAGACTGAAGTTGAGGCCAGAGTTCTTCTGCCCCTTTCCACTTCCTCAAGCGTTTGTTAAGTTTCTCCTCCGTGCTAGATACTGTGATGAACACTGGAGCAGTTCTTTCTGAGGCTGCAAGGGCTCTCTTCTCTGCTGCCAGACACTTGCATACCTCTGTTACAGATTGTCTTGCTATTTTATGTAAATGGTCCACTGAAGATGACTGTGTCCTCAGTCAGTACCAGTTTTCATCCAGTGGTTTTCAAGAATTTCTGAATTGGTTGAGGATTTATCCACATTGAGTCTAAAGTTTCTAATTGATACAGTAGTGTATCAACGTCTAGGCCTCATTCACACCTAGGTTCATATTCAGTTGATTGATGGATTGATTGGTTGTTCCCATCTGACACAGGTGTCTGACACAGGTGTCAGAGCATAAGCATCTTGTCCCACACATGCTCCCCTTACACTTATACTTGGTGTTCTAGATGCTGTATCCTTCAAGTAGGATATAAGAGCCTTGAAAACAGAGACTTTGATTTTTGTCTTTGTGTCCCAGCATGTAGGACAGTGCTGGGCACATGACAGGGATTTTTGATGATTCCTGTGCAATTTCTCCTGCTTTCCCTTTCCTCCCCCTCTTTGTTTTATCTGCACCACTCCTAAAGCTCCCAAGTAAGCCTAGTGATAAACCTGCATCAAGCAAATGATTTTGAAGTGAAATTAGGTATAAAAGGGATGAATGCCATCCATATTTCTTTAAGAGAAGCCCTTTATCGAAAGAATGGCATGTGATACTCAAGAATATTTAGTCTTCTTAGTTACTGATTCGACTTTCTCCAAGTAAGCCTGCTTCTCTTCAAACATCTGTCGTTATTTAAAAATCTTTCTTGGTAATTTTTCTTTTTATCGCTAGCAGTGTAACTATCTTCTCTACTATTTTCTTTGCATGTTATTATATTTTAGCTACACTCTGGGTTTAAAAGGCTTTGTGCTTTTGTGGGCTAGCGTGTGAGTACAATCATCATCTTAATATTGATAATATGGCAAAATGCATCATGGTGTTAGCTTTGTGATCATGTGCAACTTAGTTTACTGCATTGAGATTCAGTTTCCTCATCTATAAAATGATGGTACTAATATTTGCAAAGTCTACCTTACAGGGCTGTTGTGAAGATCAAATGAGATAAAATACACCATAGCCTTTGAAATGCTACATAAATGGTGTTGTTACTATTGTTGTCATTTTCAGACCATTCGCATAGGAACGTGTGGAACAAAGGCAGTTTGTAAGTAGGGGAGTACCTCCTTACTGACATTATTTCTCTTCTCTGTCACAGGCATGTGGTACGGTTAACTTAGGCAGACATTTATTAAGTGTACCTCCTGAAAGTCATTGCGCTAAGATTAATGAATGAATGAATGGAAAAGCATTTATTAAGCCTTTTCTACGTGCAAAGCATAATGCTAAGCACTGTGCTACATCCTGAGGATGCAAATTAAAATAGCGAGATGGCCCATGAGCTCAAGGAAACTCACGTTCTTTTTTTCTACATTTCAATTTAATACTTATTGTTTAACATTCTTTTCTTATAAAATTTTGAGTTCTCAGTTTTCTCCTTCCCTCCCACCACCTTCCACACCCACTGAAAAGACAAGCAATATGATATCAATTATACATGTGAAATCAGGTAAAACATAGCTAGAAAAATAAAGAAAGTGAGAAAATAATGCTTCAGCTTGCAGTCAGATTTCATCAGCTTTCTCCGGAGGTGGATAGCATGTTTTCATCATGAGGAGCTCACATTCTAACGTGGGAGACAATGCATAAGAGCCTAGATTTAGGGCTGGGGAGCAGCTCAGAGACTAATTCTCACTTTTCAAATGAAGATATACTGAGACTTAGAGATATTGTGTGATTTGCCAAGATCCTATAGTGATTAAAGGTCAGAAATGGGATTTGGACATAGGTTTTCTTGGAGCTTACAGTTAAAGGGCAGATGGAAAGACCCCAGGTCCTTAGGGTGCTGGGAAAGCAAAAACATTCCTGCTTTCATGTGATTTACAGTCTATGGAGAAGATACAATATGTAAATGCAAAGTGATTTCAAGTGATATTTCTAAAACACAGGTCTCCTTAGGTTAACTCCTTTCTTTGTTCAGTAAACTCCAGTGTCTGCCTTCTCCGTCCCATTTAGCTCTTCTCTTTGGTCACAACTTGGCTCTAGCTTGCCTTTCCAGACTCTTTGATGGCGTCACTCAGGGCCAGACTGGCCACCTTGCTTTCCCTCACATGTACGATGCTCCTGTGCCCTTTCACCAGCTGGCCCCTGGAATTCACTCGTATTCTACTCACCTGTGCCTCATAGCTCCCTTTGTTTACCGCAGAGTTTAGCTCAGATTCCGGTTTTTATGTGAAGCCTTTGCTGCTTTCTCCTGCCTCTGGCTCCTAGTGCCTGTCCCCCAAAATTGCCTAGTCTTTATTTTGTATGTACCTGTGTGATAGGCCTAGGATATATAAACTAGAGGGTTTTTTTAAAATTTAAAAGTGTTATTGATGTATTCTTAGACAAGAAAGTCATTTCAAACCCTCATCCCCTCCAATTCTCTTATAACAGCTAAACAAAAATATCAGATAGACTATTTTTGACAGTGTAGAAAGTATTCTGTCCAGGTAGCCTCTCAGCTTTTCCCATGAGGCAGATGTTTGTTTCGTGATGTCTTCTCTGGTACCGGCATTGGATTTTCTGTTATTTGGAGGAAAGTTACAGATTCTGAGAGGCAGAGGTGAGGAGGGCAGTAGCACATTGATTTTTTTTTATGCGGTTCAGTAGAGCACAGAATGCTCCCATCATGGGCTTTTCTACAAATTCATCGTGCTTTAAAACTGAGTATTCAGAATGTTATTCTAGAAATATGTGAACTTTCTCCTATTTAGCCCAAGTTTGAAACGACAGAATACTTCATTTGAAATTCCTGGGTGTATGGAGGCTTTTTTTTACATTTTTTAGAAAAAGTTCCCAGCTCAAAATAAGGCTGTTGTCCCTTCATTCTAAGTAAACATTGTGGCAAAACATTGGTATCTTTCCTTTTCCCTAGTCCCTGGTTCCAGCCAACTGAGAACAGTATCTTCTCTGTAGTCATTTTCTCTTGCTTGTACATGTAGTGACCTTGCTTAATGACACACATTTACTTTTTAAAGATCCTGGAAAACAGTGCTCAGAAAATGTTAAAAACCAGGTGCTGTCAACAGGGATTTTAGAGTTTGAAAGGTAAAGGCCCACATGCTGGAAGATCAGCCTTTTTTGAAGGCAATAAAATATATCTTTGTTATCTATACTTGCCCAGTATAAGGGTTATTTTTTCCAGTAATGATTATTTTGAATAGTTTGATTCAGAGGTTAGATACCAGGTAACAGTTTAAAATAATAATCTATTTTGTCCAAGGAACAGTTTTCCCAAATACTGAATTTAAATATGTGGCATCGTTTAAATACTCATTAAATGAATTTTAACTCTTAGCATTAACTCATTCTCCATTAGAGTTAGTTGAAATAATATCTAAAATCTTTCTAGTGGTTGAAACTATCCCCTGTAGTTAAAAATAGACATTTTTATATGTAATTATTATTCCTGTATACACCTTGAATTTAAAAATATAGGTGGTATGTAAGTTACCAAAGAAATTTAATTAATTAATGGAAGTAATGATGCTTAGGGTAGTGCCTACATGAGTCCAATATGGCACAAGATTCCTAGATTCAGTGCAGTGCTGTCTTAAAAATTCCTCATCTATAAGGTGGGAGGGATGGGACTAGATGATTTTTTTAAGGTCCCTTCTAGCTCTCACATCCTGTGGTTTCAAATATGGTTTGATCTTGTTTTCTTTTCTTGAAAAGGTACATGATGCTTATTACCATTGTGAATTATATGCTATTTATCCCGTTAATGAATAGAATAGAATTTGAGGCTGCTAGGTAGGACAGCGGACAGAACACTGGGTCTGGAGTCAGGAAGACTTTTCCTGAGTTCACTTTTGGCCTCGGACACTTAATAGCTCTGTGGCTCTGAGTAAGTCATTTAACCTTATGCTGCCTAAGTTTCCTCATCTATAAAATGAGCTGGAGAAGGAAATGGCAAATCACTCCAGGATCTTTGCTAAGAAAACCCCAGAATGGGTTGATGATGAATCACACATGACTGAAACAACTGAACAGCAATAATCCAATTAATTTCCATTAACATTTGACTTGATTTCTTCTCAGGGAGAAATAAAAAACACCAAACTGGTTCCTAAATACAATAAAAAAATATCACACTGGCATTCTTTTAAAAATTTTAAGTGCCTTATTAATACATATCTTGTTGTCTGTGGTTAATTTGCCTATATAACACTATAGGAAGGTAGTCAAATGAACAGCCAGTCCCTGTGACCATTGCCCATTCATTTAAAGCAGGTGCATATTAAAAACGTTCTGCACACTTACTTATACCTCCTTTTCACAGTGCGGAAGCAGGTTTAGGAGGCACCATAGGTACACTGTCATTAGGACTGAGAGGAACTTATTAGAGGAGCCTGCAGAAGATGTTGGTTGACCTAATCTCTTTCCTAATGACTATAGTTAACAGAAGTTCCAAGCACTTCATATATACCTCATTAAGAAAACATTTTACTATTGACTAATATGGCAAGAATCTTTGAAAATATTTTTAATGAAGGCAGTTTCAAATGCAGTAGAACTATCAGACATGAAGACTAGATTAACTACATGTTTTTTGGACTTAAGAGATAATCTCAGAAGGATTTCTGAAGGATATTTGAAGGACACCTTTATTAATTTTAATTGTATTATGCCACATTCCCATTAGCAATTACTGTTTTATTTCCAGGGCAGAGGTCATTCTTCTTAGCAAACAAAGCAGAAGCAAAATAAAAACGGAGCTTCTCCTCCTTTTCTCATGGCCCGTTCTCACCATCTCCTCCATGCCAGGCAAGGGTCCCAGTCCTTCTTGGTAGATTCATTTTTTAAAGAGTCAAAGAAACCTCATTGTGACATTTATACAGATCTGTGTGTACTTTTAAGGACATACTCTTCACTGCCCATTTCATATTTTAAGTGAGTTTATTTTCCTGGTTTCCCTTTGATTTTTCTAATATATGTGGGTAGAAAGATAAGGGAATAAGCATTTATTAAACACCTACTACATGCCAGGCACCCTTTACAAATATTATCACAATTATTTGAACCTTACAACAGCCATGTGAAGTAGGTGATGTTATTATCTCCATTTTACTGATGATGAAACTGAGGCAAACAGCAGTTAAATGACTTGCCCAAAGTCACACAGTAAGGGTCTGAGGCCAAATTGAACTCTAGTCTTGCTAACTCCAGGCCCTGCTTAAACATATATGAATATGTCTTTATATGGGGCAAACAAGTGAGCCCTTATGATCTGCAGGTCCCTGGGCCACTTTTAGCTCTGACTCAGCTCCTAACCTTTCACACTCACGACGTTGCCTCTAGGGCTAGAATTGTCCATCTCTGAAACATTGTTTAGTCACTCGTATTCAAGCATAGAAACACAGACTAGAAGACGCCGGGCCTTGAGTTCCTCCTGCAGACTTATCTGGATGATGTAGCATCAGGCATGAGTAGTTGTCATTTCTGACAGGATCCAGGAGAGTGCCCCTCTCTTACCCCCCTCATGGGGAGTCCGAGGGAGTAGGCATTCCATACCACGTAAGTGGAAGCTGTCTTTGAGACTTAGGCAGAATTTCCCTCTCCCCACTGCTATCATCAGAAGGTGGGGGGAGGGGAGACGGGCCACCCATGGCTTCTTGTGTGATAGAAGAGCACCAAGTTCTTCAGTGCTTTGCCAGGACGCTCCTGGAGTCCAAGAGATCAGGGGATGCTCTTTGCCCTGGAACCTAATAGACATAAACATATATGTGTGTATGTCTGCGGGTATGTAAAGGTATACATCAGTCATTTGGACCTGGAACTATAATGTCATGGGCCTGAAGATCATTTTGAGGAGCCTTTCACAGCATTTCTCAGGTTATGTCTCCATTTAGGAAAACCCTGGCTTATTTTGCTCTTCTCAGAGGGCCCCTTCAGGCTCTTAGGCTACTAGTATATCAATCATAAAACAGTTCTTACTTAATCAGACGAAAAATGGGACATAGGCACATGCCACACCTCTCTTGACTGTTAGGAAAACTCTCTTCCCTTCTGTGAAGTCCCTTTTTTGCTTATCTTTGTAATGGCAGCCAGGGCACCTTGCCCAGTTTTGCTTCTCATTGTTTTGGTTCTTCACCATCTCAGCTTCTTCTTCTGGCATCCTTGGTGCACAAGATTCCTGTAGGGGCCTCATGAAAGTACAGGCCTTTCTCTAGGTTCTACATGTAGTTCTGTGGCCGCTCTCCTTTCTTACTGGGTCCTGTTATATCCAGAAGCAGACCTCTTTGTGTTCGTGTGCCTCAGAAGTAGCCCCATGAAGGAGAGGAGGAAAGGGTTCACTGTCTTCTCACTTTCCTGCTTGTATATGTGTAAATGTAAGTCTTAGATAAGGGGAAATGAAGTGATGCATACCTTTCTGTTGACACCTTAAACACTTCTTTAGAAAATTCTCAGGGTGGCTAGGTGGCGCAGTGAATAGAGCACCAGCCCCGGAGTCAGGAGGACCTGAGTTCAAATGTGACCTCAGACACTTAACACAAAACTAGCCGTGGGCAAGTCACTTAACCCCAATTGCCCTACATTCCCCCCTCCAAAAAAAGGCAAAAAAAAAAAAGAAGGAAATTCTCTTATATCAGATTAGATATAATTTTCTGAGCAGCTTAATAGTACTTGTATACTACTGTGAAAGACATTTTAGGGTGAGTTACCTTTGAGAAATATTTTTTCTTTCTGCTTCACCTGATATAATGATATGATTTTTAAAACAATGCATAGAATCTATTTGGGGGGAGTCTGTTATCTTTTAATTAAACATTTGCATAAAAGTTCCAAAATTACAATTTTGAAGTTGCTTCTGGTTAGTAAATACTCAAATCTGACAGTTAGTTAGACCACCAGATCTTCCTGTGGTCTCTGTTGAAGCCTTTTTCTTTAATGTAGAAAAGATTGCAATAATAATGTTTAACAAACACTGTGTGAGAGAATTGAGGGGAGAAGTGTATAGCAAATAGGTGACAAACTGATCCTTTTCCTTTTTTTTTCCGTTGAAGTATACTCTTTGTTGGAATAAATGAACACATCCTGAGGGAGTCTCAAAGTAGTGGTTTGACCTTTTAAAAAATTCTTAGATTAATATGGTGAGACTTTAGGAGCAATATGATACTTAGAATGTTTTCATTATTACTATTATCATCAGTATTTTTCACTTAGACATCATCTAGAATCACTTAAAGTACAGTTGTGTTTGTTCCCCTTACAGTAACTGCCACTGTGAGAAGGATCCCTAAAAACTGACCCTCGTTAGCTCTGACTCTGAGGTTTAGCTTAGTCCTGCTGCTGACGTAGAGTGTAAGAGGTACCTTCTAGTGTGTGCAGCAAATCACACTTTTACACGCATTGCCTTCACATAACCAATAGCTTGCTGAGGATATGCAGATTCATTCATAAGGGGATTTCAGGCTTCACCAGAAATTGCCTTTAGCCTTGGTTGACTCAGGGACAGTTCAGGCTTTACAGAGACTGTGCTGAAGGTGCATCTGACTGATAAGAAAGCTCATGGTAATGCAGGTAAGGAGAAGTTTACATTCCACTGTTTCGTTGAGTTTGATGTAGTTTGTAGTCCAGCACAATTCTCTGTCCACAGTAGGCACTTAAAGTTGGCTTATTTCAGTTATTTCTACTTGATGAAACATGCAGTTTTGTAGCGCTGGCCCTTTGTCAGCTGCTCATTGGATGATAGATGTAGAGGTGAACTGGTTCTTGGAAATAATCATCTTGTCCAACCTCCCCCTTTTACATTCGAGGGAGCTCTTGTGTTGACTTACCCTCTTTGGAGTTCATTTTCTTTCTTTTTTCATTCTTTCACCTTAGGATTCTTTTTTTTTTCCCTTCTTGGCCTGTGGTTTAAAATGATATAACCAGCATTTTTTAGACATTGGTTATGCAAGTTCTAGTTCAGAACTGTAGTCATGGTTTTTTTTTAAGAACATGAAGAAAGAAATGTGAATAAAGTAGGCAGATCTAAATTTATGTGGTGATTTCTGAAATGACGATTGTTTTATGTTACCAAACTTTCCCTTTTTGCCTTTTTAAAGTACGAGATTCAGAAGCTTTCCTGCTTAGTATCTATACTCCAAACACTGAGATAAGAAAGCATGAAGGCTCTGCTTCTCTTTCCCTCCCCAAGTCTGTTTATTCCTGGGATCACCAACTCAGCCTCACTCAGACTCAGGCATGAGGTTTTGGATGTGTACATTCAGGAGAGTGGCATTCTTCTCAGAGAATGACTAAGGCATTTTAGATGAATTCTGTCTTTGAAGGAGGTGGGAAAGTTACATCAGATCTGCATTTACAGTAAATGCCTTTTCCCCTTTTCCTGTAATGACTGCCTGTGAAGGAATGCATGAGCTCTCTTGTTTTGAGGAAATGAGAGTTGTACAGCTCTAGGCAGAACTGTCTCTGTATCATCAATCAACCATATTTGAAAGGTAAAAGTACTCTAGTCAGAATCACGATTGGCAGACTAAAAACAGATGCCATAAATGTGGCCCATTTTGTGTCTCATGCCATAAAGTAAGATCACCATTTGAACCTATACATGAAAAGGGAAGGACAGCTGTGTTGAACATAGTTTTAGAGTTAGGGTCGTATCTGAAATGAAATTAATTCCTTTACTTCAGGTTCTTTGTAAGCCACCGGCCATGTGTGTTGTAGCATTGATGTCTCGCACGTTGAGGGGGAGGTAATTTGAGGAGTTGACACTACAATCATACCGTGAAGCTTAGGAAGGAATTTGTAGAGGTGATCTGTTTCTTTCTTCTGCTCCTTAGTAATGATGTAAGAAAGGGGAAGTTAAAAGTCGTCTAAGTCATTTTTTGTAGCATCTTACAACCTTCATTGACCACTGTCACTCTTCTACAAACCTTTATGACCCTCAAAAAAATTTTTAAATGGTGTCTCCTTTAGTTAAACAATGTTTTTTTTTTAAAGAGGAAGGAAACTGAGTCCTAAAAGTGAATGAAATTTATAAAAAGGTTATCACCAATAAGAACTAAAAGCCCCTCCAACCTCTCTGGAGTCTTGGACTAAGTTTTGCTCCTCAGAGGATGTTGTGTCTCTCAGGCCAAAAATATTAGTAATTCTAAGCATTTTTCCTTTTCAGTTCTCAGTGACTTCTAAATTGTTTTGATTGGGCACCCCATTAATAAAAATGTTTGAGGAGGCATTCCCAAACTGTGTACATTGATTTACTTACACATTATATATGTATTATTATACTAATACTTTGCACATTATATAAAACATGAAATAGAAATTGCACAATAAATGATGACTATGAAAGAATATTTGATCCTAGAGTCAATAAGGGTCACTGAACTTTATTGTGTGGGGAAGTAACGTGGTCAGACCTGTGTTTTAAGGAAACTTTGTGTGCAGGATGGATTGGACGGGGGAAGGAAACACATTACAACATCATCTAGTCTAGAAAATTACCCAGGCAGGCTCAGTGACTGGTTAAGCTGGTAATCAACAAATCCAGGTCCTCTGATTCCAAATCCAGTCTTCTTTCCACAATTTCCCTGGTAGGTAGCCATGGAGCCATCCTCACACTGGAGCTAGAATTCAGCTTCTTCCTTCCTTGTTTAATTTGCCTCTTAAGTGGGAAAGGGGCCAGACTTTCTTCCTGCCCTAACAACTCTCTTGAATGAGATCATGGCCAAACCACAACACGTGGATTGTGGCCACTCACATTGGTGGTCCAGAGAGCAAGGGATAAAGGAGCGAGCTGCATGGGTTACCAGACTTAAAGTAACTCAGATCAAGTGATCTTGATGCTTGCATTTTGCATGGTAACATTAAGTAAACCCTTTAAATTTTGACAAAGACTAGAAAGGCATGTGGAGACAAGCTGAGAAGCTCCTCAGTCCACTTGGATTGTCCAGTTTAATTCACACTTAGGCCAAACTACAGAGTTGCCAATCCCTAGGAAGGCAGGAAGTTGCTGTTTATCCAGGCTAGTTTTCTTAGGGGACTCAGGGCCGCAAGAGGATCCTTGGCAGCCCCTCTCAGCCCAGAACTCACTGACCTCACTCCTGTCACGATTGGAAGAACTTGGCTTATTTCACCTCACAAAAGTAGTGACTGTCTCTGTTTTTGATGTAGCCCCTTTTGAGCCTCCTCCTCACCTCCATTCTCCAGCCAACCTCAGAAGCTGTGTTGGCCAAAAATATCAGCTTCCTCATCAGCCGCTGGAGAGGGACAAGGGTCTTTTGTCTCCCTCCTACCCTTTCCAGACTGTGTTGAGTGTCCTTTCCATACCACGTCTCATGGCACAAGAGAATACAGCCCTGTACTCATACCTTGAGAGAACTCCCTAGGATGCTTTTGAGGTAAATTAGCAGATTCTTAGTCACCTCCTGATCATATTCATCACTGATGAAAGGCAGGAATAAAGAGAGCAAATCTGTCAGTGCTCTGACACTATATAGGAGGGGGTTGATTTACAAAGATTTCTAACAGGGCCAGAACATTTGGGTGAGAGAGACAGAGAGAGAGAGACAGAGAGAGAGAGAGAGAGAGAGAGAGAGAGGAAGGAAGGACCTCACTCTCCCCAGTATCATCAGCATGCTGCCAGACAGAGGAAGGCTGGGAGGTGTGGAGGGACAGGGTGATGGGAGGGGAGGGGTAACCCTGCAAATGCAAGCACTCTTGGCACCTTCCACGTGGGAGGAGGCCTCCCCCAGTTGAATGCTGTCACCCTGAGTGGAGCCCCATTTTCATAGTGCTAATAATAGTTTGGAATAGTTAAAAAGTTTGGAATAGTTAAAAAAAAAAAAACCCAAACAAACCCCAACACAGCTTCAGTGCCAACCCTATTTTCCTGGACTCCTCACCTAGAATTTTCCACATAAATTAGTAACTCATGCTCAATGGTCTTTCCCCTTAACTTTTGAGGAAAATTTTTTTTAAAACATCCTTTCAAAAGTGAGTGAAGGATAAGAAACTACTCACATATGTTTAGTCCTTCCAATGACTTCAATTAAAATTGTGAAGTCTGCTCTATCCTCCAAACTCTGTTTCCTCTTATTCCTGCCAGCCAGCTAGCCTGATGATTAGGTCAGTAAATTATACTGACCTTCAGATACCGATCGCTGTGACAATTCAGGAAGTGACGAGAACTTTGGTGTCAGACCTGAGTTCATGTCCAGACTCAGAGTCCAAGACTCTGAGCAAGTCATTTAACCCATCTTCCTCAGTTTCCTTATCTCTGAAATGGGAACAATAATAGCCAGTACGTCCCAGCACTGTTGTGAGACTAAAATGAGGAAATATTTTTGTAGAGCACCATAATCTTTAAAGCATTATATGAAAGCTATTATTATTATTATTAAATAAAATCATTTCTTTCCCACAGGTTAAGAGCCCTCAGTGGAAATGTCGAATAACAGATACATATACCTAAAGGTAGATAAATTGTCTAACTCTCGGTCTTTGTTAGACCCCCTTGAGAAGTGTTGAACAATCACTCCTTTTTCTCCCTGACTCTTCGTGCTCTACCTCATGGTTTTTTCCTGTCTTCTGTCAGGATGGTCATTTATGATTAGCCAGGGATGCTGTCATGTAATTCTTAAGCTCCACGGCCCTATTCCCAGTAAACCAGGGGTGCTGTCATACAATTCATCAGTTCCATGGCCTTTCCCTTTAACTTTTGGGGGAAACTCCACCCTTTCAAAAGTGGGTGAAGAACAAGAAACGACTCACCCAGGCTTAGTCCCATGACTTCAGTTAGAAGCATAAACTCCTCCTTCCTCTTCCTGTCGCAGCCTACTACTAGCCTGATAATTAGGTCAGTAAATTATACCACTTTCCTGCCTAAAATAGTTTCTCTTTTCCCTTGATCTGTTCTCTTTTTCTTTTCCTTTCTGGTGGTAGCAGAATTATCCTGTGATTGAATTCGTGAATACCTAGACATCTCTCTAAAGTCAAACCAACATAAAGAAATGAATTTTTGCTTCCCTTCTCTAATGTCTTACTGACTTTCAGAACAGGGCAGAACAGCCCTTCTAATCAACTCGGAGTCTCAGAATTAGAAAAATGTGGGACCTGGCATCAGCAATGAGCCATAGGGCTGCCAGCAAGGAAGAATAGGATAAGGCAATGCCATAAGTAAGGGATAAGAAGGAGGGAAGGTCAGATGAATAGAAATAAATTACTGTCAAGGAGAGCCTGGCATGGGGCAGTGATAGAGTGCCAACCGCGGAATCAGGAGGTCCTAATTCAAGTGTGGCCTAAGACACTGACTGTGTGACCCTGGCCAAGTCACCTAACCTTGTTTGACTCAGTTTCCTTATCTATAAAATGAGCTGGAGAAGGAAATGACAGACCAGTCCAATATCATTGCCAAGAAAACCCCAAATGGGGTCACAGACAGTCAGACATAACTGAGACAACTGAAGAACAACAGTGTAGAAGGAGATTTTAAAATTAAAACCAGCGCTTTGTTTATCCATCCCCAAATCCTCATGTTCTGAGAGGCTGCAGCCATTGATCACTTTTAGTTCTTTGGTGCTTCTTTAACCAGTTGACTTTGATTGGGGTGGAGGGAGAGGGCAGGGCAATTGGGGTTAAGCAGTTCGGCCAAGGTCCCACAGCTGGCAAGTGTTAAGTGCCTGAAGCTGGATCTGAACTTTCGTCCTCCAGACTCCAGGGCCAGTGCTCTATTCACGGCACCACCCAGCCACCCCAACCAGTTGACTTTTTTAGGAGGTCTTATATCTCCGACTTAGCTTTTTTAAAATAGGCTCCACTTTCTCCCTACAGGCTATAAGTTTATTGTGCTGCTTTCAGAGCAGGCCAGGCTATTTGTACATGCCATGTGCAGTGTAGAGTTAAGTCTAGGAAATGACAGTTCACACAAACCTCTCTTTACGAGCCTTGATTGGCTGGAAAAGTCCTTAACTCACATTCAGTGGCACTGTCAAATCTTAACGATTTCAGTATTTGGCCGAGGGAGAATCACAAAGGTTGTTAAGATACCTAGTGATGAAGATCCTTCTTCGGGGGCTAGTGCAGTGCTTTTAGAAGGCTCAGAAACACTCTGGTTTTATCGTCTAGGCCAGTGGTTCTCAACCTTCCTAATGCTGGGACCCTTTAATACTCGTACATGGGTGTATCTGCATGTGGGCAGTCCTGCCTGGGTTCCTAAGACCATCGGAAATATGTGTTTTCCAATGGTCTTAGGCAACCCCTGTGAAAGGGTCGTTCGATGCCCAAATGGGGTCGCAACCACAGGTTGAGAACCACTGAAGGGGGAATGCCATTTCTAGGATGGCCCTTGTTAGTGTAGGCACGCACGACAAAAGGTCAGAGAGTCATAGAATGTTAGAATACAGACAGACCCTAGGAGAATGTCTAGTCCAGCCCATTTCATTTGGTAGATAAGGAAATTGAGGCCCACATAGACTGTGAGTTAAGTAAGGTCACACACCCACCAAGGTCTCCTGACCTTTCCACCGAACCACTCTGCGTTGTATTTTGAATGTTGTCATTGACTGGTTGTGTTATCCTAGATCTTAGATCTACTTTTAATCTCTTATGGTTCATGATGCCTGATTTGTAAAGTGACACATCATTAATTCAGACTCTGTGGAGTTAGAATTTGTGCACATTAGGCTGGTTTACCCTTCTACTCTCTAGAGAGAAAATTAATAGTATAAACAAGATCACAGGATTTGTATTTAACCCCCTTAACAGAACAGACTGTTTTGAGACTTTAATACATTGTATGCTAATAGTTCTGCTTATTCTAAATCATTACTTTCTATTCATTAAAGCAGGACCTGTGCTTGGCAAGATTTTGTTAACAATTACAATTAGTTTGACCTTGGAAGTAATAAAACTGCATTTCTTTTTTTTTTAATTCTGTAATTAAGAGCTCTTTTCATTCCATCTTTCTCTCAATTTGGTGAGGTTTTGTTGTAATACCCTTTCTTCTTCAAAGACATGAGAATTGAAAGGGTTTTTTTTTCAAATCAGTACATTTAAACTCCTTGAACATATGTACACTTTAAATATAAAGAGGGTGCTTATGAGTAATTATCAGGAATTCCTTCTACCCCGACAGGAGGTTTGTAGGAGAACCACTTGTAGCAGCCTACAGCTTCTTTTTCCTTTTTATTCCTACTCCATGAAAGGCTGCTACCTTGAAGTACCACCCACCATAGCTTCACACAGCCCTGCTTTGCTCCTGGCTCCCTGTGCCTCCTGTAGCAGGCTTAAAATACCCCAGGCAATAGAAGCTGGCAAGTAAGGACAGGCAAAGGTTTTGTTTTTTTCTGGGAGAAGTGGCCATCACAGCCCTCATTTCTCGTGAACGTTCCTCCAGTCATAGCCGGAGAGTGGTAATAGTTATATGTGTATGTGTGCATATAATAAAATGAAAGCTAGCTTGCTATATTTGATGGAGAGCTGACCTACTTCAGAGTCAGGATGATCTTGGTTCAAGCCCTGCTTCTGACATATACTGACATCCAACCTGTGGGCAAGTCATTTAACTTCTAAGTGACCCCAAGAATCTCACTGTTCTGGACAGGTGATATGGTTCTCAACCTCCATTTCAATGAGTAATCACAGGAAGCCAATAATATACTAACCAATGAGATGTTAAAATGCCTTTAAAGATGATCCTTTAATGATAATTATATCAAAAAGGTAACAGTATCAATTGGCTAATAAAACAAATTAGCCATACCTCGGGAGTCTTTAAAAAGGTAAGCCCTGAAGAGCATGAGCCAATCAGAGATTAGAACAGTTGTGGAGCAAGGGCTTGTGGGAGAGATTTCTCTGTCTTCTTCTCCCACTGTCTGTCATGGCATCTTGTAGCAGACATCTCATCCAGAATTAAAGAATAGGAGAGACTGCAAGGAAGCCTGTGTATGGATGAAACCATTGCAGAGAAGGGAGAATTTCTCTCTGAACCACACCTTCCTTGGCCCATGTTGCTTTGAATTAGACCAGTAAAGAGACACTGCATGTAGCAGGGAAGAAATACACACTATAGACAGATGAAGATAGAGAGAAATAATTCCCCAAGGGAAGAGAATAGCTTCAAGGATTATGATTCTTAGCAGCAGAGAAGAAAACCAGCAGCAGACCCAAGATATCAGGAGACCCTAGAAGCCCAGCTGAGCATCCCACCAACTAGTAACTGTAGACCCAAGGGAAATTTTTAAGAGGGCTGCACAATGAAAAATAATTTCTAGGCACTGAAATACCAGGAGTTTTGTGAGTTGCCTTGGTTACACATGTATCCTCACTACCTCTGTCATTTAAGTGTGTGCCCACTCCTTCCACTGAGATTTTTTATGTTTGTGAGAGAGTTTATGGGAGAAATAGTTTGTAGCAACTCTTTTTTATCATGTGCCATCTTAGTGAATGCCTTTGATAAGAGTAATCGTTTCTGTTGGCATAACTATTAATGAGAAGCACACTGGTAGGGGCTCATAAGGTCCTGACATTTTTTCTTGTTGTTGTTAGGATTGCCGACTCACAGGATTACCCCCAGAGCACGAAGTAGCACCAGCTCTATGGGAGCCCAGCCTTCAAGTACAAATGCACTTTAGGTTAGTAGCCCAGAGGGGGTGCTCTATCTCTGAGCTGTGGAGAAGGTGCCACAAGGTAGAGGAAGTTGCTTACCTGGAGATCCGTAAATAGACACACAAACACATTTGTACTGCCTTAAGGTTTGCCACGTGCTTTCCTTAAAACAGTTTGTGGTATAGGTATTATTTTCATTTTTATGAAGGAAGCTTAGGTTTTAAAGCTAGTAATTTGTAGAACTTGGATTTTAACCTAAGTCTTTCCTGATTAAAAGTTCATCATTTTTCTAGCCATATAAGTGGGCAGGCACAAACCTATGTGATGTATGTCCTATAACTATTGACTCACAATATTTTTGAACAGGTATTACAGCAAACCAATAATTGTCATAGGTGAGTTTGTCTAAATTAGAGAGGTGTCTTGATTATAGAATTTTTGAAAGCTCCAGATTTATTACTTTCAATTGTAGTGATTGGCAGCACAGTCTAAGAGACATCTATCTAGGCCAAGTACTTAAGATTTTTCAAAATTGCTATTTTAATTAAATTAATAATAGTGATAGGTGGTGTTGTTCCATCGTGTCTGTGTCTTGGCAGAGATACTTTTCCTTCTCCAGTTCATTGTCAAAATGAGGACACTGAGGGAAATAGTTAAGTGACTTGCGCAGGGTCACACAGCTAGTGCGTGTCTGAGGCCAGATTTAAACTAAGGAATACAAGGCTTTCTGACTCCAGGCCCAGTACTCTATGCACTGTGCCACCTAGCGGGGATAGGTAAGTGAACGTTACCTCATTGATACAGGGAACTCCCTTCACTGATGAAGAGGGTGCCTGCTCTCCAATTCAAGAGTCTTACTGAGTTGCCTAGGGCACTGAGAGGTTGCCATATCTTGTGCCTAGAGTAACACAGCTAGTATGTATTAGATTTGAACCACCTGGTCTTTCTGCCTTGAAGGCCAACTCTGTCTTGCTCTGTTACTATGTCTCGCTCTGTTACTTCTCCAGCTAATAATAGTTATTAAATGTATAGTTTGGATAGAACCTATGGAATGAAAACTGGTGTTAATGTAAGCTCCCTGAGGGGAGGAGCCATATATACCCAGGCATATGCTAGAGTCACCCCTTACTTAGCTGGACTTCAGACAGTAATGGGGAAAATACTAATTATGCAGATTAAATTTAAAAGTGTGGTATATGTACTTTCCCCTCAGAGTTGGTTGTTAAATATTTACTAGCACATCCCTGAATATACCTAAACTTTCTATTTTTCCTGGATCCTAGGACAGTATTTTGCACACAGTGAGGACTTAATAAATATTAGTTGTTTTCAATAGAATTATTTTAAGATATTTATTTATTAATTTGGGCTATAGAGCATTTATTCTTTTTTTTTTTTTTTAAAAATGTATTTATTTGCTTTTAGTTTACAGCATTCAGTTCCACAGTCCCTTGAGTTTCAAATTTTATCACCCTTCCCCTTCCCCCCCCCATGGTGAAATGCAATCAAATATAGGTTCTACAAATATAAGGTACTTATAAATAAGGGACAGTCAACTATCCTATTCTGTGGAAGTAGGATTTGACTTTGTTTAAAAGATGTTCTCCATTTAGAGTAAATTAGGTTAATGCTTCAGTTTTTTAAAAAAGATATTTGGGGAAACTTTCCTTTTGATGGTGATAGGTGTGCTGATCAGACAAAACCTGACAAGTTTTATTTTAAAGATATTGCTGTGGTTGGAAATGAGATGAAAGAGATTGGCCTCCTGAGATTTAGTAGTTTGGGGGATTTTGGGTTTGTAAAAATTTCAGAATTATTTGGGAACTATCACAGATGTGCATGAATACTCATTTTGCATATAGCACTCATAATTTTATATGCATACAAAAACCATATATGACCATATTCTTTTATTTTATTATTTTGTTCTGAACTTAAACACCAAAAAAAAGAAAATATCCCTCTTGAGGAACACAAAAAAGAGAGTTCTAAATGAAGCCCTGCGTCTCTATTTCATATGCGTGCTTTAAGGACAAGTGCTGCTACAGTTTCCACAAAGGGAGTCCAGTGACCCGGGAGTTTCAGGGGGCGCAGCAGGCAGCACGTGTCCTTGGATCACCACTGTACCAATTGCTTCATCCTCTCAGGCTGCCCTGGGGGCCCCAAACCCCCAGGACTGACTCAGCCAGACTCTCATGCCTGACTGGTGCTGGGTGACAAGAAGATGGTAGTGTCATTAATAAAAATGGTTAGACAGGGAAGCGGGTTTTAGGAAGAGGTCACGTGAAGTGGATGTAGAGTGCGCGGTTCCAAGGCTCTCAGATTGACTTTCATAGTTTACTGTTATTCTGGCCTAATCCCTGAAGTCGGTGTGGTGGGTAAGAAAGCACTGTCTCACTGCACGGAATCCCAGGTTCTTTCCTGGGTCACTGGGGGTTTTTGAAACACGTTCTAATGAAAAGTGTTCTTTAAAAAATCACAGAGGTCTGGGTGTGTTCTCCTCCAACCAGGGCATTTTTTTTTCACTTTCGTTTTTACTCTTAGTCTTCTGCGGTTATTGCACTGACCTGCACAGTGGCTGATGCTGAGAAGTCTGTTTTGGTTTTGGTTGTTTTACTTTTATGTTGAACAAAAAAAAAAAACCCTTCAGTAACTTTTCCTATGCCTCGGGGATACTTTTTTCTCTCCCTCCAAGCACTGTGCTTTCATTGAGTTTTACCTTCCTCCCTTGACTGCTCTGGTCCTGTTCAGGTGATTTGTATTCATAATCCTGCAGTACCCTAGACAGGGGCCTGCATGGGGACCAGAACTAGACTGGGGTGGCATGGAATCTCAGAAACATGAGCGATGTTGCTGGGGTGGAAGTGAATAGACTTAGTAACTGATTGGGAATGGGGGTAAAGGAATGGAAGAATAAATATGCCTGGATACCTGAGAGTACGGGCAACTAGGTGGTGTAAAAGATACAGCTCGGGACCTGGAGTCAAGAGGACCTGGGTTCAAATCCAGTCTCAGATATTTGTTCACTGTGTGACCCTGGGCAAATGTCTTAACTCTGTTTGCCTCAGTTTCCTCATCTGTGAAATGAGGTGGACAAGGAAATGGCAAACCACACCAGTGTCTTTGCCAAGAAAATCTCAAACAAGGTGACAAAGAGTCAGGCACAGCAGAAGTAACCCAACAACAAAATCTCATTGGGAGCAAAGACTAGGCAGAAATGACTGGAAGAGTATTGTTCCACCTTCTTGCTTGAGAAGAAAATGTACTGATTTTTTGCCATTCTTCTTATTAGGGAAGGGAAGAGAATAAACATTTATATCCTAGCTCCCATGTGCCAGGCACCATGCTAAGCACTGCTTATAAATATCTCATTTGATCCTCACAACATCCCTGGGAGGAAGGTGCTGTTATTATCCCCATCTTACAGATGAGGAGACGGAGGCAAACAGAGGTTAGAAGACTTGCCTAGGGTCACACAGGTCGTAAGTGTCTGAGGTTGAACTTGAATTCAGGTCCACATGACTCTAGAGCGTGCACTCTAACCAGTGAACCTCCAGCTTCCGCACCACCTTCCCCAAACTCCTCACCTTTCTTGCTTCTTACCACTTCTCAGTCATCTCAATCAAACTGTTGTGATTCTCAAGATGAAAGAAGCCTCCGTAGTACAGGCTCCTCTTTCACAAATGAGGAAGCTTAGACCCAAGGATTCCACAAAAGGATTTGAACACAGCCATGCCAGCTCCAGAGCTAGCGGTACCAATGGCCTCCTTCTCTAGGGAATCTCTTCTGTTAACTTAGATACACCTCTCCTAGGTTCAGTCTTTAAAAGAAATTCACTGAGAATCAATAATGTAGGAAAAAAGCAATCAAAACCTTTTTTTTATTTTTAAATGTACATCAGTATTGGGGAGAACTCCTTTTCTGTTTGAGATAAGTAGTCCATTATGTCTGTCTTGTTCTGCTCTTTCATTATACTATACATTGACACTATATCATCCTTTGTCCTTTGGTTTGATTCCTAGCACAAGCTGATTTCTGTGTAAAACATTAACACGACATCTTTATAATAAAATCAGATTTAAATGTAGTTTTAATGATGAAATATAAGGACTTGGGAAACAGTAAGGCATGACCCTATTGCGTCAATTTTCCCACATCTCCAGGTTTGCAGTGGTGAAATTCAAAGACATATTCAGACACACAGTGCAACCTTTTGGTGAATTTTAGCATTTCTCCTCTGGGCGCTTACAGAAACCACACTGCAGTGTGTGTTAGATTAGAGAAAACTCTCTCATTCAATCAGAGCTGCAGCTGGTGTTTTGTTTGGTTACTTCGCTCACTGCCTGATCTTTAAATAATATTGAAAAATAGACTTTAAAATAAACCTTGAATAGATGTGACCTTTAGAGAAGCAGTTGCTTCAGTAATTAAATTTTCCTTCCTCCCTGCACATTGCTTTAATCCTTTAATTTTTTTTTCTTAATTGGGAAGGTTGTCAGAGAATTTCATACATTTCTTCACTTCCCATACTATATGATGTATTCATGAATGTATAACCCAAAGATAATGTACTCAAATTTCTCTTAAGTTGATTTTCCTTAGTCCTAATTTATTGCTTGTGGCAGATCACATGATTCTTCCTTCACTAAGGATTCATTTAATATTCTCACTTCTTTTTTGTGCTGTCCACCCTACAGAAAATGAAACTGATATGCATGCTGGTGAGCAAGAATTTTAAGGGAAAATACTCTTTTTCTTTTTAAGCTCCCTCCTTTCTCCCATGATTGGGGGGAGAGAGAGAGAGAGAGAGAGAGAGAGAGCGCAAGCGAGCATGTTTTTTATTTGGTTTCTACAAGGGTGTTTTGGTTTTTTTAGTCTCCTCCCCTTCAGATTGACTCAAACTTTGCTTTCATTATAAAAAGTATGTACCAAATGGGCTGTGAGAGTGGTGGGTAATGTTCCAGGGCTGAAATCAAAATGGTTCTGATCACTGAGAGAGGTCTTCCTTGCTCCTCTTTTCCATGAGTGGTTTGAAGAGCACAACAACTCTCAGAAGGTAATGATTTGATGTTTCAGAAATATAAATGGCCATCACTTTGTCGCTGCCTGATAGAAATGATTGGTTTTCTACAGACAAGATGACGCTTGTTTTCTCCTGCGTCTTAAATTCTCTCAAATTTTTCCAATATGATCACATAGTTGTTATGGTAACCATAGGAAAGTTTCTCCCTTTCTTTATAGTTCTTTAGCTAGAGCAGATTTGCTTTTATAAACTCTGTAGGATGTTTTGTTTTTTTTTTTGCTCACTCTAAGAAACAAGGAAAATCAATGCACAAATATTTTTTTGGGTTGTTTTTTAGTTTTGGGGTTGTTTTTTTCTCTGAAAGACTTCAGTACAAGGAATTGAGGTTTTTATTAGTGGTTTCAGTGTAGAAACAAGATTATGATCAAGCAACATCAGATAAGTAAACTTCAGTGGTTGTGTTCTTATTAATCAGCTGTAGAAATCCACTGCTAATATAAGACTTGCCGGATTTAATTTAGAGAGGTACGTTTGGCAGTCTCATACTTAAGGTTCATTACTTTGGTTCTATTATATTTAGAGTCAGAATTTATTTCCCAGAAGGAAAATGCAGTTTGGTCACTATCTGAGTTAACTTGTGTAAGTAATGTTGTTGGTATACCTTGTTCTTTTGCTATTATTTTTGGGAGGAGGGATAGTTTGATGATTTTTATACTATCCTTTTCTTTGGCACTTAACCAAAATTGTCCCTTAGGAAAGAAATCTTCCAGGACACTCTGAGCCCTTTAGAAATGGCACCAGTTGTAATATCTCACAATATGTTTTATTTTGGCTTGAGACTTTCCAACTTTGAGAAAATTTTAAGTGTAAGAGGAGGGTGATGCGCTTGTTTCCAGTGTGAAACAGCAGAATTTTTCCTTAAGAAATAAAATAAAGCAAGCCTCATTGATGTTAAGGAATGTTAAGGGGTCCCTTGAAAAGCCACTCAAGTATTTACAAATAAGTGCCTTATAAGGGCAAAAAGAGCTTTGTTTTGGTGGTGCTTGGTTTTTGGTGGTGCTGGTTGTTTCTTAAGAGGAAGACTGGGGAGGAATCTGAGAACTCTGAAGTGGGTAGAATGCCCAGATGCTTATTGGTGTCAGAGGGGCAGTCCCATTCTTGGAGAAAGCCAGGGAAATTAACTGTAATGCAGGGTATTTCTGGGTTCCAAGGCTTTCACAGTCCTTAATGTTCCTGTAAGAGGAGTCAAGGAAAGGTGAAACCTGCGAGAAAACGTCATATGAATTTTGTAGGTTTAGCACTAACACCAATTGGGTTTGGAAGACTTGTTTGTTGTCCAAGTGCTCTGGAGTGTTTAGTCAACAACCAAACTGTCTGTGGGAGACAGGGTTTCAGCGTGTGCAGCCAAGAGCAGTGGAGGTGCAAATGCACGTTCAGTGATGTCAGGAGTTACGAGAGAGGGGTTTCAAAAGCCTGCAGTAAACAAGGTCAGAGTGTCCCTTTGTGCTGGGAAGCAGGGCCAGTACACGGGTGAAGTAATTTATCAAAGCAAACAAGCTTTGAATTTGTGCCTTAAAAAAAATATGCTGCCAGTTAGCCAAATAAAACCCAGGAAAGCTAAACGTTCTTAAGGAGAATTTAGTCTTGCTTTTAGAGAACTTGTTAATTTTAAAATGTTGCCCTCCTGCCTGTACTTAACCTTCCACTGTTACCTCAAAGGAGGTGAAAATACCTCTGCTCTGGAATTCTCACCCAGAATTCCTTCTCCTAATATTCCAAAGCAAATCCTTTGTACCACCCCCACTTAATTTTCTTGATGATTTTGAACCTTGAGAGGCAGTATGGCATCATAGCTAGATCACTGGTCTTTAAGTTAGGAAGATGTGGGTTTAAGGCCAGCCTCTGGCACATTCTAACTGTGTGACCTCAGGTAAGTCACTCCTTTCTAAGACTGACCTCCAGAGGAGTGGGCCACCTCTGGGGATGGAGAGAGTTTCCATTTCAGGAGCTGCATAGACATTAAGTCACACGTCCGGAACCTGTCTCCTCCCTCCCTCCCTCCTGAAAGAGAACCTTTACTTCAGAGCTGTCCAAATATCTCACAGAATTTCTCACTGTCACCTAGACTTAGTCCCTCCTGATCCTTTAAAAAAAAAAAACAACCAAACAAACTGGGCTGTGAGAATGCCAGAGACCAGCTTTGTGGCCCTGAGTCTGGCGGTTGTCGTACTTCCTACAGAGCTGGTGTGGTGTGTGAGGTAACGAATTGGTACACTCAGTTGGGTGTGTTTGTAGTAACAATAGCAGCAGTGCCACGTGGCACCCCCAGAGGTCATGATGTTGTGCTCAGAGGTAGAGCACAGGTCCTCAAGAGCTTCCCGGACACAGAGGGAGCTTGGCAACCTTACGAGCTCACTTGATTGGGGGGAGTCACACAGCAAATTGAGGCCAGGAAAATGGACCCTCTGTAGGTTTCCATCTGAAAACAGAACCCTCAAGGAAGGCATTTCCTTCATGGCATTTCACACTGACTCATGGTGCTGTGAGACCTCAAGTAAGTTTGAATTTTTCAACTAAGTTTTTTCTTCTTCTCACAGTTCTTCCTGTCTGTTTTTTATTTGACCTTGTAGACTCAGATATTTAGTATCCCTTGTAGATATGAATTTTGTTCCTTTATTAGAAAGTGGATAATAAAAACCCTTCTGTGGGCAGGGACTTTGTTAAAAAGCCAGTCATTTCTTGTGCCCATTCCATCTTACTTCCTTTCTCTGGCTTTCTGATACTCAGTAGGATTTCAATAAATATTTGAAACTTCTTTTGGCCCGGGATAGGAGGGGTGGGTAGGGGCGGGGAGGAAGTACTGACAACCTTGCGATGAAGCCAGTGGCACAGGCAGAAGTTTTGCCATTGGTAGCATCAGAAATAGGAATTGCTGATCTGTTGAAATGCAAGCATCCAACCTCAGTGACTTAGTTTACCGCCTCTGTTTGCCTTTGGAAATTGAAGGTGTACATGTGTGTGAGATAGGTGTGAATGCAGAGAACCTTTATGGGACAACATGGGGGAAGGAGATAGAGGCAGGAAGAGTGGGGCTGTAGCCACTCATAAAGCCGCAAGTAAATGGATGGGGCAGAAGGCCTGTGTTGTGTGATGCTGCTGACAAAAGTCAGATTGAGCATTGGTAATGGTATAGAGAGAGGACCCACTTTGCCACCAAAAATTGAGGGCTTTTTCCCCCTCACATTTGAAGTAAATATACCTTATGGACTTAGAGAAACCAAATTAGATCCCTGCAAAAATTAAAAAGAAAGACTTAAGAAAACCTAAGAAGCATCACTGACTGTACAAGACTGGTGTACCCCTTTGGTTTCCAGGCAGCTATTTGAACTAGTCAGCTATTTGAATTTTCGCTAAAATTTGAGTTCAAACAATAAAATTGTTACTTTGAAAAAAGTAGTAAATCCTCAGTTGCTATACTGGAAAACAGAAGTCATGGCTTCTATTTCTAGAGCTAATTCAAATTTACCATCGGACCCTATTCAGAGACTTTTGTGAACCTCAGTTAGTTTGCCTGAACATTAGGAATATTAGAATTTGTCTGCTTTCTAACCGAAAAACAGTACAATGAAGATTGATTAAAAAGTTGGGGTTTTATGTGTATGTTTGTGTGTCCACATACACACGTGTTAAAGGACTGGTCTCCTCACGCATGAATAATCTGTGAATCAAAGCTAGTTTTATGTTCATTTAGCAGATAAGGTTGAGTGCCTATTCATCAAGTAGCTCTTTGTCATGTCCCTTAATTTTTCCACAATTAAATTTATGGAGATTTTGGTTAAATAACAATTTAAAGTAAGAATGGCTTAATTCAGTATTTACAGACTCTTACTCGTGGTGGAGTGTTGTGAACTAGGACTGTGCCGTCTCTGAGCTACCCTTCTAATTAAAGGTGAAGGTGGCAGCCATCTGCCTCCTTTCATTCCGTTCAGCAGGGGTCCTGAGGGGAAGGAAGCATCCCCTCTTTCTTCCTCTCCTTTTTATGGCCAGCTTTTTCCCTAGTCACTGACCCAGAAGATTATTAATGGTCTCTCTCCAAATGGATGGTAACACAAGCGTGCCTGGCACTAGGGGGGGAAAATTTGCAGCAAGCTTTTTTCCAGTTAGTATTTGGTATGAATGGTTATCTGAGAGTATTGTAATCCCTCCGGCAGTTTTCCCACCATCATTTCTGTCCCTTTTGTCTCTGAGGAGCGCTGTAGATGTGAAAACACACTTCGGCATACATGCTTTTACATTCCTTTGGGGCATAATCATGAGATGGCAGCATGTGGCCACTCAGCCGGGATGTATAGGAATGTTGTTCTTATTAAGCACAGGGACACCTGTTAATTATGACATGAGTTTTTGACATCTCGGGGGAAAAAAGTGAAGCAGGGTATTTAGCTGGTGGTGTCCAAGTCATTCTGTGGTTTGCTGAGGCCTCTTGCACAAATCATTGAAATGATTCACATTGTTCATCCCTTAGTTAAACAATAAGCCTTTCAGTTCCTTTCCCATGAAAGCAGGTTACAAGAGCAATTAGCTACTTTCGGTTCATGGCCTAATTTCTTTAGAAATGTAGGGTATGGGCCACTGTTCTTGAACTTGGCACTGATTTGTACTTTCTTGCCTCAGTTTCCCCTTTTAAATGTTTGGTCAGTAATGGTTTTAGAGGTTTTTAAAAGCTTATGTAGTATGTGAATATTTCAGGGTTTTTGCCCAAACATTGGTAATTAGGTCAGATAAGGAAGAGTCTACATATTCTTAATTTAAACCAAAAATCTCTGAATGCATAAAGTAATTTCTCATTTTCAAAGTACATCAGAAAAACCACTGTTAGTGACATAGATATGTTTCGGTCCTTATGCAAGGAGATTTGTTTTTTTTTAGAGTAGACTGGTTAATTTTAGAGTGCTTGTAATCTCTTGGAAGTTCCACATTCCTATAAGTTGAACATACGTGGGAGCGACTCCTGATGTGGGAGTGAGGTTGATTTCTAGCCATATTTTACTTTTTATGGTGTTTCTTACAAGTTCATTTCACCTTCAAGAAACAAATGGTCTTAAATTGTTGTGATCCTCAAAAAAGTGACAATGGAACATGCATTTTGGGAGGGGGTACTCTGCTATACAACTTCCTTAGCCTGAGCCCACTTTTTAGTTACTAACAGGTGGAAAGTATTAGATAACCATACACCTTGGGCTGCTGTTGGTGGACATTCAACTAGGTAGTTGACCAGTTGTCCTTTTTAGTTACGCAGCTTTCATTTTTGGAGGTTTAATATGTAATGTAATATATAACATGACATTTAAAATGAGGCACATTTATCCATATCTGACCATAAAGTAACATGACAGAATTTTTAACAAGCATGCCAGAATCTAGACGTCCAGATGATTGCTGCCTTCTCTGAGAATGGAGGAGACATAACTCATTTCAAAAATATAAACATTTTTTCAACTGTTCTTTTGGAATTCCCTTCAGAGTTAATTCCTTGAAAAAAGTTTATTTGATTTTTGGAAACAGTGAAGACATTCAAGGCTGTCAAGTGAATAAACAATGATCAAGCTAGGGTGATACTCTGATTTTGGGGAAGCAAATATGGAATGACTATAAATGACTGAAATCTTTCTTAGTTTGTAAAGTTATATATACTCACAGAATTTCAGAACTTGGATACATCTTAGAGATCACTTAACCCAACCTCTTCATTTTACCAGTTGGGAAACTGAGGCCCAGGAAATTTACCTAGCCAAAGGGAGAGTATTATGATACTCCCTTTCTTCCCCTTCTGTCTCAGAGGCATTAAAAGTGGTTCCTATGACTTTCCCTTCATTGTTCGTGTCTTTATGTTCTATTTGGGACATAATGAGGTAACAGCCTCAAAATGACTTTTGACTCTTAGAGGGAAGGAAGGGACATTCATTTAATCTAATCCAGTCATTGTAGGCCTCGAGAAGCTCAGATTCAGAAGGGTATTCTGTGATTTTTGTATTGACATCTTTGGGACTCGTTTTTTTCCCATCTGTCATGTGATAGGACAGTCTTAGATCAGAAAAATCCTTTCCCCCTCAAAAAATTCAGTGATTCTTCATCAGTCAGAACCACATGAGAAAACTAGTCTTATGCATTTGCAACTACATTCATTCCATTTTGGACAGAAAACAGAAACAAAAACGGCAGTTTCAGAAGAGTTCCAAAAGTGTTTTGAGCAGTGACAATATTGTTAGAATAAATTATGGTCTCCCAAGATGAACACACTTGAAGGATAGCATGTATGCATATATGCACACTGATACACACATTCTTCCATGTGTGTTTACAGATCAGTCTCGTGTTATGCGTGTATGTTTGTGTATGTGTGTACTAGTAAAAAAAATTAAACCTCAAGTTTTCCTTTGTTCTTCCTAGGTTGCAAGGGCTCTTAAGTATAGAATAATTACATCCTCATCAGCAGTTCATGCTGCTTATGAATCAGAAGTCTGTTCTGCTTAGCTAAAAAAAAAAAGACACTAGAAACTATGCAACTGACACTACTTTTTTTCTAGTATCTAGTGACGCCATTAATCAAAAAGCCTATTCCTACTCCTACCCCCCCCCCCCCATATTCTTCAAGGCAGTTTACGTTCCATGTTTAAGGATCCATATGTTAAAAAAGATCAGCCTCAGCTACCTTCCAGGCTTCTTCGATTTCCACTTGTTTTTTAGAAACTCAGAGTTCACCAGTAAAATAATGTCTTTATCACCTATATTTCTGGTTGCTGGGTATAAGTTTTCACCTCAAGAAGAAAAGCTACAGTATACAATACCATGGCCAAAGAATAGTGAGTAACTCATAGCCTTCAGAGAACTAGGAAGATGGTTGTCTGGAAAGGCTATCTTTCTGCTAAGGTAGTCAGCCGTGAATAGCTGTCCTAGGCACTTTGGAGTATTCTTGACTGTGGGACTGAACTGGTAGAATTAGATGCTTTATAGAGGAACAAAGAGTTAACCCAGAATAATAACAGGAAAAAACCGAAGAGCCAACATTAGACCCCAAATCTCCATCTCTGGCTTGGGTATGCCCTAGATCAAGAGCTATTGTACCATTTAATTATGGCCTGACTTGACTGTTCCCAAGCTCTTGGCAAGGATAAGGCCAGAGGTGGCAATAAGAGGATATTCTGAATGAGACTCTTGAACTTGTTCCTTTGGAAGACTCAGTTTCAATTAATTTGGTGGGACCTGTTTTAAATAAGGTGATTTTTGAGAGGCTGCCCACCCAGTTATATTTGCATGTAGCCTCTGTGAAAAACAGAAACCATTCCTGTTTCAGTAGCAGTGTGTGGGATCACCTGCTGGGTTATATTTTTAGAGACTTGACTTTCCTGTACAGCGGCAGTGACGCAAGTCATTATCAGTATTTGTATAAGATAATACTGGAGTGTGATCAAGCAGTGGTTTGGACAAGCGCTTCCTCTGTCAGACTGTAGCTTTTATGTGTCCCTGTCGTTTGGGGAAAAGCCATTTGGATAACCAACTTCCTTGTGTTCACGGCTCCCCTCTCCAGCTAAAATCCTTGGACTGGCTCCCTCACTTTTCCAGGACCCTTCCCAAGTTGTTATGTGGCAGGAGAAGGAGAGTAAAGGACAAGGCAGAATTGAAACCACAACTGCTGGATCTCCAACTTGGCCTTTTCCTTCATCCTTCTGTGTAGTATAAGGGTATCCCTGCATTCCTGCTTCTGATGAGATGACAGCAGATCTGCATGAGCTTACATGTTAAATTGCAAGCCTCCTGTCAGTAACTCAAAAAAACTCCAGGTGGAATCATGTACACACCTGCCATTAGCAGCATTTTGGACAGAGCACTTTAGGTAATGCTTTCTGCAGATGGGCTGAGGAGGTTAAGTGGAGGTCTTTCAAAGTATTAACCTCTTGTCCACCTTTCTCTCTCCCCAAATCTTAGCCAGTATCTGGACTCACGCAAAACAGGCCTAATCTTTGGAGTGGCCCTAAAAGATAACTCGTTGAGGGTGATATTGCTACTACTCAGAATTTGCTCTGATGAAATCTACCAATAGGACCTGTATCCAGGTTTCCACAAATGTGGGTCAGAGAGCTCCTTAGCTCCCATACAAGCTTAAGGTAATAAATGCAGTCTTTGACTATAGGATAGCATTTATTTTATCCACAGATCATACACAGAACTCATGGGAATCCATAAAACAGATTCAGAAATAGCATTGGAACCTGTAGACAGCACAGTTCTCCTTCCTCTCCAGTGGGACCTACCTTTCACAGATGCCTTCATGTGCTCTTACCCCCCACCCCAACCACACACACCCCTTTGTAGTGCTATGGTTTGAATTCCTCTTGGAAGGAAAGCATACTTTGTAGTTATAGGACAGGTAATGCCTTTCTTGTAAGACCAACACTGTGCAAATAGCTCACTCTTAATAGAGAAGCATAAAGTCTAGGTCATGTGTTCCATATTATGTCTGGTCCCTTGCTGCTATGTAGCTGCTGGGGGTCCATGTGAAGATTGTCTTTCTCTGAGAGGTAGTCTGCTCAGGAAATTACTCTTCTCTAGCTAGAAGGAGAAATTCTGGTATCACACTCTCTAGATAAGGCGCAGATTCTGCCTATTTGGCCAGATCGCAGATCCTCTTGGTCAGATAAGTTAGCTGCATCTCCTGCTACCACCTCCCTCCCACACTGACATAGATGGCTTCTGTTTGGGGTATAATCTCCCCACCACACTTGGCTTTGCTTCAGACTCTCTCTAGAAGAAAAGCAAATGGAAAATGGCAGGAGAGAAGGAAATGGGATGAAGTAGAACTGGAGTCCTAGAGGAAGATTTCTTTTTAGGCCATAGTGAAGGAGTGACCAAGGGTCTGTCTTCTTAAGAGTCTGAGCTAACCATTTATTTCATCTTGCGAATAATCTGAGTCACTGAAGCCCACCCTCCAGAAGGCTGACTGACTAGGGAAGTGTCCATTCCCTCTTTAAGGAGATCTAATTAAAATTTCCTAACAAAGGTTCACCCTTTGTTTGGATCTTCAGGATAATCAGAAAACAACGTACTGATTAATTCCCTACATAGAAAATTATCAAGTTGTTTTTGTTTTCTGATTTCCTGAGATTCTTTGCCTTTTCCATTGAATCAAAATGGCATTGAAACCCCCAAAGCTCAGGTTGCCTCTCTGGTCCTGAATCTGTTTTTTCATTTATTTTCTCACAAAATCAAGTCACTTTACTACTTAAGTAACTATTTTGAGGTCAGAGTTCATTAATTGTGCATCCCTACTTAGCAGTAAATTTTGATCAATCAGACCAAAAGTAGAAAAGCTTGCAAGAATTCATTCACATTGTGTCTCTGGCATAATAAAGCAGTCTTGTAATTAATTGGTCAAAGATGATGATGGTGGTTATTGGCAAACCAAGAATAAACAGTGTGAATGCTCCCTGTGTTGCCTGGGGAGAGAGCAGGTTTCTGGCAGTTAGACCACATGAAGTACAGTATGTTTTATAATATCTATCTGTGTTAAAAATTGCAAAGTCAAGTACGGCCCTTATTTTACCTTTTTTTAAAATGTCAAGAGTCTGAAAGATTTCATTCTGCAATTAGCACTTCTCTAACTGCCTTGGAGCAAGCCAGAGAATTTAAATCCTAACCAAATGCGGTGCAGGAAGCAGGTCTTCCTGTTGGCTTTGGAGAGCCAGCCAGGTAGAGCACAGATCATTATTGGGAAGAACTGTTCAGGTTATCAGACAACTGTGGACAAGGAAGAAAGTCATTCTTGTTTTCATCATAGTCCCTTTAAATTATAGCTGCTTGATACTATTACAACATAAGGAACATATATTAGAATAGAACACAGTATTTACTCTCTTCCCAGCTCCCATTATAAAACTGTGTTGCACTGACTACAGATATAGGAATGCAGGCAAACGGGTAGGTAGGTGAGCAGGCAGGCTGGTAAGCAGGGCAGAACTTTAAAGACAACCACATAGAAGGCGCAGAAGAAAAATACTTTCCTGGCTTGCTAACTCATAGGAATTAAACGGAGGGTACCCTAGAAGTGATCTAGTCAAACTACTACATTTTACTGGTAAGAAAACTGGAGTTCTGAGAGCTTTAGTGATTGACCAAAGTCACAAAGTAATTGTGCCCAAGAGGAGGTGAACGTATGCTGGAGAGTGTGTTTTTTAGGTTGTGCTAGAAGATAGACTGCCCCCACCTCCCAGCTGCTAAATGTCCATCTTCCCTACCAGCCATCAATTTAATCATCTTATATTCATCTAAACTCATATCTATAGACAGATAAAAAGATAGCTGGGCCTGTATAGGTAGGTATGCACATATATGTGTATCTGCACATGTATGTACAGGCTGTTTAACCCTATAGAATGTGAGTACCTTCACACAAGGGATGGTTTCATCTTTTTGTCTCCAAATTCCTAGCACCAAGTCCAGTGCCTGGCACATAGTGACCCATAATAAATGCTTATCAACTGATGGGTTATAACTTATTGAGGTTTTCTGTAAGATATTAATCTTTATTTTATAGATTTTATTATTTATTTTTATTAAGTTTATAATAAAAGCATTAAATAAAGCGATGATTTGAATCGCTGAAAAAAATGTGGCTTTGTATAGTGGATTGTGTACTGGACTTGGAATCAGGAAGTTGTTGTTCAGTCATATCCGGCTCTTTGCAGCACCATTTGGGGTTTTCTTGGCAAAGACACTGGAGTAATTTGCCACTTCTCTAGCTCATTTTACAGATGAGGAAAGTGATTTGTCTAGGGACACATAGCTAGAAGGATCTGAGGTCAGATTTGAACTCGGTAAGATGAGTCTTCCTGACTCCAGGCCCAAGCCTCTGTCTATTGCACCACCTCGCTTCCCAGATTCAGGAAGACCATTGATCACATCCCACCTCACACATTTAGTGGTCTTTTTCTGACATTTGCAATTGTAATTACATTCACTTCTTTCCATCAGCTCTCTGAGGTTTTTAATGTATTTTACAGATGAGAAAACTGAGACTGAAAAAGACTGTGTAATAAGTCTCAAAGCTTATTACAAGCTGCCAAGAAGAAACAATTTGAATACTGTGGGAACACAGTCAGGATAACCCAGGATCTAGCAGCTTCTACGTTAAGGGATCGAAGGGCCTGGAATATGATATTCTGGAGACCAAGGGAGCTAGGATTAAAACCAAGAATCACCTCCCCAGCAAAATTGATTATAGTGTTCCAGGGGAAAATATGGTCATTCAGTGAGGTGGAGGACTTTCAAGCATTCTTGAGGAAAAAAACCAGAACTGAAAAGAAAATTTGACACTTAAATACAAGAAGCATGAGAAGGTAAACACGGAAAAGAAATCATAAGGAACTTACCAAAATTGAACTATTTACATGCTAACATGGAAAAACGATAAGTGTAACTTATGAAACTTTTCTCGGTATGAGAATAGGTGAAGGGAATACAAATGTATAGATACATATACATACACACACATATGTCTATATAGGAGGATTTATATATGCGTATGAACACATATCTGAGTATGTGTATATGTAAGTACATAGAAGGCACAGGATCAATTGAATAGGAAGGGACGATTCTCTAAAATGTGAAATTCTGAGGTGGGAGAGGATTAGAATGAGAGGAGACAGGGAGAGACAGAATGGGGGTTAATCATCTCATATAGAGGAGGCAAGGGATAATTCTTACAATGGAAGAGAAGAACAGGAAGGCAAAAGGGAAAGGGTCAACCTTACTCTCATTGAATTTGGCTTAGGGAAGGAATGACACAAACTCTAAACTGGGTA
>CM053581.1:491741863-491763222 GCA_028627135.1 Pseudochirops cupreus | reverse complement strand
ATAGCAATCCTTATATAATGGGTGTATGTGTATATTCTCTTTTCCCTAGTGAAGGATGGTCAAGGATAGAAGCAGACACTGTGTCCTATAAAGAGCATTTACGGGGGGGGGGGGGGAAAGGGTGGAGAAGAAGAGATACAGCACCTTTCTAGAGAGAGAACAGTAGAGCAGCTAATATAAACCAGATACAAGGAGCAGACTTGGACCAGACCATCCTGAGTGGAGGCTCAGAGCCAGAATGGACTGAATTCCCTGAAGAGACATCTGTTCATCCATATGTAGCCCCCTCCTCAGGAGAAGATCTTTACTTTTGAGGGAAAACCCAGACACAAGCACAAACCTCAGTGTTACTTATTTAAGCTCCAAGATTAAACAAAGCCCAAGTGAGTCTATAGTTATGATTCTGGACCGTGGGTTATACACACTTCTGTGTGTACATGTGTGTACACATATACATGTTTTGTATTTTTAGGTATTTTTACTGTTTCTTTGCGTATTTCATTAAATTATAGCACATTAAAACCATAAGAGAACTTCTTGTTCAGTTTTTTTCAGTCATATCCAACTCTTTGTGACCCTATTTGGGGTTTTCTTTGCAGAGATACTGGAGTGGTTTGCCATTCCTTCTCCAGCTCATTTTACGGATGAGGAAACTGAGGCCAACAGGGTTAAGTGATTTACCCAGGGTCATACAGCTAGTAAGTGTCTGAGGTTGAAGTTTAACTCAGGAAGAAGAGTCACCCTGACTCCAGGCCCGGCGCTCTGTCTGCTATACCACCGAGCTGCCCATTTGTTGAATTAGTAAATGAATGAATACATTTAATATCTCACATTTCTCTTGAAAGATAAGTGCTGGTATATTTATGGCCCTTTATTATATAATGGTAATAGCTGATGTTTATGTTGTGTTTTGTATCTATTATCTATGGATGTGTGAAGAAATGGTCTCAGAAAAATGTATCAGCTTTAAAATGTTTACTGTCCATTCCCTCAGCCCTAAAGTTGTCTCCTTCTGCCCTCTCCTATTGCCATCATCACTAGAAATTGGGTGAAGTTATTCTTACTTCATCCAGTTTGTCTCCGCCACGGTCATTTTTAGTCACCACAACCTGTACAACATGAGCACAAATAACCTTAACGTCTTCTGGGGAATGGGAGCCTGAAGGGAGAACCTCAGTTGTAGTGTGTAAGATTAAAGATGGAAAACTAATGAATTGGATCCCCTGATATCTGCCTACTTCCCCACTTCCCTGTTATGAAAACAGACCAAAAAAGCTATAGACTTGTGTGTTTTATGGGGTAAGGAAGAGTGTTCAGGGAGAACATTTAATATGTGTCTGAGGCTGGATTTGAACTCACGAAGTTGCAAGCCCAACGCTCTGTCCACTGCTCTACCCTCGCAGTCAGCCCTCTCATTACCTGGGAAGCAATCTGAGATCAGTGCCGTCAGTGCTGCAAGTACTGAAAGTGATTTTCAAAACACGCCTTGTTGCATGCCTAGTTATTCTAGCACATGACTCAGCTATTCCTTGGGGCAATCCAGCCTAATAGAAACTTGCCATGAGCAAGTCAGGGGTGGCATGACCAAGCTCTAGTCCCGTGGATCATTTGAGTCTTGTTAAGTTTTTGAGGAAGCTGGGTCCTGCTGACCCTCCCAGGGTTTTTGGGGGGAAGCTGTGCTAAGAACTTGGAGGGACCTCTGTCTTTAGGCTTCACAGCCTAAAAGGCTTTTTAATTTAACTGAACCTTTGACACAGTGCTGAGAACAGTCGCTCTAGACCCACAGGACACTCCCCACCCTTCTACCAGGAGAACTGTGTTTATTTGACTATGGCAGGGTGGTTGCTTAATTCTATAGCAAGATTAAATTATCTAAAGTCATTTATTGAATGACTCAGTAAGTCATATGTGGATTGGAGACTAGAACCCAGATTTCCTGACCCCTCCTTGAGTAATTTTTTCACTGCTTCCCAAATGTCACATTTGCTTTGTGTTAATAAAGCATATTTCATCAGGGAAGCTGGCAGCAGTTTTATATGCTCAATTTTACTGAGACAGTGATCAAAATTCCTTTTCATAAGCAAGCAAATCAAAGCGCAGAAAAGAAAAAATGGCTTACTTGAGGGCTTTGTGGAATTGGGAGTGTATTGGGGAGGGTGGGGGTCACAGCTACCAAACCCTCTTCTCTCTTTATGCACCCTTGTGGATTGAAGACACTTGCTGACCATAAGATTTTAGCTCTGTTATGGAACTCCTTGTGCATTGAAGAGTCCAACAAATTGTTAGTCCCTGGAAGGCTGTGGATCCACTTCTTACCCAGGGTGGGAGTTATAGGTGCAGCGGGTACACATTAACATAGCCATTAGAAGTGGTTTTTGTCTGCCTGACAGACAGCCAGTGCTAATGCAGTGTGCTTACATAATTGTGGAAATCCTCCCCATCATCTCCCAATTTTCTAAAACTACATAAATCAGTGAAATAGAAGAACTCCAGGAGAAGAGATTGAAAAACTCTAGATTGTGAATTCTTTGTAGACAGGGACTATGTCTTACATTTTGTCACTAGCACAATGTTATACACAACTTGACAAATATTAACTGGTTGATTGATTGAGGAACATCTGAATGGCACCACTGCAGCAAACTGAGAGCACGCATGAAGTTGGTCAGGTGCTCTTCCAGGATGTAAGTGCAAACCCAGATGTGGATGCTTATCAGAGCCAAAGCACAGGAATTAGGGTGGAGAGAAGTTGCTCCCAGAAGATCCAGAAAATCCACAATTTTTTGCCAGAGTTTTCATTTTGTGCCTTTCGGTTGTGATTCATCAAGTCAAGGAGTCTAAGTGATCCTGGGCTTCCTCTCAGAAAGGCATACCCAGACTCTAAAACAGGTCTAAACCCCAAACTCAGACCATCCCAACCTTGTCTCTTTAGTGTCTTTGGGATCGATCGATAGCCTTTAGAATGCTGAAAGATAGGAATATTCTTCATTCCGTCTCTACTCTAACAGGAACCTAGATTGACCTAATACCTACGTAGATCCAAGAAATTCAGGCAAAATTAAATGAGTCTTAGAAATTCAATGGGTTCAGCATTTCAACTCATTTCATTTCTTCTCCTGTTAGTAATCATTCTCAGACCATGGACTTTCTCTGATCATTTGTTGAGATTTTTTCCCCCATTAAGAAAGTCCATAGTTCTTCATATCTTACCTCTCTGGAACATTTTTGTATTTTGGAAAAGTAAAGCAAGTGGAAAGAATGCTGGATTAGAAGCTAAAGGCTGAAAAATAGAGTCCCTGTTCTGCCACCCAAGATCATTATGACCTGTAACAAGTCACTTTTCCCCATGGGACTCAGATTCACCATCCATAAAATGAGAGATGATTGGACTAAATGATCTCCGAGGGTTCTTCCAGCTCTTTGATTTTGTTATATTGTGGGACTTTTTATGTGATTGTTAGCACATAGGCCACTGTCTAAGTCACATTCATTTCTACGGAGATCCAGACAATGAAGGACTTGTATAATCTGTTTCTACAGTGCAGCCAGTCTGCCTGGCTGTCAGTTCTGTTGTTGTACTTTGCTCTTGATGACATCTGTTAACTTGATCAATAAATTATGTTAATTGTGAGGTGTTCTTTGACCGAGGATGTTGCTTTTTTGCAGCACCCACAATAGACACACTCATGTATACAGTTTTAACTTGGAAAAGATTGGCTCACTTGTAGAAACTAAAGTTGTCATTGACTGGAGGATGAAAATCCAAGTGTCTGTCCCTTAGCAAAACATGGTTTTAAAAATATTTGAGGTTTTGACACCCCCGAGGTGCTGAGTCTAAAGAAAGTCCTTTTAAATGGGATTGCTAGAAATCTCATTGTTCCTTTAAATCCATTCACTGACACAAGTTCCAGTCTTCTTATCTCCTAACATGCTGACTGTTCTTTAAAAGAGGTAGCCAGCAGTCCCAACACCTCTAACTTCTTGGACTTGAATTCAAATTGTGGTATTTTTCAATAATATCTTCTTTTTTTCTCTTTTTCAGATTTCCTTTTTAAAATTTGTTTTTAGTTTTCAGCATTCACTACTATAAGAGAATAGCATTGGAACCATAAAACATTTAGTTGAAAGCAATGAATAATAATAATAATAACGGAATAATCTTGGCCACAATGCTGCATTAGTATGATGCCATTTCCCTTCCCTCTAGAGTAGTTTGGAACTCAAGCCCCACCAGAATACATGGTTCTGAAAAGGAAGAAAATTGGAAGTCCCACCCATAACTTGTGTAGTTACTCTGGTTTTTTGGATTGGAGCTTTAGGTTCTGGTCACACACACTCTCCCATATTCTTAGATGGCATGGACAGGGCATATGTTTTGTCCTGCACCTGCTACTCAAGGCTAGTCCCCACCTTCTGCATGAATTCCTGAGATTAGGCTCAATCCTCTGGTAGTTTGACTCAGGTTTGGACCTTTGTTCCTTTTCTGTCCTCTCCTCCTTGCTCAGTTCCAAGTTTGTAGTTGACTCCATCCATTGCTGTGAATCTGATAGGCCCCAGACAGATACTATTAGTATATCTTTAACAGTTCTCTTATAAGGCCCTAGGAGGTTTGTTTCCTCGATGCAGTGCTAGGCCTTTCTCAGCACTACCCTCCTTCTTACTCCCCCCCCCATTCCATCTATTTCCTAGGACTGTTGGAGATAATTGAGAGTCCTCTTATGTCATTTGGCCTATTTGTATGTTGTTCTATAGGCCTCTAGTGATGCTGGGCTACTGATCTTCCCTAGGCTTTTGCTGAGAAAAGTGGGGAAGAATGGGTGGTTGTAAGTAACGTATGAAGACCCAAAGCTGCCTACAAAGTCCCCTCAGTGCTGCTCCCATCTTCTCTAACACTTCAGGCTAATAGCAGCCAAGATCTTTAAAGTTAAAGAGTTTTTAAAGATTTCTAAAAACCTTCTCAGTGTTTGACTCAGAGGGAGTAACAGTCTTGGAAAGAGAATCACTGGGAAATTGTAGCAGCTCAGGAAAGCTTTAAAAGTCATTAAGTACCTTAACTAAAAGAGTAGGTTCCAAGTGGAAGTTGAGTCTGAATAAGTAAGTCTGAAAAGACTGACAGGTGTCTTTATAATAATTCTGATTGCGGATAGAACACTGTGAATGATGTTATAAATATTTTAAGCACAATACTGATGCCTGATAACTAACTAAATAAGTACATAATCAACATCATGATTACCATCATGGACCTGAAGTTCTAGGTCTTATGTGAACAGATTAAATTGGTACTTCTTGACATGTGTTAAATCTAGATCTCATCTGATATTTTTGGCTTCTTCTAAATAACCAGATGGCTGCACCATTTGCCTTCAAGTGAAGACATGTAGGATTTGAATTAAATTGTTTTATGGGTTTTTACCTTGTACTATATAGGCTTCTCAAAAGTTATTGCTTTAATGGACTGATCTTTTTAATGGTATACCTACCTGGAAAACCTTGCGCCCTTAACAGAAAGTTCTTTCCTTTCTTTTTCTCCCATCCATCTCCCTTCCATCATTAAATAAGAACAACAAAAATATGTTCTCTTTGTGGTATCCAAAAAAGCCAGAGAAATCTCATCATTCTCTACTTAGAAAATTTAGGTTTAATACTGAATCAAGAGAAATTTAATAGTATTTGATTTGCAGTCATAAAGGCATCCCTCCTGTAAAACCAAAACTAGGGTGACAGATAAGTTTAAGCCCATTAAAGTGAAAGCACCTCCAAAAAATGCTTAATTCTCAACATATATTATTTTTGCTTAATCATCAATGGTAGTTAGATAAAATATTTTTAATAGTAGGGAACTGCGTGTATAAGATCTTCATATTTGCCTAAGGTAATAAGATCGAGTTCAAATACTAGATTCAGCACTCAGGTATATGCACAGAATATTTTATTTTTGTCTGAGAACAGAAAAATGAATTCTCTGATTGGTATTGTGAGTGAATATGGTTTGATCCAAAATTTTAAGTTGTTTTTTTCTTTATCCTTGAATATGAATGAACTTTTCCAACAGTTTATTATGATGACAACAAAGGATTATGGCTTTTCATAGGGAAAGAATCCATAGAGATCTGTTCATTTAATTAAAGATGTGAGAGCATGGATGAAAAGTTTCAGATTGGAAATCCCATATGTTTTGTATGATAAGGATTTGTCAGGGTAAACATTTCTCTTAGCATTGACCTCCCATGTTATATCTTCCCCTGTCTTGTACCCATTCCTCCTACTCCCACTTTACCTGGAAGGAAAATCTTTTACATTTCACAGGTAGTTTAACATTTGATTTCATGATTTCAACTGTCAAGCAGAGTTCAATAGACAATCAAGTATATTATAAGCTATTACACTAAAAATCACACTTAGTAAAATAATGAAGACTATTTGTAGTAGCAACATAATACTATCCGCTATTAGTGGACAGGTACTGATAAGAAAACCTACCTGTAAATTGTCCACATTGAAGTAGTGGTTCAGCATATAAATGAATTACAGAACATTTTTCTTGCTAAGTGCAATGCTGATTTTGGTATTAGGTTGTAGTGTATGCTATTTTGTCTTCTACAGTTCTAAACTTTATTTTTACTGATATCTTTTGTTTTTATATCAACTTCGTTTCCAAATATATCCCCCTATTCCCTACTCAGAAACTCATTTCTTGTTTAAAAAAAAAAAAAGGAAAGGAAAAAAAAGCCTTTCCAAAAAAATTGATCAACATATCAGCCAAGTCTGATAGTTTATGTGATGTTTTACATTTATAGTACCCCATCTGTCTAATGAAAGGAAAAAATACGTTTTCTCATGTCTTTTAGTTATAAACTTTCTAATTATAATTATGCAACATTCAGTTATTCCTCCCTTTTTTTGTCTTTCCATTTCCATTGCTTTAGTCATCATATGGGTGGGTAGCTAGGTGGCACAGTGAATAGAGTACTGGGCCTGGAGTCAGGGAGAACCCTTCTTTCTGAATTCAGAACCTGCCTCAGATTCTTACCAGCTATATGACCTTGAGCAAGTCACTTAATCCTGTTCGCCTGAGTTCCTCACTTGGAAAATAACCTGGAGAAGGAAATGGCAAATCACTCCAGTGTCTTTGCTGAGAAAACTCCAAATGGGCTCATAAAGAGTTGGACAGGATTGAAACAACTGTACAACAGTGAGTCATTTTATTCTTTTATTGGTTCTGTTAGCTTCAGTGTGTGTCAGTTCATGTAATTCTTCCTCTCAGTATCGGAATTCTTCATATTCATTGTTACCATGCAGTAATATTCCTTTATAGTCTTATGCCATAGTGAGTCTACACATTCCTCAGTCAATGAATGTATATACTTTGTTTCTAGTTGTTTGCCCCAATAAAAGTGAAAGCATTACTATAAATATAATGATACGTATGTGAGACCTTTCTGTCTGACCACTTTAGTGTATATATATATATCGTTTTGGGATCTCTTGTCAGAAGGTGAGGACATTTTAGTCACTCTTAGGCATGTATACTTTTTAAACCTTGTTCATATAATTCATTTTGAAAACTAGATAATGGTGAGACATGCATGTCAGAATCTAAACATTTTCATCCATTATTCAAACACTGGCTACGGAATACTCAAAGCTCCTATGTAAATGAGTTGCAAAGTGAAAGACTTAAGGTTATATAAAGTACCATTTGTCCCTCCAAATACAACTGAGAAGATCTTTCCAGCTTTCATGAGCTTCCCAGCAATTCAGAGGTGGCTTACCTGTACGCAGTGTGACATCACTTGTTTGAACATGCCTGCTTCTCTGAATTCAAATGTATGAACAGTGTGAATGCCTAAGCCATCCATAATATTTTCTTAGGCATTCTCCATTTTACCCTATTATATCCGAAGCAAGTTTAACCCAAGGGCTTTACACTGATTTAAGGTAACTTCTGAATAGAGAATGCTGTCAACTCAGAGGCTACTCAGCCATTTTGCCACTTTTTTCACCTCTGTCAGTGCCAACCCTCTATAACTTTAGTAGACACTAAACGTAGATTGAACTTACCCTGTTCCTGCAGCAGAAAAGAGTGTTGAAGCCTATGCCTTGGGGTTAGGGTTGGGGTTTTGTGGTCCCTCCAGATGGCTCCTGGCCATTATGACGTCAAAGATGCCAGTCACAAGAGAGAAAAAGGGAACAATTGTTTCTATTCACATCAGTAGAGTAATCTAGCAGTCAGACTCTGTTTTCCAAACATCCAAAACATTCTGTGTCCAGCAGAACTGCACTTTCCATGGCTGGGTGACCTGGTTGAATGCAGGAAACCCAATACCGTTCCCCTAATTCTTTCCAAAGCAGTCTTTCCACCTGAATCACTCTCGAGAGGAATTTGCACCTCAAGTCTTCCTACTGCTTCTTCTATACCGCTTGGTGCTTATTATCAGTATCATCAATATCTTAAAATAATTTCTGTTGCCGATACTATAGAAATTGAGTTATCAATATGCAACTTCCATTTGGGTTTTACATAGAGAAATACGGTTTAACTAACATCTACACTCTAACATTGTTTTTAGAGTAATTGCTAGTATTAAAAAAAGAGAGAGAACTTTGCAATATTGTACTTGAATAATCTCCAGAGGTGAAATATGGACGTTCTTCAAAAAAATGGATGGAAGCCACAAATAAATGGTTAAAGGATGTAAACAAGCTGTTTTCAAAGGAAGAAATCAACGCTATCAACAACCATATGAAAAAAAAGTTTAAGTCTAGAAATGCAAATTAAAACAACTCTAAGGCTATACTTCACAAACATCAGATTGATACAGATGATAAAAATAAGGAGAAAATAACATTGTTTGGAGGGGCTTTAGGAAAAAAAAAATCAGTACTTGATGGAGCTGAAATGTTGTCCAGCCATCTGGAAAGTAATTTAGAATCGTTCCCTCAAAGACATGAAATTGTGCCTATGCCTTTTTACTCAACTGAAAAAAAAAACCCTACTACTTTGGTACTCCCCCAAAGAGATCAAAGAAAAAAGGAAAATAACCAATTTGAACAGAAATATTTATAGCAGCTCTTTTAATAGTATCAATTAACTGGAAACAAATTGAGTGCCCATCTATTAGGGAATGGCAAAACAAATTTTAGCATATGAGTACAGTGGAATATTATTTTTGCTATAAAAATGATGAAAAGGGTGATTTCAAAGAAACCTGGGAATGCCTGTATGAATAGATACATAGTAAAGTCATCAGAATCAGGTTCTCCAGAACAATTTATAGAACAATATATTGTAAAGACATATTTGAAAGATTTAAGAACTTCGATCAATGCACTGATCAATTACGAATTCAGAGGATTGGTGATAAAGTAAGCTGCTCATCTCTTTAAGAGAGGTGATGAAATTAAGATGCAGAATGAGAGGAAAATATTTTTCAAAATAAGCCAGTGTTAGAATCTGTTTTGTTTGATTTTATGTATTTTTTTGTTTTTTATTTGGAGAAGGAAGAAAAGGAAGGCTGGGGATAATAGAGTAGGTTAAAAAGAAAGAAAGCAAGGCAATTGAAATATTGTTTTTAATTCACAGTAGGAAATAGAAGAAAAATCAGGAAAAATCACAGACAAGCCAGGACAGTTTTGGAAGTTAAATGTTGAATTTGTTTTATATTTTAAAAGAAATGCAAGCTATACATAATAGATATTTATAAGTTGTACATGTATAGTTTTCTTCTGTTCTTCATATTTGGAAATACCAGAGGCAAAGTTGTATCTTAGGGTTTTGCAAAAAACTATAAGGAAAAGAAATATTACAGTAATAGAAAGGGAATATCTTTTCAATGTGTGGATTAAAGGTTGTGATCAGAAATGCATTCATTCCTCTTAACAGAACCATTCAGACAGGCTGTTAGTCTGCTTAGGGCAATGAAAGAAAACAGAAACGAAGTATATAGTGATGAAACTTTTACTGCAAGAATTGGCTGATTCAGTTACTTTTTAAAAAATCTAGTTCACTTACACACTATGAAAATTACTGGAGGAGAGCCTTGTGCATATGAGAGCACAGCAGCTAATTGTCATGTGCCTGAGACTATATTCAAACTTGGGTCTTCCTGACTCCAGCATCACCTAGCTGCACTTAACATTTCTAAAATAAGAAAAGGTCAACTTGAATAAAGTGTCTAAGGATATCCTAATACTTTTATTGGATGGTAATGCAGAAGAGAATTTTAAATTAAAACCAATGCTCATTTATAAATCTCAGAATCCTTGCTCTGTGAAAAGTGATAGCCATCAATTGCATCCAATTATCTAGATGTCAGATAAGAAAGCAGAAGGGACTAAAGCTGTTTTCAAAGACTTGTTTTCAAGTTATTTTAGCCCAGCTGTTGAGGAATATTGCAGTTTTCATTTAAAGTGTTACTGATTTCAGATAATGTACCAGGTTATCCAACTACATGATATTCATTGTGTGAGAATGTGAACATGCAGATTTACTGAGATACAGATAAAATTCTTTGCACCTATTGCACAAAGATTTTAAAAAGAGAAGAAAGTTCAGACAACTGATGCTATGCATCTTATTACATTTTCAGAATTTTTATATATTCAATAATATTTAAAATTTTTCTTTCTACTACTCTATAACAACTCTTTTGAATTGGAATCTATTTTCTTACATTTTGTTATTGTATTATATTACTAAACAGGTTGAAACGAATTTTTTAAAACTTCATTGCATATTTCCTTTGGGCTGGAACCAAATAACATATTTTACATATAATTATAACTTCAAATAATGCAAATTTAAATAAAGCTGATCATAGCTTCCAGAGTGGAAGTTTGTTTTGCTTTTCTCTCTTCCTTCCCTGACTATACCCTCTTTAAATTCCTTCTCCTTTTTCTCTGTCCCCATCTGTTTCCTTATTGAATTTAATTTGTAAACTTCATATTTTATTCAATACACATTTGCATGGTTTAGATAAGGGTGAATTTCATGAGGTAGCCGCTCTCTGCATCCCTTCTTATCTGTATATTCTTCTTACTCACTCTAATTTGAGTAATATAGGGAGTTTCTTCTCCTTCATCATTTCTTCCCTAATGTATTTTTTTCTTTCCTGTGAACAAAACTCCTCTCAGATCTTGTGTTTCTCTTTCCCTGTTCTTTCTCTGACCCTTGAAGACAATGGGATTCTGAAATGACCTTCATCTCCTCTACTTCTCTTTGAAATTAAGAAACTAATCATCAAATGGACTGTTCGAGTTGCTCAAATGCATTTACCTTTCTAGGCTTCTTTTGTCTCCTTTTGTTTACATTACAAAGATTCAAAGGTCCAGTTCTCTTCTCATCAGGGGTGCTTGCTTGAAAGGCCTCTATTCTATTAAAGATCCATTTTCCCTCAGTGCTAGGTAGCGAATGTTTAATGAGTGTTTTGTGTTTATCTGTTAGCATGGTAAGTTATTTTTGAGTGAAGTGTTGTTCTGCTGCCTTTTAGGATATAGCATTCCAAGATTTTCTCTTCTTTAGCAAGTTGCTACATTGTCTTGGGTGATTCCAATTGTGATTCCTTGATAAGTGACCTTTTTTATTTCTGGCTACTTAACAGATGTTGGGTTTGGGTTTTGCTATATCTGAGGTTGTCAATTTGGGATTTCTTTCAGAAGTTAATTAGTAGATTCTTTCTGTTGTGGGGTGGTTCTGATACATCTTTACAATTTGATTATTTTTAATTAAAATTTATTTTATTAGTTAACAAGAACTTATTTCTTCTTATTCCTACCTCCACCTCCCAAGCAAACCGAAACAAAATATTTGTACCAAATGGGTATCATCAAGCAAAACAAATTCTCACATTGACCATATATAAAGATGTGTCTCATTATGAATATTTATGTATTCGTCACCTTTGTCAGGAAGTGGAATAGCATTCTTCACCAGCAGTCTGTGGGAATCGGGATTGATCACTTCATTGATCAGAGTTCTTAAGGTTTTGAAAATTGTTTATTTTGGGGTGGCTAGGTGGTACAGTGAACAGAGCACCAGCCCTGGAGTCAGGAGGACCTGAGTTCAAATTCAGCCTCAGACACTTAACATAAAACTAGCCATGTGACCTTGGGCAAGTCACTTAACCCCAGTTGCCCTCCAAAAAGCAAAAAAAAAAAATTGTTTATTTTTACAGTGTTATTGTTCTATCATAAATTGTTCTCGTAATTCTGTTCATTGAAATATGTATTAAATTCATGCAAATCTTCTCAGGTTTATCTGAACATCCATTTTTTTAGCAGCATAGTATCCCATTACATTCATCTACCATAACTTGTTCAGCCATTCTCCAATTGGTATACCCCCGTTCAGTCTCCAATTTTTTGCCATCACAAAAATAGCTATTAGAAATATGTTTATGGACATATGGATCTTTTTCCTATTTTCTTTGAATTCTTAGGCCTAATAGTGGTAGGAATGGGGCAAAGGGTATACTCAGCTAGTAACTCTTGTGGCACAGTTCCACATTGCTCTCCAGAATGACTGGACCAGTAATATGTTTCAAAGTGCCTCCCAACATTTGCCATTTTTCTTTTTTTTGTCAGCTTTACCTGTCTGATGTGTGTGAAGTATAGCCTAAGAGTTCCTTAAATTTGTATTTCTCTAATTATTAATCATTTTGAACATTTTTCCCCTATGGTTGTTGGCAGCTTATATAACTTCATTGAGAATTACCTGTTCTTCTCTGCCTAAAGAGCTATGAAACCGTGCGCACTTTTTGATCCATCAATAACTGCTGCTAGTTCTGTATCCCAAAGGGGTCAAAGAAAAAGGACCTACATGTACTACGTGTGTGTGTGTGTGTGTGTGTGCGTGTGTGTATGTGTGTATAGCTCTTTTTGTGGTGGCAAAGAATTGTAAATTGGGATGCCCGTTGATTGGGGAATGCCTAAACAAGTTGTGTTATATGATTGTGATGGAATACTATTGTGCTATAAGAAATGACAGGGTGGTTTCAGAAAAACCTGGGAAGACTTGTATCAACTGATGCAGGGTGAAGTTAGCATAACTGGGAGAACATTGTACATAATAAAAGCAACATTGAAACAGTGCTCAATTGTGAAAGACTTCTGGTCAGTGAAGATTCCAATCAGTATAATGATCCAAGACCATTCTGAAGGAGTTATGATAAAAAAATGCTCTCTACCTCCAGAGAGAGAACTCTGGGCTCTCTGATGAAGTCTGAGTGCAAATTGAAGCATATTTTTTTCACCTCTTTTTAACAACTTGATTAATAAATCTATTTTGTGTGACTTCACATGTATAATGGATATCATATTACTTTTCTTCTTATTGGTTGGGGGAGGTACTAGAATGAGGGAGAGAATTTGGAGCTCAAAATAAAAAAATATGTCAAAAAAGAGAATTATTCTTTAATCATTTATTGAGGAGAATGACATTCTTACGAGTTTGAATCAGTTCCTTATATACTTCTTGGAAATATGTATTCCTTATATATCTTCCTTTATCAGGAAACCTTGTGCAGGTATTTTTCCCAGTTGTTTCCCTTCTAATCTTGGCTACATTGTTTTTGTTCGTGCAAAACATTTTCTAAATTTTATGTAATCAAAATTTCTAATTTATCTTCTGTGCTTCATGTCTGCCAGACTACTGCCAAGTTTTCCTAGCAGCTTTTTTTTTAAAATCAATGAATCCCTGCCCAAATATCTGAGCTCTTTGGATTTATTGAGCACTATATTATTGTGTTCTTTTGCTTCTAAGTCTAATTTGTTCTACAGATTGACTTTTTTACTTCTTACATACCAAATACTTTCAGTTATTACTATTTTGTAGTATAATTTTAGATCTGATTTAAATCCTTTTCTTCCTTTTTTTCGTTATTTTCTTTGACTTTGTTTTCTCTAGTTGAATGTCATTGTTTTTCTAGCTCTAGAAAGTAATTGTCTGGTAGTTTGATTATTATGGCACTAAATAAGTAAATTAATGTAGGGTTTTCATTTTTATTATATTGGTTTGGCATTCCCATGAGCTGTTCATTAATCTCTACCCAGTTATTTCGCTCTGCCTTTATTACTGTAAAGAATGCCTTGTAGTTGTTTTCATATATTTCCTGTGGGTGTTGGTAGGCAAACTCCAAAGTATTCTATAATTATTTTAAATGGAATTTCCCTTTCTGTCTCTTCCTGCTGGATTTTTTTTTTTGATAATACACAGACATACTGATGATTTATGTGGATTTATTTTATATCCTGAAAATTTTCTTAAATTACTGTTTAATTTTAGTTAACTTATTAATGTTCTCTAAATAAACCACCACATAATCTCCAGAATACGATAACTTTGTTTCCTCTTTGCCTATGCTGATTTTCTTAGTTAATTATTCTTGTCGTTTTGCTATAGTTAGCATTTCTAGCACTATACTGTTTTGAGGAGTAATGGTGACAGTGCACTTACTTGCTTTAATATCTCTAATCTTACTGGAAAGGCCTCTCACTTATCCCCATTATGTATAATGCTAGCTTTTAGTTTGGGATGGTACCACTTACCGTATTCAAGGAAAGGTTTGTTTATCATGTTTTCTAGTGTATTTAACAAAGAAGTGTTGTATTTTGTCCGAAGTTTTTATTGCATCTGTTGTCATAATCATAAGATCTTTGTTTTAAAATTGTATGATTTTTATTGTTATAAAATAGTAAAATATGTTTATGGTTTTCCTAAAATGGAGCCAGCCATGCATTGCTGATATGAATCCACCCTTACTGGAGTGTGTAATCTTTTTGTTATATCGTTATAGCCTCTTTGCTTAAATTTTATTTTAAATGTTTGTATCTGTGTTCATGAGAGATATTTGTCTGTAGTTTTCTTTCACTGTTTTAATTCTTCCTGGTTTAAGTATCAATACCACATTTGAATCAAAGAGGGAATTTGATAGGATCCTTTTCCTATTTTTGCAAAGATTTTTTGTATATTAAAATTAATTTTTCTTTGAATTTTGGCAAAATTCTTTTATAAATCCATCTGACCCCAGTGGTTGTTCTTTGGGAGTTCATTTTTGCCTTGTTTTGTTTCTTTTTCAAAGAGTAGGTTATTTAAATTACCTACTTCTTGTTCTGTTAATCTGAATATTTTATATTTTTGAAAATATTCATCCATTTTATTAAAGTTGCCAGTTCTATTGGCATATAACTGGGCAAAATAATCTATAATAATCTCCTTTATTTCTTCTTGATTGATTTTGAAGTTTATTTTCGTTTTCGATCCTGATAATTTAGTTTTTCTTTTAAATTAATCTAATTAATGGTGTAAGCTATTTACTTTTTGCTTCCTTTTTTTGGAAGGGGGAAGGCTGGGCAGTTGGTTAAGTGACTTGCCCAAGGTCACATGGGTAGTAAGTGTTAAGTGAGCTATTTACTTTTTAAAAACTATTTTTGTTCATTAAATTTTTTTTACTTTCAAAGTTATTAATCTCTTTAAATTTCAGAATATTTTGATGTCATGTTGTGGTTTTTTAATTTTTTGGATTTCTCATTTTTTTAAAATTGCATTCCCATTTCATTGATCTGGTTGCTGTCGTTTTTTCTTGATTAAAGTGTTTTGAGATATAGCTTTTCCTGCAAGGGCTTCTTTGGTTGTATCCTAAAAATTTTGGTATGTTGTCATAAACTGTAATTAAATCATCTGTTATTTCTTTCATTTGTTCTTTGATCCATCAATTCTTCAGGATTAATTTGATCTAATTATTATTCCTTTCTTCAGTGATACTTTGTTGAATATAGTTTTTATCGCAATGTGGTCAGTAAAGGAAATGGTGACCATGTCTGCTTTTCTTCATTAGTCTTTCAGATTTTTATGCCTCGTTGCATGGTCAGCTCTTTTTTAAGGTGTCATGCATAACTAAGAAATATGTACACACATTTCTATAATAATTTAGTAATCACCAGTATCTCTCATATCTAATTGTCTATGATTTCAGTCAGGTACTTAATTTTGTTTTTATTTCTTTTTGGTTCCATGTGTTTAGCTCTGAAATGGGTCCATTGAGTCCCCTACTACTATCCTTTTATTATCTCTCTTCACTAACTCATTTAGCTTTTCCTTTAAATATTTGTATGTCATTTGGGGCATCTATGTTAAATATTGGTTTTAACTCATTGTCTTGATGCCTTACAGCAAAATATAGTTTCCCCATTGATCTTTTTTATAATCAAGTCTATTTTTGCTGTTCTGTTGTCTGAGACACTGATTGCTAATTTTTTTTAACTTAGCTGAAGCATGGTAGATTTTGTTCCAGCCCTGTTTTAACTTCAGGTAAGTCTTTATGCTTCAAGTATTTTTTTTAATAAATAACATAATATTGGATTCTGCCTTCTAATCCATTCAGCTACCGTCTCCCGTTTTAGGGTTGAGTTTATCATAGTTATATTCACAGTTAAAATCATTATTTGTTTATTTCTCTCCATCATTTGTTCATATACGTTCTCCTTTCTGTGCTCTCCACCCTCTCTTTCCAAATCAAAGGAGGTTGGGGATAGACACGTGCTCAGCACCAGCCACCAGCACTCCCTGCTTGATTGAGTGAGTTTTCGCTCCTTTGCTTCTCTTTTCTTTCCAAACTCACTCAGATGTCGTCATAGGTTGTTACCCTTTCTTTCTTTCCTTTTAAATTCTTCTTCGTGATTCCCCGACTCTGAGTATAGAGTTCATTTTGCTTATGACTAAATTGCCTCGTAACCCATCCTCCCTCCCTCTTACGACTTTTTCCTTTCTCCGGTTTATTTCCCTCCTGTTTTCCTCTGTAGCTGAATGCATTTCTACATCACAGTCTGTGTGTGTGTATGAGTTAGACCTTCCTTCAACCACTCTTCATGAAAGTAAGGTTCCAGTGATCCCTGCTTCTTCTATCTCTTCCTCATTAGTGTAGATTTCTGTTTGCCCAACCCACTTATGTAAAATGAGTTCTCAGTATTTCCTTTCATTTCCCTCCCTATCATATACTTTTCCTTTATTTAAAATAATCAAAATATCCCCAAACCCCTCTCAGGTATTTTATTGTATTTTATTTTATTACGGGGGCCCGTAGCCCCGGGGCAGTAACATTTGAGTTCTGAGGAGACACTTGTATTACCTCCCCCTCTCCTATTAGAATGTAAACGCTTAATCTTTATGAAATCTCTTCCTATTTCTGATTTGTGTTTATCTTTTTATATTTTTCTTAACTCTTATGTTTGTATTTCAAAGTTTATACTCATCTCTGATCTTTTCTTAAGGATTTTTGTTAAGTCCTTTATTTCAGTAAAGGCCCCCCCTTTTCCCTATAAGATTATACTGTTTTTCTGACTGAGTTGTTCTTTGCTTCAAGTTCATGTATTTGCCTTTTAGAATATAGTGCTCCATCCTCTCCACTCATTTATAGTGCTACCCACTAAATCTTGCGTGATCCCAGCTCTCTTGGTATTTGGTCTTTAATTCTTTCTGGCTTCTTTTCAGTTTTTTTTTTCCTTGACATGGAAGCTTAGGATTTTGGTTATGATATTCCTGAAAGTTTTTATTCTGGGGTTTCTGCCAGGACATGATCAATAGTCTTCACTGTTTTCACTTTGTCCTCTTGTCCTAATGTGTCTAGGCAATTTTCTTTCATAAATTTTTAAAGTAAAATATTCAGCCTTTCAGATGGTCTGATTCTTAAGATTTCTCACTAGCAAAACCCGGGAAGACTTATATGAACTGAAGCTGAGTGAAGTGAGCAGAACCAGGAGAACATAGCACACAGTAATAGCCACATTGTGTGATGATTGACTTTGATAGTTACCTCTTCTCGGCAATGCAAAGGTCTGAGACCACTCCAAAAGACTCATGATGGGAAATGCCATCCACATCCAGACAAAGAAATAGGGAGTCTGGATGTAGACCGAAGCATACTCTTTGCTCTCTTTATTTGCTTTGTTTTTTTTTCTTTCTCATGGTTCCTCCCATACCTTCTGATTCTTCTATACAACGTGACTAATAGGAAAATATGTTTAATAAGAATGTCTGTGTATATGCCTATATTGAATGGCAACACTGTCTTGGAGAGGGAGGTGAAGAAAATTTAAAACTTACAGAAGTGAATGTTGCAAACTAAAAATAATTAATTTGTTTAAAAAAGATTTCTCTCTGATTTGCTTTCCAGGTCACCTCATCTTTTGGGGGGGAGACCCACTCTTTTTTATGATATTTGCTAAATCTCTAAGAACTTCCTTTGTGACACCTAAATGAGGAAGTGTTCTCACCCTTCTTTCATCAGTTAGGGAGCTGAGATATAGAGCGTCTTAAATGACTTGCCCAGAGTCTCATGGCTAAAAAGTGGCAAAGCATCTGCAGCGTTAAGGCTGTTGTTCTCTCACCACGGTGCCTCCTCTTCTGAAGCGCCAGTCACTGTCCCAGGCTGTGTTGGAGGAAAACGTTCAGAGACTTGCGTTGTTTTTGTTGTTCCTGCATCTTTTCTAGTCATCCGCTGTCAGTATCTGCTGTTATAAAATTATTAAGAATTTTTAAAATGACCATTGCTAGGTTTTCCATGGAGGCCTCTTTTCTGAATAAAGTACATACATGTTTTAGGGGATGGCCCAAGTGACGTCTGTTTGGGTCATTCTCAGACCATTCTGCGCTCTTTCCTTTTCTTAGCTGTGATCTGGGGGACTGAAGGTTGTGGATTAAGTAAGCAGGGTGCTTTGCAATGGGATTTCTCGATGAAAACATGTTGGAATTATCCAAGTTTTCCCCATATGGGCTTGGGAGTGGCGCCTGCACACCCAGGAAAATGAGGGTGATGCAGACATACACCTTTCGCAGCCTCCTGCGTTGTGGAAGAAAAGCGGTCACTTTCTGCAGACACATTAGCCACAAGAAATCTCGGTGCTTTGTGTCACTCTTTACTCTCTGTCAGCTTTGTCTCCTTGGAAGCAGTTTCCAGGCGTTCTTCTCTGTTCTTTCCATCAAATATGGCCCATTCATGATGTGTGGTTACTATGACATTCTACCAGTGCTTCTCTCAGCTGTTGTCTCCATATCTCTTGTTTTAAATGGGCATTTTCCTCTAGGATTGCCAAGCCATATATCGCAGCCTGGTCTTTTTCTGGTATGGTCTCTTTAAGTTCTGTAGATAACTGGCCCACTTTGGCACTCCAAAGGGCCGTAATTCTGGGCCAGACAGAAATTAATGGCTACAAGAAAGCAAGCAATATTAAAGCAAAGTGTATGTAAGAGAGATATGAGGAAACATCGTGCCTCTCTTATAAAACATGAATGTGAAGAAGGTTGAGATAATGGCTATGACGGCCTCATGAGGAATGTGGCCGGGTGTCCAGAAAGACCTCAGAATCGGAAAGAAACGTTTTAACTTGATGAAACATTTTAACTTTTGAATAATTAACAGCGATGGTACAAAAGTGATAGCTCAGAAGGCAATGGGTTCTTTCTCACTGGGAGTTTTCAAGTATAAGGTAGATGGCCACGTGTTAGCAGTACTGTGCCGGTCAGATGGGAGTTGCGCTAGATGACCCGGGAGGTCCCATACAACCTTCAGATTTAGATCCTCTGGGTAAGAAGAGCCCTGGGGCGTCTGTACAGAATTGTCCAACAGTCAGTAGATTCGGAGAACTGAAAGCTGGTGAAAAGGTCAGGGCTAGAGGCACATGTAGAGTTAAGGACCAGAGAATGGTCACTGAAGTGGTAAGAACAGGCAGGATAATTTCTTGTGAGCAAAGGTTTCTAAAGCTGTGGTGTATGTCCAATTCATGGTTATGCCCTTATGTTGTAATCCACAGATTGCCACACCTTCATCACTTAAAAAACAGCTAGAGGGGCGGCTAGGTGGGGCTAGGTGGTGCAGTGAACAGAGCACTGGCCCTGAAGTCAGGAGGACCCAAGTTCAAACCCGGCCTCAGACACTTGCCACACTTACTGGCCGTGTGACTTTGGGGCAAGCAAAAAACAATAAAAAATAAAAAACAGCTAGAGACTCGTGCATGCATCTTCTATCATGTTTGCATGTTTATTTTTTTTCTGTATCAATCTTCCTCAGAGACAGATTTCACTAGGTCCTGTTTTATAAACAAATCTGTTCATACATTCCTTCTTCTATCATTCTGTGCCTATATGGATTCTGTTTTGTTCTTCTACTTCCCTCTCCCCCTCCCCGACCTACACCCACCTACCATCCAAATGAAAATTAGGAATTCAGTGGCTTTTAAATAACAGACACCAGAGAAAAGAACCTTTTTTCCTAATGTCTATGAGCACACACAAAAACATACATCCTTTGGACCTTGATATTCTCAAGATTTTTAACCGCTTGAGATGAACACAAGTGAGCCTAAGGACTCATGAGAGCCATTTAGAAAGCTTTTGATTCTGATGATAAAAAAATAATTTTTGCACTCAAATTTCTTTCTCTGCCCCAGGTGGAATTATAGTTAGTCACTTCCTACATGTGTGTATATCTATATAGATATAGATATATACATATATATATATACATATACATACATATGTGTGTATATACGTATATATGTATATTTGTGTGTGTATGTGTGGATAGATAGATAGATAGATAGATAGATATTAGAATTACAACCAGGTACAAGTTTTATGACAGGAAGTCTTTGAATGATTATGAGGGAGCATTTGATTTTATGATTCAAAGACAGAAAGTCTTATTCCAAGCCAAAACTTTTTTTTTTTACTACTAAAGGAAGATGCCATTTTTTCTGCTTATAAATTTAATATATACAGATTTTCAAGCATCTTACATATTGTGTTTTAATTAGAATTAGGACCAGACTCTTGCCCCAACATTCATGGTGCCAATTACTCTTATGTTAGAACAGCCATTTTTAGTTATTTTTCTGCTAGGATCTGAGAAAATGTTAACCTTTAAGGTAAGTGGCATTCCTCTTTCAGCCTCAGTTTTTTCATCTGTAAAATAAGAGGGTTGAACTATTTTGCCTTTTAAGATCCCTTACAGCTCAATATCTGTTACCTATGATCTATGTGAACGTTAGCTCTTGAAGATACTTTTTCCAGCTCTGTTTCCTTAGCCAAGTTGAACATGTTTGAGTGAGATCTATCATTTAGCAATATAGGAACTAATAAAAACAATGTTAGAAAGATAAAGAAGATAAGAAAATGTGGTAGCCCTTACATTAGGTGTGTCTAAGTTGGAGTCATTGAAAATAATTGTAAATTAGAACTATTAGCCTTTTCGTAAGAGTTAGGGGAAGTGGAGTGAAGCAAGAGGGCATTTTAATACCTCATGTTCTTCTTTCACCTAATTAAAAGCTATATATGTATGTATATGTGTGTGTGTGTGTGTGTGTGT
>CM053581.1:491700986-491741363 GCA_028627135.1 Pseudochirops cupreus | reverse complement strand
TCCTCTGGCCAAATCACACAACTCTTCTCAAAGTGAGCCTCAAAGCAAAAACTCACTCATATATAGCCTTCTCCTGGATCAGAGAATGTCACAGCCCTCCTGACCCACTGCCCAGTCACAAAGTAATAAGACGTGGGCGTGCTGGGCATGCCTGAAGAAGGAGCCATGTGACCACATTCAGCCTACTGGGGGCAGAGTATACTTTCAAATCAGGGAAGGTTCTCAGAGCCACTTAAGCCTATCAAAGGGCCCAGGGTCAGGGAGGATCTTCAGATTCGCATAACAGAGAAAGACAGAGAGAGAGAGTATGTGTGGGTGTGTGTCCGTGTCCCCTGGGAAATCAAGTGATTTGCTGTCCTAGCTATCCTATGAGAAGTGGAGGCGGTCCCAAGCTAGGTGGCTCAGTGGATGGAGTGTGGCCCTGAAGTACTTCAAAGGGGGCCTGAAGAGTCACATGTGACTAAAACAACTGAACAGCAACAAATCTAGTCTTCAAAAGTAGCCTAGGGCCCTAGAAGGTTAAGTAACTTAGAAGCACAGAATTGGATCTGGAAAGGTCATCAGGTCTAACCTCCTTAGGCCTCACCGAGGGTAAATGAAGTACTCAAGACCACACAAGGAGTAAGCAGTAGAACCAGGACTTGAACCCAGAGCAGAGCCTCTGACTCAAAACTGGGTGTTCCTTCCATGCACCCTGCTACCTTACCTTCCCATGGCAAGTGTGTGTCAAAAGCAGAACTTCCCCTAAATCGGCCCTCCATTATGCTGGAAAATTCTTTCCATGACACTTACATAATTACATGTTATCTGTTACGTTATGAGTTAGGTTACTGTGATGGCTCAAAGCCTATAGTGAGCAGCCACACACCGGAAGTCATTTCCGCACCTCACCTCAGGTGCACCAATACCAGCAGGGCGCAGGTCTAGGATCAAGTATATTTGAATGTGCTCTGAAAACTGTGACATGTGTCCTAGGCAGTTTAAGGGATCTGTTTTCTAAATGATCATTTGATTATCCATTTCCTGTGCGTTATTTAGAAAGAAAAAAGTCACCAAGTTGTTATAATCCTGAAAAATTCAAGTTGGAAACCTAAGCTAACATGAGAGTTCATAATCTGAGAGCAGCCTTGCTGTATTTAAAAGTCGAAAATTGCTTTCTAATTTGGATAAGTGTCAATAGAATTTTGGAGCTGGAAGGGACTTTGAAATATCTAGGAACAAAAAGAGGTGAAGCGACAAACTGATTGGTGCTGAAGGACACACAGGGAGTTAAGCAGTTTGCAGTGAGTCATTTATTGTTGTTCAGCTGTTCTTCAGTCGTGTCTGCCTGTTTATGACCTCATTTGGGGTTTTCTTAGCAAAGGGAGAGGAGGAGTTTGCCATTTCCTTCTCCAGCTTACTTTACAGATGAGGAATCTGAGGCAAACAGAGTTAAGTGACTTGCCCAGGGTCATATAGCTAGTTAAGTGTCTGAGGTCGGATTTGAACTCAGGTTTTCCTCATTTCTAGGCCCACCGCTCTATCCACTGTGCCACCTAACTGCCTAGACTAGATTACAGACAAATTCTGAATCTGTACCAGTGGACTGAGCTTTCACAGCAATCCAGCAATAAGATTATAAACCCAAACAAACGAAAAAGCTTCTTAAGTATCCCTTTTACACGCCTGCTCCCCCACGGTTATGTGCTAGTGGTTGCTTACTTCACCTTCCCTTAGCCCCAGCCTGGCTGGGTCTACTCTGGGGTAGTGGGCGTTGGAGGGGAGCACCACAGTTTTTTACGTATGAGAAAATGGGTGCTCTTGGAGCTGAGGGAGTGATCCCAGCTCACATGAGTAGTAAATGGCAGGGTCAGAAATAGAGGCAGCCTCTGCCGACTCCCATCCCTTTATGCTTTTGTCTCAGAACTTCACTCTGGCCACCCTTCAGCTCGCTTTTTGAGAAACACCTCTGGGTAGAGACCAAACTGAGTATATTTGCTGGCTTGGTTTGATTTGGTTTTGTCTTTCTCTTGTTTTCTAGAGGAGTCATAAGTGCAAATGACGGTTCAAATGAAAGCCACTCATAACCCTTGAATGGTGTCTACACCACAGGAAGTACCTAGAGGCCTTGGAAGTGTTCTATCCAGTTCAGTCACATCCTGACTGTGCAATTAGAAAGACACGTTTCCATGAAAAGGAAAAAAAGGAATTCCATCAGGGGTACTGAAAATGCCATCTCTGCTAAGTTCAGGTACTCCAGATTTGTTCTTATTACAAAATGCACGTGCTGCATGAAGGGTGGGTGTTTTCTTTCTGTCTTGTTTTCTTTTTCCTTTTAACAAATTCCTGGTTGTCCACCTGATACTCGGAAGGAGCCCTTCCTCTACTCAGATCAAGCCTGGAGCAGAAGAAACATCACTGTCATTTTGTATATACTTGAAGATGCATGAGACTAGGATACAGAGACATACCTCTAGTGGACAAATACCCACTTTCTCCTCCTTCAGAGGCATCATTGTTACGCAGATGGATAGCTCTAGTATCCGTTTGAGGATATACTTTGGGTACACTCTCATCTAATCTGGCTGATGGTCCTCACTGAAGAACGTGAGCATGCTTCCAAAGGGTACCTACCAGCTACCCCGGGTGCTCTCTAGCTCACCAGGCTTCATGGTAGTTATATTTACGAATTAAAGGACCAGCGTCCAATCTCATAGAGTCGTGTCATTCCCTGGTGGAACACCATCTCTCAGGGACCTGTTTAGTTCATGCGCCTTAGAGAACTGTTGGATGGGATGCCGGGAACGGAGAGAAGCCAGCACACGCTCCTCCCTTTCAGAACAGGCTGCTTGGTTCTTTTAAGGGCTCCTCCTCTCTACTCTTGTTTCCCGGTGTGACTGACACTTGTCATGAGTCCCTTTGCCACCACTTTCCTACACTGTCATGCCAGAAAGTGTTGCTGTCACTCAGTTCTCATTTGTTTCTCTCCACTATTCAGCACGCCTGTAGTAGATACTTATAACCAACTACCCCTCTCAAGGAACTAACTCTTGGCTAGCCAATACTTGAGCCGACCTACCATGGTTTTATAGCTCTTTCAGTCATCCACTGGCCAGAGGGTCTCTGGTTTCTTTAAACTTTCATTTCATACCTGGGATCCCATGGCCTATCCACCAAATAAAGAGGTGTCTTTGAGTGCCTCTAGAGATACTCTTTTGTGAACCACCCAGACAGATTTGCTTTCCACTGCTGGTTAGGTCATGGAGGTCATAAGTTCAGAGTTAAGGAGTCAAAGGTGGTGTATCATATTAGGTATTTTATTCATTTATATTTTTTACTAGGATCCAGTTATATTTTAAGCAGAAATTTATTCCTCGCTTAGCCATTAGCTAGAAAGAATCACATTAAGAGACTTAAATGAGTCTTCTTTTAAATACAAAGTACTAAGTCTCCAGAAAATTAGCACCTTAGCATTAATCAGTGATTTTTTTTATCCCCTTTAAGATAATTAATCCCCCTCTTTAAATTTTTTTATTTTATTTTACATTTTTATTTTCTTTAAAATTTTGATCCCCTCCAGGTGCTTTCAACACTCCCATTTCTTACCTTACCCACTCCATTGGCTGGGGAGTTTACCCTTGTGTGTATCACACAAACCTTCAGTCTTAGCCAGGGCCAAGAAATACAAAATGTCACATTTTAGCTATTGGTGACTAGTTTCAGAGAATGTCTTAGTGTGAAAGCTGTTGAGCTGCGCTGCTAACGTGACTGGTCTAATAAGTATTTTCCTACCCATGACAAAGATTTTCAAGTTTGAAAAAACCCTTTCTCCTGATGGATGAGGAAATGATATAGGCACCTTGTTAATTTCTGTTAACTTGATATGTAATGAAGTAGATTGTTTCCATATTTGAAAATTGAAAAAATACTTCTGTTTCTGTTCACCCAAGGGTTAATTTTCTAACCAGGTCCAGACTAGTTCTCTTGAGTCTAATTACTTTTCTTGTCACGTGCAGCGAAGGTCTAAGCATTTGTGAAATGTCGGGGTTTTTCCTTCCCGATACTGTTCTCTTTTGGTTATCTTCATGACAAGGCGGTTGAGAAACGATTAAAATGAAGTTTGTCTGATCAATGGTGATCATTTTGCAGGCTTTGAAGTTGTTTTTCCTCCCTATAGATCCAGTTTTTTCCCTGTTTTTTTTAAATAAAAAAAGAAATCACAAGCTTTTCTGAGCTACTCCCTGGAAGTGAATGTCCATGTGCTAGTTACTCACCAGCATCTGAATAGTTGACAGGTGACTCAAAATAAAAGGCTGCGGGAGAGAGCTCAAAGATCTATTGGAGAATTTCCTTCAAGGCAGGGGATTATGTATAGGGGCATATAGACATGGAATTTTAAACTCAGAGGGAGTGGAAATTGGTCATGGCGTGTCATCTTGTGGCATGATGATTCAGGAGGCTGCTGGTGGAGGTCACCGAGACACGTGGCCACAGCCTCCAAGGTCTTTGTTCACTTCTCAGACTGCAGGCTGTCTCTTAAAAATTAACGATCCCCTCGAAAACCTCCCCCCACTGCCCAACAATGATTCTTTTCCAGTGAATCACTTCCAGAAATGAATAGCCACAGTTTTTTGGAATGAATGTTGTGAAATCCCTCAATTCATAATGGCAGGTTTTCAGTTCATGGTTTTATCAGACAGAATTTCTCAATATCAGAATGAATTTTTTTTCTTTAAAAAAAGTTCTGTTTTAATGATATGTAAAGAAAAGTATCCCCAATTTTTTGTTGATAGTTATCATGTGTGTGTACACACACTCAAAAGTATGAGTTCTTGGAATTGTGGAATCATTGCCAGTAGCTAGTGATTTCCTGTGCAGTCAGTTGCCTGCTGCATGAAATGTTGAATGCTGTGAGTAGGTGGTGGTTTTAGGAGGTTATTACTAAACTAATTTTCATCATCTTGAGTCATGCATTTAAAAGAGGGTTAGCAGCCTCTTAAATACTCTTGCTTTTTTTGACTTAGACAGTGGGACTGTGGAACTCAAAGAAGCAAGTGCAGAGTTCTGAAGACTGTGGCTGGACTGGGGATGGTCACCGACTCTGTTGAATGTAGAGGAAACAGGAATTCCTCTAAGGATGAAGGGGAGTGTCTTTGGTTTTGCTAGTTTGCTGTTCCTCTTGTGATTTTCACCATTACTGTGCTCTCTCACGTGGTGGGAAACAATGAAGATGTGGTTGAAATAGACTGAAAATGGCATAACAGATTTTTTTTTTAGGGGAAAAAAAAATTCATCCACGTGTCCTTGGCTGGGTTTTCTTCCTCGTAATGATGTACAAATTTAAAACTATTCATTATGGATATGAAGATGTTTGCTACATCCCGGTGTGATTTGGCAAGTTTGTGGGTGCCTCATTCAAAAACAGGTGGACTGTCACACAAATAGTTGGTAACACTTAAGTCCATGGAGAAAAAGATATAGATAAAGTGAGTGCATTTAGGAAAATTTGTTCTTTTTCCAGAGTGAATTGGTTGTTGACCTACTGATTCATTTCATAGGAATTAAGAAAACAGCTTATTGTGGTTTTCTTTGTTGGTCCTGAAGGATTCCAATGTCTGTGTGCCTGCAAATAAGATGAGCTAGAGAAAGGTAGCTCTGACATTCGCTCTCTTTTAAAAAAAACCAAAACTTGTTTGGTGCCCCAAATGGAGTTTCAGTTTTATGTGTCCAGGACAATCTGACCTACAATGGATGATCCTGCTGAAAACGAGGCAGCGGTAAGTTTACATGTAAAGACTATAAAACGTTTTTTCTGATTTAGTTTGTATCTTTGCATTCCAGTTTCCTAAATAATATTTCTTAAATGGGAAAACTTCAAAGTGTAGCATTTTTATGGAGAAAATTCTGGGTGTAAAGGATTTTCAAAGGAACACATAACTTTTGAACAACAGCTATGTTGAAGGATCTGAAGTAATTGGTCGTGATGGATTAGCATCTTCATAGTCAAACAGGCAAAAGTTTTCCTACGTGTTTTTGTTTGTTTTTTGTTTCTGTCATCTTTGCATTAATAAATGCCTTTGTAGTGTTGATTAGCTTATCAAAGGCTTGAGACATCAATACTGTAATAACAGTCAAGTTTGGTGAAATACAATACAGCAAGTCAATGTTACAGGCTCACTAGTTCATATCATTAATTGATTACAGCAGAATATTACTTTAGACAAAATAATGCCACAGGAGACTGTTCTATGAGAACCATGTTACAAGTAGGCAAGTAGCTAACCGAAGAGTGTTACAATGGGGATTTTAGGAGTTTAGGCCTGATTATTTAGAATATATTAATGATCTTGTAAAACAGCTTTGATCAGGGCAGTATTGTATGAGAAATATCTTTATTTGAAAGGTGTTCAATTTAGCTAATAGTCCTTCTATGAAAAGATACTATGCCCATGAAGTTGTGGTTGTGAATCAAATAAGCTGAAAGTATTAGAAGCAGTCCATATAAGTATATTTGATACAGACATTCAGCAGAAACTGAGGAAGGGCGATCACAAATCATTAAAATACATCAGACTCGTTTTGTGGATTTCCTTGTATTTTCATTCCCTACCACCATCAAATTGTATAATTTTTTCTAACGCAGCAGATGTTACCAGATACCCTTCTTTATAAAAGAGTCGTTTTTCTAAGGTTGTGTTAGTCCTCTTGAATGGCAGAAGCATTCCAGTATTTCATTTCTAAATAAACTGTGTTTCTGAAAGACAGTGGGAGTCTCAGAGAGTTTCTCTTCCACTTTTGAAGTGACCAAATAAAATCCATGTTGACAGTTCTTCCTTCAAGACAGAGAAGGTCAGGCCAAAATTAGACAGTGAAAACAACTGTGTCAGCCTATTTATTCAGTTTGCTCCTCATAGTTAGATTGTCTTAGGGTGAGACCTGTTACAGCTAGCTTTCCTTCTACTTCCTAATGAATTAGCCTTGTCATTAAAAAGAGGAGGTGTCAGGGTCAGAGAGAAGTCATTCAGTATGGTTGCTGTGTGGGTGTGAAATGCCTAAGGAAAGGAAAGGATTGGGGAAAAAATATAGCACTTGAATTGAATAAATAGGAATGATTAATAACTCAGGCTTTATTGTGTATAGATAGCTCCAGGATCCCTAAAATTTAATCATATGTCTCCAGATCTGATATCATTTTCTAAAGACATTAGGCAAGAATTTTTGCCATGCTTTACTGTATTCCCTTTGACCAGATAGATAGTAATTAAATGACTTGGAAATGGGAATCCACCCTTTCTAAAATTTGTGGCCATGGGTGATGTTACACACCTATAATCCTAGCTCCTAGGGAAGCTGAGCCTGGTAGATCTTTAGTTCAAGAGTTCTGAGCTTCAGTGGACTGTGCTGATGGAGTGTTCACACCGAGTTTGGCATCAGTATGGTGAGCTCCTGGGAATGGACCACCAGGCTACCTAAGAAGAAGGGAATAGTGCAGGTTACAAACGGAGCAGGCCAGAGCTCCCAGATCACTCGGTAGTGGGATTAGGTCGGTAAGCAGCCCCTGTAGTTCCAGCTCCAGCCCTGAGTGAGATGGACAGATCCAATCTGAAAGCAGAAGAAAACAAACAAACAAAAAAAACAACTTGTGGATGAATAGGTAGGAATTTAAACCTGCTAAAATCGTTAGAAAAATAGTCCCACAGAAGCAAGTTGAAGTTTTATAGAGACAACTAGAGCATAGGCACCAAAAAACACAATGTAAGAGAGGATGGAAAAGTACTGGGCTAGGCTCAGTGAGGGAGGAGATAAGGACTGGAGGTCATAGTTGACCACAAGCTAAATATGAGTTAGTAATGCTGTGCTATTATGGAGGGAAAACCCAACGTGATTCTGAGATCTATTAAAAGAAGTATGACATGCAGGGGCCAGAAAATATTCTCTTCTCTGTACTCTATTAGTCAGACTCTTAGCAGAGCAGTGTTGGTCACCATGTTTTTTAAAAGATGTGGTGAAATTGTAGAAGACTCTGAAAATCATGACAAAAACAATGAAAAGAATGGGAAATAGGCTTCATGGGGAAAAATGGACAGAGTTGGACTTTATCCTAGAAAAGAACAAAAATTCATTCTTTTCATCTACGAAAAAATGGGAAGAAATGAGTGTAAATATAAAATGAAAAAATTTGTTTAGATGTATTTGACCGTGGTGATACTCCTTTAATATTTGTTAATTGATTGGTACAGGTAGAGGAACTTACCGATGAAACATCTGAGATCTTAGAATCATCACTTTGTATTAGAATTGTCTTACCAAACTCAACAGTTTAAATATAGGTCTAAAGATTTTAAAAGGAAAGGATACTGGACTTTTAGACCCGCATTTGAATTCTCCTTCCTACACCTACAGGGCAAGGAATTTAACTTCCCTGAGCCTTAATTTCCACATCTATAAGATAAGCATAATGTGTGCATGCCTGCCTCACAAGGTCGCTGCAAGAGAAGTGCTTCTGATCTAAACCATAAAGGAGAGCGTGGGCTTGTGATTTCATTAGATATGTATCCTAAAAGTGTTAGAGACAGACTTTGAATTAAAGTCTTCTTCATTCCAAGGCTAGCTCTCCATCCAATCCACTGGACTATTTGTCAGAATGCTACATAAATGTAAGTGGTTGTCATCTTTGGATAATGTGTTTGTATACGGATAATGTGTATGCATACTGTGGGCACAATAAGACCCTCATAATTTGTACTACTGAAAGGGTTTTTGACATTCAGTTGACATTCAGTCAGCAAGCGTTTGTTAAATGCTTGCTTTCTGTTAGGCATTGTGCTAAACTCAAGATGCAGAGGCAGGCAACAACTGATCCCTCCTTGCAAGGAGCTCACAGTATAATGGGAGAGCCAACTGTGTACTAACAAGATAGATGTGCTATAAAGTGGAAGTCATCTCACAGGAGGATTAGGAAAGACTTCTGGGAGAAAGTAGTAATGAGACAATGAACAAAATGGTGACAGAGAAATTGCTTTGGAAAAACTTTTGTTTTTTTAATTTTTAAATTTTTAACTAAAAATTTTCATTTGTATTAATTTTTAATTTAATTTTAATTTCATTTAAGTATGCTCATAGAAGCCAGTTTTGTTTTGCAGAAATAATATCTTATAATAAGATGTCTGAGACAGCTTGGCTTAGTGAGTAGAGAGCCAGCCACCAAGTCAGGAGTTCCTGGGTCCAAGTTCTGCTCTGATGCAGAATGGTTCTATAACCCTGAACAAGTCACCTAAACCTCTTGTGTTTGTTTGATTCATGATAAGAAAGAACAGAAGAAAAGAAACACTCATTAGACTTGTTGTCAGAGGACCTGGCTCAAAGCCGTCCTGGCTTTGCTGTGTCGTTACCTTCACCCCTTTGGGCCAGTCTCTTCATCTATACCATGAAATTGTTGGACTAGATGATCTCTTAGGCCTCTTCTAGTTCTAAAATTCTATGAAGAAGGAAGGAGACTTCCCATTTCCTAAAAATAAGTTTTTATTGGTGTTTTTTTTATATCTCTTTCCCCTAATATTCCCCCCCACCGCTACCTAGAGTTATCTTATGTAACAAATAGTATTTTTTGAAAGACAGAAAAATGAAATAAAACCATCTCACTCTTAAAACAGACTTCCCCTCCATCTTAATCAGTATCAACAAACAGAATACCTTATGACCAGCCTTGTTAGTAAGCAGTGAAAAAAGTACAGTTGAACAGGGAGAGGATCTTAATGTTATTTTTAAAAGAACTCCAGTTACATGTTTAGAATTTTTATCCAAACATTGTCTCTCTGCTTCATAAAATCCATTTTCTCTAATATCTTGCACAGGGGATAGAGCATGTGGCCTAGAGTCAGGAAGACCTGAGTTCAAATCTCAGCTCAGACACTTACTAACTCTTTGGCCCTGGGCACGTCACTTAACCCTGTTTGCTTCAGTTCCTTATCTGTAAAATGAGCTGGAGAAGGAAATGGCAAACCAGTCCAGTATCTCTGCCAAGAAAACTCCAGCTGGAGTCATGGGGAGTCAGACACTGCTGAAGCAACAACAACAACAAGACAAAGATAGCCTAAGAACTGTGGTATCGTGCTTTGTAGGAGAGTTACTTGGCTCCTGGATCAAAAAGGCTCCTACCTGTACTAAAGGAATGGCTCCTAAAGTGGCTAGAAGAACCACTAAAGGTCTTCCATAGTTCAGGTGGAAGGAGGAGTCTCACAGCCAGACAATCAGAGGAAGTGAGGTTTGGCAGTAAAAGAATTTGGAATTGTAATAGAATCATGGGAACAAATAGGGAGGAAGTGAAGGTGATAGCTTGAGGAATATATAGCAGTCCAGTGTCCTTTGGGTAGAAAGGATGGAAAGTTGGAACGCAGAGATACAGCTTGCTAATCGGTAAGGAATAATGGGAAATGACAAGATAAAAACTGATATGAGCAGTAGAGTGTCTCCTGAAATAATGTTACATGCCCAAAGGAGTTCTTGGTACAACCAGTGAATTATTTTATTAGAGAATACACTTTATCAGGGATATAGTAAAAAAAAAAATGTCCTTGGGATCAGCACCCAGACCAGTGACCTAACTGTAAGAGAACCATGTCGGTGGGGTATAGAAATCCATCTTGCCCTACAAGAAAGTGAGGGGTAAAGGAGTTAAGGGGATGGCTAGGGGAATAGGGGGTATGAGAGAGCAGACTAGGGGAAGGAGTCATCAGTATGCTTGCCATCTTGGGGTGGGAGGTAGGGGAGAGATGGGGAGAAAATTTGGAACTCAAAATCTTGTGAAAATGAATGTTGAAAACTAAAAATAAATAAATTCTGAAAAAAAAGAGAACCATGCCACCCTGTATGCTGGATAATTTCAGAATCACCCTGGAGAGAGAAGCTTTAACTAGGATGACCTGAAGACCCCCTCTAATTTCTAGCTACAACATAGGGTTCAGTTTTGACTCAGGGAAACCTCAGAGATGCAGGGCAGCTGGCTAACTCCAGCATCGTCTGAAGGGATGGAGAGAAGACCAGTAACCTGAACAGGAGTCCACCCATGCCATTTTCAGGGTGAGGAAGCTGATACTCTTAGGTCATACACACACACATACACACACACATCTCTTGATTCCCAATCCATTCTTTGCCCTTACACTTTGCTAGTATTCCTGTATCCACCTGGAATAACTGATAATCTGTGAAAGAATAAGTTACTGCACAGCTGCCCAGTAGGTGTTGGTGTGGCATTACTGTGACCACCACTCGTGGTTTTAGCTCCTACTTGGGGTCAGTCCTGTGCAGGACAACAGGAAGCAGAATGCTTCAGGGACTTGCTAGAGGGTACACTGTATGAAATTTATCAGGCAGAAGAGACTGGTGACCCATAACCTGTCTAACCTGAATGACAGTTCCCCTATGAAAATTCCTCCAGTTCAGTAGAGTTTATGAATGATTAGCTTTCAGGGTTGGGAAAATTCCCATCTAAGAGATGACCTTGGCAGTACCAGCATCTTAGTGAATCTGATGAGTTTCTGTCATTTACTGGGGGGCAGGGGTGGGGAATGTTGATAAAACTATGATCTTATGTCCCTTCACATTTATTGAATCTGCATAGGAAGCTTGACTGCTGTGTAGGCAGAATTGATTCTTACTGATTTATCAAGATGTTTCCTGATTTAAAAAAATGACTGAAATGGAACAGATAAATATCTTGGAATCCCCAGACCCATAGAGGACCTCCAGATGACTTCTTATTACAAGCAAAACTATACTTAGACCCTCTCAGATGTAGAAGTATAATGCAGCAATTACAGCCTTCTACCTGTACTGATCTCTTCCTTTCTGCTGTAACTGTTCCCATCACCATCATTATCCCTTCCTAGTTTCCCTCATTATTGCCTGTGATTTCTTCCCCCTTCATCTCTTGTCTCCATCTTGAAATCACACCCCTTACTACCTTAGTTATTCTGTTGTGTGTTCTCCACTTAGGGGTTGCTGAAATAGTTATCTCAGAGAATCCAGACACTTCACAATTTGAAAACTACTTTTTACATTTTGCCCAAGATACAGTACAAAAAAGGGTACGGCGAATGAGATGCCACCAGGGACAACAGAGAGCTATTTGCTTGCACTTACTCAAGAGCAATTTGAGGCAATATCAGCACTGCCACTAAAATGCATCACCTTCAGCAAGTCATTCACTTTCAGGCCATAGATTCGCCATCTCTAAAATGGACACCCTCAGCTCGAATATCTCCAAGCAGCTAGAGTAATCCTCAAGTTCCTTCTATTCCTAAAGTTAGAACTTGACGTCTCTTCTCATCTCATAGATCGCCTAGGCAGAGGATTCTTTTCATTTCCTTAGAATCTAAATGGAATAATAGGCTACACTCCCTGTTTTTAGTAAGAGCAAAGCTGTGGCTACAGTTTCGGTGAAAAGAACCTATGGAACATTGGAAAGAACATTAAGCTGGAAATGGGAAAATCTAGATCCACATCCCAAGGCTGTCACTCACAGGGCCGGCCCCTTTTGGCTCTGGCAGTATATGAATCTGCACAAACCTCCTCATCTGAGACCGAGCAGAGGAGGGATGCTTTACCCCTGACATCCCAGCTGCAGGAGCATCTTCCCCCAGATGAGATGGGTGGATTCTGCTGTCTATTATTATATTTCCAGGTCTGGCTTTGCTCATTTGGTGAATTGTGCTGGATCAATTTTTCCTCTGTTGATGTACACACTATTGGTGATTCCTTCCGTTTCTTTTTTGTTTCCTGGAATTTTTTTTTAATCTTAAGATTTTAAAATGTGGAGGTTAAGGCTTAACAAGGAGAACAGGTTGCTGGCCCAGTGGTCTGAGCTTAGCACTTAGAACGTCAGACCCAGCAGGGTCCTCCTGCCTGTCTTTGGACTGGTAATTCACACTTTGCTTTGCTGCAGGACCTTAGTCTGTGAAACAAACTTTATTCTTATCTGCACCTGAGCAATGGTATAGGGGGAATTCATTTATGTAGAAACTTGGTGAGTTGTTTTAGATGGAAACCTACCTAGAAATGCGGTACATAGGACTTCTGTGCCTCCTTTTCCTCATTTGCAAACTGAGATGGATAGACTACAGAAAGAGCAGAGGAGTGAAAGGAGTGTGGGACTGGAGTCAGGAGAAGGCCGTTTGGTCAGGGCTCTGCCTCTTAGGGCCTCTGTAAGCCATTTGCCTTCAAACTTCTGTTTCCTCTTATCCCTGAAAAATAGGAATAATAATATTACTACTTTGCAGAGGGGTTTTGAGAAGAGTGCTTTCTGAACCTTAAAATGTCTTATAAAAGAGAGGTGATAGACTCAGGATGCAGAAGGAGACGATTTTGGACATGGACCAGTGCTGAAATTCATTTTGTTTGATTCTGCATAATAAGTAAATTTCATACAGCGTCTTTCTTCTCCACCCCCCACCACCCCTAATTGTGGAGAGAATGGCATGGAAAGAGAGGCAAATCTATTTTTGTTTGAGAAAAATAAAATTTAGTTTAAAAATGTTATATAGGGACACATTGTGGTGTAGGGGGAAAGGGATATTGCGGGAGAACCAATAGATTTGGAGTGATAGGACCTGAGTTCAAATCCTGTCTCTACCACTTGCAAACCATGTGATCTTGGACAAGTGGCTTAACTTCTGTAGCACACAGTTTCCTCATCTGTTAGAGGAACAGGTTTAAATAAATGACTCAAAGGCACCTGTCAACTTTGATCCTAGGTAAATAAGACATCACCATGGGAATCTAGGCCACTATAATGACAAATACCTTGGCATTTGTTTCCTTTGAAACTCTGCTCAAGTATTACTGTCTACAGTAAGGCTTTCCTCGTCTTCCAGCTGCTAGCACCATCCTACCATCCAAAAAGAGTTTACCTTGTATTTATTTTGAACAGACTTATTTATGTGTGTGTGTATATATATGTATGGTATCCCCCAACAGAAAGTAGGCTTCTTGGAGGAAGGGACTGCTTTATTTGAGTCATTATGTTCCTAGTGCCTAGCACAGTGCTTGGCCATGACAAGCTTTATTAAAAGAGGAGTGATTCTTTTAAACAGAAGGCGTTCTTTAAAAACCAAGATTTTCTGATTAAACAAACCATTTAGGCAGCTGTGGGTTGATTATGAGATTATCTGATGTTCTGAGTGGATGTAAATGCAGACATCTGACATAAGATTGACCTAATCATTACAGGTAAATGCTAGAGCTTTGAGTTCCTCTGGTTTGCATGATTATGAATTACTTTGCCAAGAGTAGTAAGACAATTTAAATCTCACCCAAGTCAGCCTGTTCTTTTTTCTGACTAATATAATAAATACTGATATAATAGTCTGGCTTTCCCACTGGTAGCTCATTTAAAATGTATGTCTTATCACCATGGTTTTCTTACAAGTTTTGATTCACTTACTTCATCCACATCCAATTTTAAAACTAAAATTAACTTCTGGGAAGTGAAACTGCTTTAATTCATGGGGTTTCCCTTAGACCCATGGAAATAAAGAGTAAGAGATAACATACTTTTCTGGATGAGAAGCTAGGTTTCCTTGGGATTCATACTGAAACCAATCTTGTTTATCTGTTTTATATATGCACTTATACATATATCTATCAGAGGCACACATATATTTGGGTGTTTGCATCTAAATTATTTGGATAAGGGAGTATATGGTAAAATCATCATATTTGTAGATGATTCCAAATCCTTCTAGTAGTAAAGTACCAAGCAGGGAGGGGACACATTTCAGAGAGATGCTGTTACAGCTATGTGAGTGATACTGAGTATATCCCTCAAGGATGTCAAGAAGACAAGGCTCCATTTTTACCAGAATAGTCATAGCAGTACTTTCTGTAGTAGCAAAAAAATGGAATCAAAAGGGAGAATGGCTGAACAAGTTGTGTTCTGTTAAATGCAATGGAATATCGTTTTACTGTATGAAACATAATTTGAGTTGTTCAGAGAAGCTTGGGAAGATTTGTGTGAACTGCTGCTCAGTGAGTAAGCAGAACCAAAAAGAACAACGTACATGGTGACTAAAATAATGTAAACAGAAACAAAAATTTAAAAAACTAAAAGGAAGCAAAACTTTGAGTAATTGTAAAGATCCGTCTTGGCTTCCACAACAAATAACAAAATATTCTTCCTTACTTTGCATAGATAGCTGATGGCCTATGGGTTGATACTATTGCATATGCCATTCAATGAGGATAATGTCAGCTAATTTCAATATGGAAACAAAAGGCATAATTAATAAAACTTTTTAAACTGTGTAATTAAATCACAAAGTAGCAAAACAAGTTTCATTGCAAAGTATAAAGAAATGCATTTAGGGGAAAATATTACTAACTTCTAAATAGCATGAGTTAGATTTAAGATCAGATAAATCCGTCATTACCTCATTTTTATTTTCATTCTTCCTGTTCGGATGTGCGCTAGTCACTTAAAAAACCCAGACCTTAGAGTTAGGTGGATTTATTTGATTTTAAATCCAGCTCAAGCTGTTTTGTAGTATAGAAGTGACAAGCTTATTTTGCTACTTTGTGGCCTAAGTACATAGGTATAGAGAGTATAGAGGTGATTTTGCTCTCCTGAAGGCTCTACAGTATGAGCCCTTGCAGGTACCACCAAAGTGGCAAGATTCCCACTTGGGCCTAGTAACAGAAGGAATAGTCTTTGTCTGTGAATCAATTGCCCCAGCTGTTTGAGGCAAGGTTCATCATAAGCTGAAGGTTGGTCACCCTCAACAGCTCATGAAACCCAACTGCCAAGGGATGGAGGAAGTGGATTTCTTCAAATGAAATCGGTTAATTCAGCCAGGTCAGCAAGATACTAAGTTATGCAGCTAATTCTCTCTTCACCTCCCTCTTTCCATTTATTCCAATCAGACTTTGAAAAGAAAAGTAAGAAAATTAATCATGTCTTTTTACCCAGTGGTTTCATTGCTAAGATTTAGAGGATCATTGATGTAGAGGCAGTCGAGTCCAGCCATCTCATTTTACCAATGAGGAAACTGAGGCATCAAGTGATTGGGTGACTTGCCCAGGGTCACACAGCTATCAGGCGTCTCAGGTCTTACAGAGTCCAAAATTGGGACTCCACCTTTTGGTCATGAAGATGAAATTAAAGGATGGAGAAAGGGGAAGGGAAGGAAGGACCTTTCTGTACAGAAATAATTCATAGTCATTCAGTTTGTAGTAACAAATACGTGGTACATTCTAAATGTCAAATGCTTAGAGAATGTCTGAATAAATTACTGTGTATTTGTGTAATGGAGTTTTATGTTGCTATTATAAAAATGATAAATATGTCGACTGCAAAGGAGAATGGGAAGAAAGACATAAAAAGATAGAGAGCAAAGTCAGTGCAGTCAGACTGGCACTGACCCTGACTATAACTGTCCAGAAGGGAAGGAAACAAAGCCAAAGGTCAGAACATTTCAGGCATGTCTGGAAGGGGGCGTAGATCGAATCTGTCTCCTTCTTTCTTTGCTGATTTGTTTGATTCAGACTTGTTGAAACGTACAATGTGATATGTTTGTGGCTTTAGCAGGTTCAGTGCCTGCTTCTTAGGTTGACTGATTGTTTTTGGTGATGGCTGTCAACACCTGTCCTAACTCTAGAGGACGTTGCACTCTTGCTAGTTCAAGCAGGTCACCTGAACCCTCCTCCGAACTTCCCTTTGTCTTCCTTCTGCCCAGCATCTCTCTTTTTCAAATACTGTTTTCCTGGACTTTTATCTTTCTCTGGAGAAAAACCCCACCAGGTTGCCATCCTTGGACTTCTCCATCGCGCCCTTGGCACATACCAAGATGTAGTAGAAAATGGTGGAATTGGAATCAGATCCCCTGGGTTCAAATTCCAGGGCTGCTACTTTCTTACCTATGTGGCTTTGGGCAAGTGATTCCACTATGCTGGACCTTGGATTTCACATCTGTAAAAAAGATGAGGTAAATGAACCACACAGTCTCTATGGTGTCTTCCAGCTTAAAATCTATTAATCCTGTGATCTTTATGACTTTAAGTCTCATATTGTATAAGTCTTAATTTACTTGTCGCACTCAAACCCATTGAAAATTCTTTTGGGACAGTGGGTTCCGGCCAAATTGGAATAGTTCCTCTTTGCCCACTCTGTCACCTATGCCTAAGGTAAACATTTTTCCAAACGAAAAATCAAAATTCATAGTCTGACAACGGATATTTCTATTACAGAGCTTCATGAAAGCTACTTGATCTGCTTCCTGAGTTCCCTACATTGCAGCCCCTCCAAACTGATGACTTTATCCTTCTCTATGACCTTTTCTTTGAACTAGTTCCTTTTTGGCACTGGCTTACTCTACATGTCATTTCTGTTAGCCTTTCAGGTGAGAGTTTGCTACTGGATTTTATCTTGGGCCCCTTCCATCTATAAAATGCTATGATCTATGACCTAACTAGTAACCAATGTATAGAAATAATCAAGACATAGATTTGAACAAAATAGAAGGAGGAACTTCCTAGTAATTGGTGCCATTCAATAATGTAATGAAGAAACACTGTCATTGAGAAGCATTTTTGTTATTAAGTCAAAATTTTTCAGTTGTGATCAACTCTTTATGACCCCATTTGGGGTTTTCTTGGCAGAGATACTGGAGTGGTTTTGCCATTTCCTTATCCAGCTCGCTATTACAGCTGAGGAACTGAGGCAAACAGCATCAGGTGGCTTGCTCAGGGTCACATAGCAAGTATATGTCTTAGGCTGGATTTCTGAACTCATGAAGATGAGTCTTCCTGCTGGTAGGCTTGGCACTCTCTCCACTGCACTGTTGCTCACGGAAAAGTTAATTGTACTTTATGATGTTTTTTCTAGTTCTATAAAGAAATATTCTGGTAGTTTGATATAAATAAGTACATTGATTTAGATAATATTGTTGTTTTTTATTAAATTGGCATGGCGTAACCTGGAACAATTAATATTTCTCCATTTACTTAGGTCTGTATTTTTGTAAAGAGTTTTAGCATTGTATTAATATAGTGATAAGACACCCAAATATTTTTATACAGTCTAGTTATTTTAGTGGAATTTCTCCATCTTTCCTTATTGGGTTTTATTGGTAACATCCAGAAATGTTTATGATTTACGTAGGCTTAATTTTATGTTTTTACATTCATATTACAATCAATGGGAGGAATCAAGAGAAAGAAGAAAGAAAACAAAACAGGAACAAAAAGAGAACAAATAGTATGCTTCCATCTGCATTCAGACTTCCAAGTTCCTTCCCTGGATGTGGATAGCATTTTTTATGATGAGTCTTTTGGAGTTGTTTTGCTGAGAAGAGCTAAATCCATCAAAGTTCAGTCATCACACAGTGTGGTTGTTGCTGTGTACAATGTTTTCCTGGTTCTGCTCACTTCGTTCAACATTAATTCATGTAAGTCTTTCCAGGTTCTTCTCAAGTCTGCCTGTTCATCATTTCTAATAGCACAATAGTATTCCATTACGTTCATATACCACAACTTGTTCAGCCATTCCCCAGTTGATGGCATCCCCTCAATTTCCAATTCTTCGCCACCACAAAAAGACCTGCTCTATATATTTTTGTGCATGTGGGTCCTTTTCCCATTTTAATGATCTCTTTGGGATACAGACCTAGAAGTGGGATGACTGTATCAAAGGGTATGCACAGTTTGATCACCCTTTGGGCACAGTTCCAAATTGTTCTCAAGAATGGTTGGATCAGTTCACAACTCTACCAACAATGTATTCCAATGTGTTCCAGTTTTCCCACATAACCAACATTGGTCATTTTCCTGTTTTGTCATGTTAGCCAATCTGTATAGATTTATTTTATATCCTGCAACTTTGATGAAATTGATTCAGCTAATTTTTTAGTCAGTTACTTAGACTTCTCTAGATAGATCATCAGGTCATCTGCAAAAATCATTTTGTTTCCCCTTTGCCTATGTTTATTATCTTGTTTTCTTTTTTTATTATTACTATAACTAGCATTTAACCAAAAAAAATGGTCTTTGAATGGTGTGAAAAAAAATTTTCAACATCTGTTAATATATGATCATGTAGTTTTTGTTATTTTGTGTTACTCATTTATCTGTGACATTTAAATTTTTCCTTATATTGAACCAACCTGAATTCTTGGTACAAATCCAACCTGATCAAAGTGTAGTATCTTTTTCAGTATGTTGTCGTAGTCTCTTCTAACATTATTTTTTTTTTTTTGCAACAGTGTTCATTAGGTCATTAGGGATATTGTTTTCTGTCTCTGATTAGTCTCTCTCTGGGTTAGGTAACAAGACTATATTTGTGTCAAAGAAGAAATTGAATAGGATCCCTTCTTTTCATGTTTATTTTTTGGAATTAATTATCCATCAAATGGCCAAAAGCATTAATTTGTAAATCCATTTTTTTTCTTGTTTTTTCCCCTTTGGGAATTCATTTTAGACTTGTCCAACTCTTTTGTTCTCATATTAGATTATTTAAATAATCCACTTCTTTTTTATTAACTGGAAAAAATTTGTTTTTCTTCTCAAAACAACCAACTTTATTTAATTTTTAAAGGTTCCTAATTTTGCCATTTCAATGTAGTTTTTGCTTTCAGTTTTGTTACTTCTCTTCTTTGATTTTCACAAGTTCTAATTTGATGTTTAATTGGAATTTTTCATTAGTTTTCTGGATTTTTTAGTTGTATACCCAATTAATTTGTCTGTTTTTTCTCTTTTATTGATGAAATTATTTAGTTAGCTGTTTTCCCCTAAGGACTGCAGTAGCTGCACCCTAAAAGTTATGGGTAATAGGTGATGATAATCTCATTGTTGTGATTGTTTTTAATCAATATTGTTTCCATGATTTTTTCTTTAATCCACCAATCTTTTTTTTTTTTGCTCTTTTTGGAGAGCAATTGGGGTTAAGCAACTTGCCCAGGGTCACATGGCTAGTAAGTGTGTCAAGTGCCTGAGGTCAAATTTGAACTCAAATCCTCCTGACTCCAGGGCTGGTGCTCTATTAACTGCGCCACACAGCTGCCCCGTACCCACCGATTCTTTAGGATTGAATTATTTAGTCAGCAATCCATTTTTAATTTTTTAATCAAAGGTCCTTTATCAAATATAACTTACAGCATTGAGGTTAGTAAAGGCTGTATTTAGCATTTCTGTTTTTCTACGTGCAAGTGAGGTGATTATGCCCTTGTAGTCATTTTTTTTATAAAGATGACAGGAAGAGCTTAAAAATAAATGTACTCCTTTCTGTTCTCATTTAGGAGATATCTATCATATCTAACTTTTCTGAATTTCTGTTCAGATTCTTAACTTTTCTTGTTCATCTTTTTGCTTGATTTGTCTGGGTCTGAAAGGGGTAAGGCAGCAGTTTTACTGTCTATTTCTCCTTGCAGTTCAACTCACTTTTAAGTATTTAGATGCTTTGATGTCTGGTGTGTAAATAGCAAATACTGACGTTTTCATTTTTTTCTTTGGTGATCTTAAGCATAATATAGTTTCCTTGTTTTATCTCTTTCAGCCATGTCTTTTCTTACTTTCTCCTTATCTGAAGTCTTGATTGCTACTCCAGCTTTTTTTAAATTTTACCTGAAGCATAGTAGACTTTGGTCCAGCCCTTTATTTTTAACGATGTGGATTTTTCTTTTTCGGGTCTATTTCTTGTAAAGAATATATTGTTGGAATATGCTTTCTAATCCATTCTGCTCTTGTCTTCCATTTTGTGGGTGAGTTCATCTCATTCGTGTTTACAGCTAGCAATGTTGTGGTTTTCACTTCATCATATCTTCTTGTATTTTTTTCCTGTCTTTGCCCCACCCTTCATTATAAAAAAATGTTGAAAGGGAGAGTGTTTAACCCTAAAGATCTATAATTGAAATGATGTTTCTTCTTCACTACTCCTTTTCTCTACCTCTGTATTTTTCCAGTCCTAATTTTTATACTTTTTATTTCTTTAATTTTTGATTAATGTTAATTTGATTTAAATATTAATTTTATTAATATTAATAAAATTTTAAATTAATAATTTCATATTTCACCCTTAAATATTCAAGTTTGTCTTGCTTATGCTTAATCCTCAACTAGTTCTGTCTTCCCTCCTAACCCCAACATCCCCACCTATTTCTCTGCTGAGTCTCATGTATTTTTTCTCCATATTTGAGGTGTGTATTCACCCTTCTTTTATCCAGTTCAGATGAAAGTGAGCCTTATGTAATGTCTGTTCTACCCCACCCCAACCTCTTCCTCCATGTTTGTATAGTCTTCATCTCTTTCCATTCCTGTTAGGTGAGATGAGTTCCTACATCTTCCACAATTCAAGTCTTTATGTACATCATTTGACACAGTGACTCTACATCACTGCTATTTCCATTACAGGCCTTTAATCAGTTCTACTTTCAAATATCTTAAGTAACAAATATATTTCCCAAAGGTAATACAACCCTTTGTATTGGATCTTTGAATAAGGTTAGAAATCAAGGTGTGGTAGGTTCTGTACGAGAATGAGAGATTTTGCTATGGTCTGTTATAGAACTATTAACCATGCCCATAATTCCAGCTAACATTGTTTTGGTCATTAGAAAAACTTGTCTAGAGTGTTCATCATGGCCAACGTGACCCATCCCCACTACTGAAGAACAGCCGAGAATGTACATACAGCCTTTCTGATACCAGGTCAGTACCTTGACCTTTGTAGATTCAAGGGAGCCATGTTATAGTTAAGCTCCTAAGCAGAATCAGGATCAGAATTTTAAATATGGTGTCACCATACAGAAATTTTTTATCTCTTTTGGGAGTGATTGAAGAAAACCTTTGTTAGAAAAACTTAACATGAAATGTCACTCCTGAAGTTATACACTTGACATTTCCAAGATAAGTCTGAACAGGCCTTAGATATTCTGTCAGTGAAGGTAGGAAGTTCTTAATATTAGTCTCCTAGATTAAGAGGGAGCATTTAGTGAATTTAATTTCTCCCCACTTTTCCCCCCTTTCCTCTAGTCCTTACTCTTTAAGTTCTAACAAGATCTTTAAACTGGATATGTGACAGACAAATCTTTTAAACTTTAAGGTATTAACTGAGTGCCTGTTGTATGCTGTAGCATACAAGGCAGCTGCCTCCACTCCTTTTGTGTGATAGTGGGTAGGTTCAGATAACATACATGAGCACATGGAGGCTATGAGCCCACACTTAGGTTAGTGAGTGAGAAAGTGAATGAGGTGGGAGGTATGTGTGCTTGGGCGGATGAGAAAGTGAGTAAGAGAGTATGTGAGTGGGTGGCTAATTAGGTTGGCAAGTAAGAGAATGTAGGAGCGGCTGAATGGCTATGTAATTAAACAGTTGAACAGAGCTTAATAACAGTCTGGAACAGTGCTGCTTCATGGGCCTGCAGGGGAGTGTTGGAGAGGGCAGGAGAGAGTTGGCAGCACCCTTCGGACACACGGGGCTTAGTTTGAATGACTACTCAAGTGCAGGGGCCTGCATCTGTTCCCATTTTCTCTGCCACAGATAGGTAGCCCAAGTGAGATGGTGTGTGCCGAAGGGAGGGAGAAAGAAGGCAAGAACCAAAGGCAGCATCTCCTAAACGCTTAAAACCCTTCAGATTAAGTGCTAAGCCTGCTCTGGGTGTAAGCCTTGAAGGTTTCCTGACTCAATACGGAAGGGTATTCTGGGTGAGCTTGTAAGAGAAGTAAGGAATATTTCTGAATTTCCCGCTGAGATGACTTTAACCATAAGAAGAGTGAGTTAGTTAGATCATGCACTTGTTCTTCAGCTTTGGCATATCCTCCAGTTACTGGCTTCTCTGTACAAACCCTGGTTATCCTAAGTAAGATATATACTATGGATGACCAGTTTGAGAGTACTTGTATAGAAAAATGGGAAAAGGGAAACATGTCAGCAGGCTGAAGCTGCAATGTACTCCCCATAACTTTTGGGGGACTTAGGTTGGTGTTCTGCTGAAAAGGGGATGGAAGAAGGGACCAGGGATGACTACTCAAGTGTAGGGACCTGCATGTGTGCTCATTTTGTCTGCCACAGGTAGGTAACCCACTTTGGATGACCAATGTAAGACAGAAACGCTGTTGATAAATGCAGCAACTTGGTGAAATTTAGAATAAGTATATTAATAACCCTGAAAATTCATACTTGTACTAGGTCACTGAAGCACATGAGATATGATTTGCTCACAAATTACTCAGCTTGCTAAATTCAAAGGAAATTGTTTTCATGGTGGTTTTCATCAAGGTCTTTTTCCTAATTTAAAGTATATTACAGCTTAGAAATCTTAAGCAGAAGCAGCAAGGTGGCTTCCTCCTTGGGAGCGGAATTTGCTCTCAAGTACCCTCACTTTTCCTAGTGGCCGGAGTACACACAGTCACGAGGTTCAGCAAGTGCAGAGAAAAATAATAAGCCTTATGCTTTCTGTCATTTCCCCCTCTATTGTGGTCTTTGTGCCAGTAGCTGGATTTTTGAAGCATTGTTGTAAGCATGTCTCATCTTCGGCTATTTTTCCTCAAGGGTGTGTGCTTCCTTCATGGAGTAGTTAAATGTTCTTTTAATCACCACTCCCTCCATTTTAGGAATAAGAAAATGAACTTCGAACTTGGCAAAGGGTGGGGGAGGGAAGTTTTATAAACACTGTGGTTCTGATCCCTCTAATCTTTACTACCTGTAGGGACAGGTGAATGCGGAGAAGCGCCTGGCCGGGTTGCCTGGATTTTTTCAAGGCAGTGAGTTACACAATCGAGCAGAAGACTCTTTGAAGCTAAAAGAAGAGGTCAGAGCAGCACGTTCACAAGGTGTGTGTGGTACTCAGAAGTTCCCCTTTGCCGATTTTATTTGCTTGGTTACCTTTAGGAATTCCCATGCCATCATTTGGCCAACTCGGGGGGAGCTGTTGTCTCAGAATCGGCCATTGAAATAGGCATTTATCAGAAGGAAGGAAGAAGGGAAAGAAAGAATTAAAAGGAAAGGGGAGGAGGGAGAGAGAGAGAGAGAGAGGTGCTGTACACTTAAATTGTCCCGAGGTACCAATTTGAGGCACAATTATCTTCCACCACTGCTGTTTTTAAATTCTTTATTATTATAACCTAGACTGTAACCTGGTATAGTATGTCTGTAAGAAAAAAGATGAGAATACTCTCTCTTATTCCAGAAGTAGAAGGGCACAGCTATTAAAATGCTGTAGGTTGTATCGACCAAGCTGTGCTGAGTTTGTGTCCAGGACAGTTACCAGACAGCTGAAAGGAGAAGGGAAAAATATATTTAGGATCACATCAGGGTTACTTTAAAACCCTGGAAAAGAAAAAAATTGCATAGCCATCTTCTTTTATGATTATGTAGCTGCAGGGCTCAGGGGCAAAGGTATTCACAACAATTTAGCCAGTACAACATTTTGCTTCTCTATTATACCTTAAAATAGCCTTTAAAAGCAGCAAATTCATGGCTTAAAAAAAACTATCTCTTTGAAATGTCTCCCTGTGTGCTCATTCCTCCAAAGAAGTCCATAATTATCAACCTGATATATGAAGCTGGAGCTTAACAAATGTTTCAGAGATCTTCCTTGTGTTCTCTACGTAGCATGTTAGCTTATAAACTACCTCATAAATATGAGCCTTCATGAAATCATAGTTCAAAGACTCATGTGGTTCCCTGTTTTGCTTTCTCCCTTGTCTTAAAACATATATTGATTTTCTAAGAATGAACAACATTTGCTTTCTAATCATAGAGAACAAGCTCTTAAACTAGTGATTTTTAGTGTGAGAAAGTCACCATCATTAAAAATCTGGTATCACGTTGTAAATCTCGCAGGGAGACCCACACATAGGCTGCCTGGGCAACCAAAGACATTGTAATCTTTATTGGAGGCTAAAGGGTTTTTAAGTGTGTTAAGATATTAGCAGGGTCCAGGGGAAAACTAGGTCTCCATTCCTTTTTCATTTTCTCTTTGGGAAGTCAATTGTTTCTATTGTGAGGTCATGCTACCCTTGCTGATCTTCCAAGAAATAAGGTAACAGTAAGAGCTGAACTCGGTAGATTTCACCTATTCATAAAAAATAATAATTCCTCCTTTCCAAGCCAGTTCTGCCTCTGAGTGGTGAGATAAATGGCATGAAATTCTTGCTAAGGGTTTATAAAAATCTACTATTATGCAATATTCAGAAGGGAAAGAAATGACTGGGCCTCACACAGGAAGAGACTTCCTTTAACCCACCAATAGACTACCTTTCTTACAGTTAGGCAGCTTTTAATGGAAGGCAAAATAGGCCCATCTAAGAGAACAGGATTCAGTACCCTGCAGAGTAGAGCTAATAAATTACTTTTTAAAAATATAAATACGTTCTTTGGTCTACCATAAGAGCACATTCAAGGATAATAGCATAGAGAGGGTTTTTTTGGTTTCGTTTTGTTTTGTTTTGATCCCATCATGGTCTAAATTTTGAGAGTAGTCATTTACAGCTTGTCCTTGTCTGTCTGCCCAACCCTCTTTCTCTCTTAATATGTGTGCCTCTGCTTACTGTGGCAAGTCTCAGAACGGGATGCCCACAGCTATGTGTTAAACCAGTCTGCCCTGGCTCTTCCCCTCAGACATATTTACAGCATGAGAAGATCTTGGACCGTGCAATGAACTTGTAGTTTGCAAGTCAGAAGGATTCCCCACAAGGATAAATGCTTGTTTTCCTGTAAACCAGAGGGACTTCTCCCCATGATATGATTTGAGTTTCCTCCCATAGAATGCAGCCCAGGAATGTTACGAAATGGGTAGATCTAGGGCCACCAAAACTGGAGTTGATTCTTTCCCAGATTTGTTGGGGTCTCCAACAAACCTTGTCTTAAAAGTGGAGGAGAGCTCCAAGGAGACCAGCAGGACACTCGTGTTAGAACAGACCTGTTCACCGGTTGGACCTGGCAACCTCTGCCCATGTCTGTCACATGGGAATTTCCCCCTCTCAGGATGTATTTATCATTCTTATGTAGAAACACATTCCCCACAGCTATCACACTGATACTGCTTCATTGAGCAGTCAGTTGGCTTCTCTTAAAATTTAGACCATCATGAGATAAAATGGAATACCTCTCCATGCCGTTCTCCTTGAACATGCTTGTAATTTACTTATGGATTGACTCCAGTCTGCAGGGTGCCGAATCATCTTGCTTCGGTCGGTTCCATTTTGCCTTCTGTTAAAAGCTGTCTACTTGTAAAGGTCTTCCAGTCTGTTGGTGGGTTAAAGGCAGTCTCTTCCTATGTGAACCTGTTCATGGCTCTACCTTCTGAATATGAGACGCAAAATCCTAAATGGCTAAGCAGTAAAGCTAGAGTACTTTCAGAAGGTAATAAGAATAACAATTAGAAGCTCTTACACTTAGAAGGGCTCTAGCTCTCAAAGTAGCCTAAATCCCATCCTCAAGCATAAATCATTTGCAAGCCTTCCCTGTGAAGGGATTCTTCAGCTTTCGATTGAATGTCTCTAGTGACAGGGAACTCTCTACCTCAGGAGGTAACCCATTCCATTTTACAGACAATCTAATTCTTAGGAAGGTCTTCTTTTATTGAGTCAAAAAGCTGCAACCCTATGGCTTCCTACTTTTGTATTCTATTTCTGTACAAACGGATCCAGTCCTTCTATGTGACACCTTCCCTGCACCTGAAGATAACTATCATGCTCCCTTACCTTTACACTGCCCCCTTCTCATTTCACAACTTTAAATATCCCTTGTTCCTTCAACAGATAACACACCAATTAGGAAGCCAAGAACAAGGTAGTAAATAAGTTGTGCATATTGAAAATGGACTTTAAAAAAAAAAAAAAGAATTGTACTGTTTCATATGAGGCTAAATGCAGAATTTATATAAAGTAGCCTCTTGTGGAGAGAAAATATCCCTAAATTAATTATAAACATGTTGAAAACCAAAAGCATTCACTAACATTAAATATCCTTTATTATCATCTTCACATTATAGTCTTCCCAAGAGCCAAGTGGTCCCAGTTAATCCGCAGGCCTGTGTGTTATGTTAGCCTGGATTGAAATGAACACTGCCTAATGATGGGGACTTCCTGGGGGGGGGGGGGGGGGGAAGAGGGCTTTCATGAACAGTTGCATAGTACTGCCACCTTGTGGTAGACACTCACATCACGGCGAACCCACCTCCAGCCAGGGAGCATTGCCCAGTTACAGCAGTGATGGGGGGGGAGTTGGAGCTCCGCTTTTTGCCTTTCCCTGGAGCTGTGAAAGTGGTCATTTAACTTTTCTGCTCCTGTGCACAGGAAATGATTATGCATGTTAAGTGTGACATCTTCCTGTTGATAAAGATTGTTGACACTATAGTTCACAGAAACTTCTATTTCAAACCACATTTATTAAGCATCTACTGAATGCATAATTGTGTGCTAAAGAAAGCTCTGCTCATAACTCAGAGAAGCTCGAAATCAGACTATTAAATCAAAAATTAATTAAATAATACTGAAAATGCCTTGGAATGAAAGTCAAAAAAGATGACAGGACATTCTGATCCCATGAATAAACAGCTTGACAGATCATTTTTTAAAAATGTAATTTCCTATGTTTTTGTAACACCCCTGCACAACTCATTCGTCCAGTCAGTGAACATTCATAACCCATTCTTCAAGGCACCATAGAACTCTCAAGGAAGTATGAGACAGAGCCACTGCCCTCAAGAAGCTTACAATCTAGTTGACAAAACAGAAGAAGATTAAATCAAATATTAACATTGATAACATAATCACATGCGATGTTACAAGCCAACACATGGTTAACTGCCCAAGTGAGTGATACAGCTAGTAATAAATTCAGCAGTTAGAAAGATTGCTTTGGATTAGACTGGTCTTGAGATCTGGGTTGCAGGAGGAAATGATGATTAAGAAGTCTTTTTGAGGAGAAGATGAATCTGTCAGCACTAAAGCCCATCAGGGTGGTAGAGGTGGAGAAGAGATGGACAAAGAGGGAATCTGCCCATGAGCTTTCTTCACCTTTTCATCGTGGCAGTAACTGTCGCAAGTCTCCAGGGGCATACTCGGTGAGAAGATGCCAAAGAAGCTTTCCCTGGGAAAGCAGGTTCGATTCACAATGCCAAGTCTTGATGGACAGGGAGGGCTATCAGTGGGGTGACCTTTGAGAAGATCTTCCGGCCTTTTGTATCACAAGTGGAAGAATAACATCAAAGTCAAGTCAACAAGAATTTATTAAGTGCCTGTTGCATTCCAGACCTTGGGTTAAGCCCTGAGGACTGTTCTCGTTCAGTCATATTCAGTCATGTCTGACTCTTTGTGACTCCATTTGGGGTTTTCTTGGCAAAGACACTGAAGTAGTTGGCCATTTCCTTCTCCAGCTCATTTTTACTGATGAGAAACTGAGACCAAAAAGGTAAGTTACTTGCCCAGGGTCACACAGCTAGTGAGTGTCTGAGGCCAGATTTGAACTCACAAAGATCAGTCTCTCCATGCACCACTGAAAAGCAAACAAACAGCCCCTGATCCCAAAGAGTTCACAGTGTAATGACAGAGACAGCATGTAACCAATTATGTACAAACAAGATAAGTAGAGGATAAACTGGAGATAATCTCAGAACGAAGTTGCTGAAGTTAATTAGGGAACCCTGGGAAGGGCTTCTTGCAGAAGGTGCCACTTAAGCTGAGACTCAAAGGAATCCAGAAGGCAGAGGTGAGAAAGGAGAGAGTTCCTGTCCCAGGGGGACAGCCTGGGAAAATTCAGTTGGTAGAAAGAGAAAGCATCTTTTTGGGAGGAACTGTAAGGAGGTACATGTCTGGACCACAGAGTAGATGAAAGGGAGTAATAAGGTGTGAGAAAACTGGACAGGTAGGAAGGGCTCTAAAAGCCAAACAGAAGGCTTTCTGTTTGATCCTGAAGGTGACAGAGTGCAGATGGAGTTTATAGAGTACAAGTGACAGGGACAGACCTGTTCCTTAGAACAAAAGGTCAATTGGACAACCCTGGAGTGGGGGCAGGCTTGACAAGGTCCCCATCACTGTTTTAGTCACTGCTTCCAAAATGAAAGGATGCCCTTCTCTCTCTCCCACTCAACCCCATTCTCAGCTTGTTCTCTGGGACTTTTTTGAAGTCTTGCTAATGCCTTGCTTTAACATCTCAGTCCTTACCGAATACACATTCCCTCCCTTTGTAACTGATGACTTTCCTTATGACAAAGGAAAAGAAATCCAGCCTAGACATTGACCCTGTTCCATTCCAGAATTTGAACCACCATTTGTCCTCATGACTAACAGTAGCCTCCTCTGCCTTTTTTTCAGTTACACTAACATAGCAGGTAGTCTTCTTGAGCTGAGTCACAGCAGCAGGGATGTCTGCCCTCAAGAGACTGTATAATCTTCACCCAGTGATTTATGGAACCTTTGACTGACAGTGTAGCAGGCCAGATCACCCATCAAGAAAACTGAGTTCTAATTGCAACTCTGTCACTAACCGTGTGGACTGGAGAAAGTGGATTAACTGCTGTGGGTCTAAACTTCCTCATCTATACAGAAAATTTGTTCACTGCATCACCTAGCCTCCCTTAAACAGGTGTCTTTAAGTGTTGTGTTTAATAGCTTAATAAACTAATAACAAAGACTTTTTCCTTTTGGAGACATGAAGAAGAGATAATCACGGTGAAATTTCAGATTTTTCCTGTAATAATAGCACTGATTTTGTTTATTTAAAAATAAAATAATTATTCAGCTAAAACTTACATTTGCATAACGTCTACTGTGTGCCAGACAGTGTGCAAGTGCCTTGTGATTATCATCTCATTTGATCCTCCCAACCTGGTTATCATTACCCCATTTTACAGATGAGGAAACTGAGGATAAGTGATTAGCTGTAGGTCACAAAGCTAGTTGAGTGTCTGAGGTCAAATCTGAACTCAAGTCTTTCTGACTCCAGGGCTAGTGCTCCATCTACTGTCCCATCTAACTGCTGTCATAAATGAAGTTAAATTTGCTTTAAAGATTGATGCTTCAAGACTGGAACAAGTTGGACGGTAAAATTGATGGAACATTTAAAAATTCTATTTGATCCTAATTTAGTTTGGGGAAATTACAAAATAATGGAACAGCATTTTAGCTCTAAACCAATGATAGTATTTTAAAAAAAACTTTTAATTTAAGGCATTCCTTCTAGTCATTATAGTGTTATATGATCCTGTTTTTAAAAACACTGTGACATTTTTAGGCCTGAGGAGAGATTTTTAAATATATGGTGTTCTTTTGAAATATTTTTTTTTAATTTGCCTGAATTGTTTGTGACCCTAGAGCTAGAGAAGGCCTTAACCCTGTAAATAAAACAGTGTATGTTGTTGGTGAGCCTTCTCAACAATTATTTTGATCATTCTTACCAAATAGCAAAGGGTGAAATGTCAACTAGAAGAATGTGCCTTACTTCTTTCAACAGATCAGATATCCCCAAAAATTAACCTATGTTTCTCCCCCCCCCCCAAAAAAAGACTACCAGAAGTGTACAGCTCAACTCCAGTGAAAACAAACCCCACAGCTTCACAGCTGGTCACCTGAATGTAGGTTGTTAACTGTGGGTTATCAGCTTGGGTAGTCTTTGAAAATTGGGAAAACACCATTGCCTGTTCTTGGCCTTTCCTGTTGTTTGGTACATTGTTTGCCCAGTAAATACTGCCCATCCTCACTGCCCCTAAAGGCAAGATTCATTTTCTGGAGTAAACACAGCTCTGTGTGCTCGTGTGTGTGTTTGCTTTGTCCGAGCCCAAGGGAGCGGATGAGTGCTCAGCACGTACCTGTGTAAGACCTTCTCACCGAGTTGGCCAAACATTTAGTAAACCGTGACTCTGAATTTGGAGATGTTCTGCCTTTGCGTCCAGTCATTTGCTCCCCCTACGTTGAGACTCAGCCACAAGGAAAGTACACAGTCAGAAGTGTTTTTCTTTTCTTTTTGTCCCCACCCATGTTTTCCCTCATGGAAGAATTTCAAGCAAATCACACTAAAGATTGAAGCTGTGCTTTGTCCAGTAACCTTCTATATGGCTTTGAGTACCCAGTGTCTTTATTAACTAGATCTGGCAAACCTGAATTGAACTCACCAGGGTTCCCTGAAAGTTATGGATACTGATGAGTTCTAGACGTGATCTAGACCCTACAGTCTAAAAGAACTAGAACAACTAGTTGTTGTTCAGCTTACTGTCTGTGTAGTAGCCTCCGTGGAGAACACACAGGTTTTGGATCTAGACCTTAACTCTGATCATTATTCCTTGCTACCTATGTGACCTTAGGCAAGACAGTGGGCCTCAGTTTCCTCATGGTGTAAAATAAAAAAAGGAGGTTAAATAAGGGATGAACTGGACAACCTTTCTGGCTCGTAATTTATGACCGTATGATCCTCAAACTGACTTCTCTGATAAACACAATATAATATGATATACTTTGATACAACATATTGCTGTCAGAGTCAAATGGTGTTACTTTTGAAAGAGCTCTGTTCCTGTTAAAGACCTGACAAATTCCTTGAATTAAATACGAATCATGGTAGCCACAGACTGAATTGAGCACTATAGAACTTTAGATGATTGGAACTGGAATGAATATTTGAAGTCTTCCCACAAAGCCCCCTCTTTTTGCACATGGAAAGCCTGAGGCCTGGAAAGATGACTTTCCCAAGGTCACCTCAGCCAGCTAGTAATAGAGCAAGGAGGATTAACACCCGGATCTCAAGACCACCCCCGCACTGCCTTTCTAGTACACTTCTGTTAGTGAATAGTCCATATTTGATATGTAAATGATATTTATAGAGATACAGTGAATTATTGTTTTCTTAGCTGGAAGAAAAGGTATACCTAAGAGATAGTTGCAAAAGCAAATATAGAAGATGACCTGGTTCATCTTTTCAGACTGAAACAAATCAGAAATTCCGTAGCTACAGGCAGTTGGGAACTGTTTCCTTTCTCATCTATGTGAATTTGTTGGTTATTCAACAGGATCGAGAAAAAATAACTTTCATCTCAATATGCCGAAGAATCCCTTGTTGTACCATTTTTCCCATGAGCTTTAGCCAAACAAAGGGTCTTATATATTTTCTGAAGGTAATAGGAATCCACTGGAGCTTATTGAATTGATATGATCAGATTTGTGCTTTGAGGAAAATCATTTGGCAGCTCTATGGAGGAATTAGTCTAAGGAGAGACTTGAGGGAGGCAGACCAATAGGAAGACGCTATTGCAAATGTCCAGGGGAGGTGATAAGGGCCCAAACTTGAATGATGATTGTGTTGAGTGGAGACTAAGGGATGTATATGAGAGATGTGAAAACAGAAATAAGATTTGGCAGTAGCTTGGAAATCTGGGGTGAGTGAGGGTGAGGAGCCAGGTAGGACGCTGAGACTACAAACCTCAGTGACCAAAGAAGGATGATAGCCTTGACAATAATAGGGAAGTTAGGAAGAGAGAGGAAGATTTTGTGAGAAAAACGAGGAGTTCAGTTTGGAATAAGTGGAGTTGGAGATGCCTTTGGAACATCCAGCTTGAGATGTCTAAAAGGCAATTTGTGAAAACGTGACTGTACCTCAGGAAAGAGACTAAGTGAGATAGATAGGTCTAGGAATCATTTGCGGCTTTTCTCAGTGAAGTATGAGCCAAAGTTCTCAGCTTAGAGGGGAGGGGTAGTGGCTCTGTGGAAGACTTGGGGGAAGATGAGACAGTTTGGAACAGCCTCTGAGGGAGTGAAACAGAGACTTCCATCAGGGAAGAGGAGAAGGATTGCCCTGCTACATGCACTGAGGGACCATTCGATATTAGAAACAAATTTGTGGTAGATCCAGTCCTCACGGTTTCATGATTTTCTCCGTCACTCTTGAGCAGAACTATATTAAGTAGTGGTGACAATGGATGTTTTTGCTTTGATCTTATTGGAAAGGTCTCTAATGTTTCCCTGTTATAAATACTGCTAAGTCTAGGTTTTAGATAACTTTGTCGTATTAAAGAAAAGTCTGTTCCTATACTTTCTAGTGTTTTTAATATATATATTTTTTTCAAGAGCTTTTCCTGTAGGGGCGGCTAGGTGGTGCAGTGAATGGAGCACCAGCCCTGGAGTCAGGAGGACCTGAGTTCAGATGTGACCTCAGACGCTTAACACTTACCAGCCGTGTGTGACCTTGGGCAAGTCACTTAACCCCAGTTGCCCTGCCTTTCCTGCATTTATTGATGTGATCGTGATTTTTATTGTTTTTGCACTGACGTCTGTTATGTTCACAGTTTTCCTGCTGTTGTGTCAGTCCCGAATTCCTGCTATAAATCCAGCCTGATCATAGGGAATAAATTTTTGAGTATGTTATTAACAGACTCTTTGCTAATGTTTTATTTACTATTTTGGCGTTAGAATTCATGAGAGATACTGGGTCATGGTTTTCTACCTCTGCTTTGTCTCTCCTGATTTGAATATCAGGACCCTATTTATCTGAGGAGAGTTTGGCAAGATTCCTTCTCTATCTTTGCAAACAGTTTTGTTTTTTTTTTTAAATACTGGAGTTAAAATTTTTGAATGTTTGTTAGAACTCTTTTGTAAATCCATCTGAGCCTAGGTTTTTCTCCCTTTGGGAGTTTGTTAATGGCTTGTTCAGTTTAGTGTTGTTTTTTTTAAATTTTCTAAGACCATGGTGTCTAAATTCTTTATTTCTTGTTCTTTTAATCCAAGTCTTTTGTATTTTTGTAAATATTCATGTATTTCATTTAAGCTATCAGTTTTGTTGATACATAATTGGGCACATGATAGATTTAAATAATTTGTTTTCTCTTCATTTGTTATGAATTCATTTTCATTTTTAATTCAGTTATTTGGTTTTCTTTTTTATCAATTTAGCTAATAGTTTGTTTTTTTAGTCTTTTTCAAAAAAACAGCTCTTTGTTTTTCTTACCAATCAAAGGATTTTTTTCTGTTGTTTTATCTTCAGAATTCCTGTTTTGTGTTTATTTGGGATTTTTTTGATTCATTGATTTTCTAGTTGTATTGGTCTCACACCCATTTCATTGACCTCTTCTTTCCTTAATTAAAGTGCTTAGTGATTTAAAAAATTTCTAATGACTACTCTGGCTCCATCCCAGAAGTTTTGGAATATGACTCTGGAATGGTAAACCTTATTTAAGTGGAGCAAAATATTTTGAAAAGGCAAACTTACCCAAGAAAATTGAGGAACATGGGTGGGTTACAGTATAAAACCTTATGAACAGGAGTATAATTGTTTCCAGAAGTATATACTACAGATCAACTAAACAGTAAGAGGAATTAGACAAATAATTTGGGAAATAGATTATAAACTTAGCGTAATATTATAGCAATGGTAACTTCAGCTATCCATGCTGGAACTCCTCCTTTGACAAAAGCATGATTTGTGACTTGACTTAATTGTTATTTCTTCAAAAGTAGAGAAAATGTTATGGGCATTACAGTTCTGGATCTGATCTTCACCAAGATGGAGGAAACCATTGCTGAAGTAGCAATGATGAGAACCTTGGGGGCAAATGATTCCACATGATAAAGTTCTATGATAGAAGAGAGGATAACTGGGCATAGTTTAATGTGTACCCAGACTTGGGGGAAAATGATCTCAAGGGGTTCAGGGAAAGGCTAGCTAGGCTAACATTTGAGCTACTATTTTGCAGAGGAAATTGGCCCAAGAAGGGTACTAAGCTTTCAACAATTAAATCTTTATGACCCAAGGAGAAATTATATTGTTGAGAAGAACAGGTAAAGATGACTGAAAAAGACTCTTGAGGCTGCACGATGACCAACTTAAATTTTAAATAGCATGTATAGAAGATAAGAGACCATGATGAATATAAAAAGCTAGGATAATCCTGTAAGAAGAATGGCTTTATAGCTATGGTTTTTCCACTACAGAATTTGCTTTTCCTAGGCTGAAAGCAAGACACATTCCAATTGCAAAATTAGACCATTTAGGAGCTAGCATAATGTGACTTGAATTTCACTCAATTGTCCTCCAGATTCATCTGCGGTAAAAGGAAACTGCCCTTACATCCTGATGCTGTCCTCTTCAAGCCGTCTGAATTCTGTGCTCCTTTATCATGATGTTGCAGAATCAGTTTTAGAAATAGAAACCTCCCAGGTATCTTTTCTTCAGATTGTTTTCCCTACTTTTCTTCTGTGATCAGATCTCTGGTTTTGCACCATATTTTATCTCACTAGACATCTTGTGAGGCAAACCTTGATGATCTGTGAAATAGCAACCAGTTCCCATAGCAACAACCACACCTCAAGTTCTCAAACACCAGGAAAAGGAGACATATGTCACTGCGTGAACAGCAACTTATCCAGCCCCTGTTTCTTAAGCAGAAAGAAGTGACTGATTTGGTTTGCTTTTTAGCCATAATTTTTTTCCCTTCCTTTAAAAAATCCATTTTTCTGTGACAAAGAAGGAATATGCTTAAGGGGGAAAAGGTAAATTTTGTTTTTATTCTGGAAGACTTAAAGTGCAAACCTCTTAGACTTCTGAAGGATTAATACCTTCCTTTAAATTCCAGGTGCTGGTCTTCTGCCTCTGTGTCCTCTTGAGAGTCATTGGGTAAGTTTTCCCAATCTAAAGACTGCACCCACCATTCTATGTAAGTAGAAACTTGATCTTGGAATCAACTGGTGAATAAAATTTGTCAAGATTTTTGTTCCTAACTGATCCCTAGAAAGATGGAAAGGTGATTGATGAACATGTCTTAGCCTCTGGTCTAGACTCCTGGGTTCCCTAAGATATAGTAAATAAGGAGATATTTAAGTTTTTCTACCATACTCCTGTGTTAACCAGTTATCAATTCTATGTCAGTGGAATCTCTAACAACAACATCCAGGGTTCAGACCTGAAAGTTAAGATGGTCTCAGTGTAAGAAGAGGAAAGTAACCTAGAGATCTTAGTATATTCTGATAAAGATAGTATTTGTAATTTTTATTTAATGTTTTCTAATTCATATGTAAAAAAATTTTCCCGTGAGACGTCTTTTTATATTAGCATTTTGTTTTTCCCAATTACAAGTAAAAACAATTTTTAATCTTCATTTTTTACAATTTTTAGTTCCAGTTTCTCTCCCACCATCCCTTTCCAAGCCCCTCATTGAGAAGGCAGGCATTTTGAATAAAGGTTATACTGTGCAGTCATGCAAAACATATTTCTATGTTAGTCATTAAACAAACGTTTATAACATTTATTTCTTAAAATTTTGAGTTCAAAATTCTCCCTCTCTTTTCTCCCCCTTCCTTGAGAAGGCAAGCAATTTGATATAAATTATACACGTATAGTCTTGCAAAACATTTCTGTGTTAGCCATGTTGCAAAAAGAAAACACAGACTTATAGAACAAGAATAATAAAGTTTTTAAAAGTATGCTTTGATCTGCATTCATATGCCATCAGTTCTTTCTCTGGATATGAATATAAATTTTTCATCGTAAGTCCTTTGGAATTATCTTGGATCATTGTATTGCTGAAAATAGCCAAGTCTTTCACAGTTGATCATCATACAGTGTTGCTGTTACTGTGGACAATGTTCTCCTGGTTCTGCTCATTTCACTTTGCATCAATTCATGTAAATCTTCCAGGTTTTTCTGAAAGCATCCTGCTTGTCATTTCTTATAGCACAATGGTATTCTATCACAGTCATATACTATTAACTGGTGGTATAAGAAATTAATATTATATTTACTTTTGTTTTCTTGGTCTTGAGCTCTTATTTTTTTCATGTGTGGTTTTTTTGCAACATGGCTAATATAGAGATGTTTTGCATGAAGAAGAAAGGAAAATATTAGAAACCATTTTGTCCAGTTAACATGTCAGCAAAATCAGTAACTTAAATGAGATGGATGAATACCTACCAAAAAAATCCCAGATCAGCAAAATGAGAAATAGAGAATTTGAAAAACCCAGTCATAGAAAGAAGAATTAAGCAAGTCATAAAAGAACCCTCAAAGAAAAAAACACCAGTCTTATAAAAAAAAATCTGAACAATTAATTACAATATTACATAAATTATTTAGAAAACCACAGAAATAAGGATTTCTCCCAAACTCCTATGTGACAAATATGGTTCTCCTACCAAAACTAGGGCAAGATAAAGCAGAGAAAGAAAATCGTAGATTAATATTCCTAATGAATATTCATGCAAAAATATTTAATAAAGTAAGACTACAGCAACTCATTTAAAAGTCTAATGTTCTATGACCAAATACCTGGACCTAGAGTTAGGCAAGGTGGTGACCAAGAAATTCAGCATCTAGGAGACAAGTGTGAAAATTGACAGAAGCACCCATGGAAAAGATGTCTGCCTTGTACAGAGTAGTTGTGATGAAATCAGTAACAATCTGATGGAGCTTTTGAGATAGATACGTAGATAGATAGATAGATGATAGATAGATCGATCTCGCAATGAATAACTTATATGTTGAATCAACTAATCTGAAGTGGGTAAGGGAAAAAATTGCTGAGTAAATTGCTGAGCATTATTATATCACCTTATGCTAGTAGGGTTTAAAAGAATGATTTCAATTGCAAATCCTTTGTAAGAGCTAATTGATGTTAAGTGGTTGAATGGAGCTAGAGTGCTAGTTATAGGCACCTAATAATTGAGGTAGTAAGAGCAGTTGGGCTTTAAGACAGTGGCATTAAAGAATAGACATCTCAAACCTCTCAGAACCCTGAAGGGCAGTTGCAGCCAGCCAGGGTGTGGTAGAGTGGGCCCGAGTATACCCACTATGTATGTGGGCTCATCCAGAATAAAATTAGAACCTCCAAATTTGCAGGATTTGTTGGGAATTAGTCTACCTGGGATTATGTACTGAGAGAACCTAGTTTACAAGATCCAGGATAGACCAAAAAAAAAAATCTCTCTTTGTTTTAGCCTGTAACTATATAGTCATTTTTTTAGTGTGTGTTTCCTTTACAAGTCAGTTCTATTTCAGATGGCTTTTGTAAATGATTACATTTGTTGATTCATTGAATACTTAGTACTAAATCTTGCTGTATTACTGAATCCTGTAAAAGTATTGATTGATATTAAGACCGATTTAGAAGTATGGAGTTTGGCATCACTAAAAGTTGGTGTTTTGTTCAGAAATGTTCGCCTTATTTTTTATTCTTATTTTTTGGTATTAAATAGACTCGGGCCACTTGCCTCAATACGAGTTTCTTACGCCCTGAAAGACCATAGGGTAAGGTTTGCCTGTGTGTTTAGTAACCCTAAGTAACCAGCTCTCCGTGCTTAGTGCAGGAAGGGATGTTGTACTTTTGTATGTGCCGACTTCTTGCTGTTTAAAAAATAAAACAGTCGAATGTAAGCAGACAAACTAAAAGAGCACGGAAGGACATTCCATTGAAGCTGTGGATGAGGAGAGAATCCTTGACCCAGTGAGATGAAGGGGAACCCCTGGAGATAAAATGGACAATTTCAGTCTCATAACATCTGAAAATTCACATGCACAAAATTAATGTGGTTAGAAGGTAAACATTATGCAAAAGTCTTTACATTAAGCAGATTTCTTTTATATAAGAGATACAAGGTGCTGATTCAGATATAACAGAATAAGAATCACTACCCGTGAGATAAATGGCTAAAGAATATAAGCAGGCAGTTTTCAAAATAAGAATGCAGGCTGTTAACAGGAAGATTTTAAAATACTCCAAATCACTGATGAGAAAAATGCAAATTAAAACCATCCTGAGCTTTCCTCTCAAACTTATCACATTAGCAAAATGGACCAAACCAAGAAAAGGAAATGGCAATTTGTAGGGACTGTGGGAGAGGAAGCGCATTAATATACTGCTAGTAGGGTTTGAATCATTCCAATTCAAAACTGTGCCCCAAAGGCTTGTCTGCTTTCACCCAGCTGTACCCCAATTAGGCCTAAAAAGGTCATAGACAGAGGAAGAATACCCATATTTACATACAAATATTTATAATAACCTATATTATTGTAGGAAAAAAAGCTAGAAAAAGAAACATGTCCATCAATTGGGAAACAGCTGAACAAATTATGGTATATGAATGTACAGAATGTCACTGTCCTGTAAGAAATAACAGAAGTGATGGCTTGGAGAACCCTGCAGAGACTTGCGTGACCTGATGCAGAGTGAAGTGATCAGAAACCAGAGAACAATTTATAAAGTAACTAAAACATTGTAAAAGTCAACCACTTTTAAACCTGTAAGACTGATGCTGAATCTAGATTCCCATCTCTTGGCAGAAAGGTGATGTAGTAGGCAGGGGTGGGAAACCTGCAAGCTTGAGGACACATGTGACCTTCTAGGTCCTCGGTGCGGCTTTTTAACCAAGTCCAAGTTTTACAGAACAAATTCTGCAGATTCCCTACCCCTGTAGAGGCAAAGAATGGAACATACGTTTTAAGAAACAACCAATAAGGAAGTTGTTTTACTTGACTGTACTCATCTGTTACCAAAGGAAGGCTTCAACTTGGTTTTGGTAGGAGACAGATCGTTGGGATAACAACGAGGAAGGAGGGAAGCTTTTTAAATATCTGATTTTTTTTCCAATCATCGTTAAAGTTGTCATCAGTATGCACATGATATTTTAGGTTATGCTTTTTTCACTTGTCAGTATTTCATATAGGCAGGGACATATATCATCTAGTGCACATGCTTGGCGTTCTTCATAGTTAAATCATGCTAATATATCATTATGTACTTAGCTGTTCTTCTCCTTTATAGGCATTTGACTTATTGCCAGTTTTTCATTATTAAATACTGCTGCTGCAAACTTCTTCATGCAATTTTTTTCCTTTGCAGTTATTTCTTTAGAGTTTCTCTGGGTCAAAGAGTTTACATAATTTTCTAGCTGTTATTTTTTTTTGTCACTTGGGTTGCTCTCCAGCAGTACCGTAAAACCAATTTACAGTACCGCCCACATTATGTGCAGGAGACCCCAGGGAGGAATAGTAGTGTAAGAACTTGTTGACTCTACCACCTTCAGTTTGCAATTATACAGCAAGGTAAACACTGAGGACCGGCTGATGGAATGTCCTGTAGACTTATCTTGATGGGTCCTTGTTCCATTGGAAAAGAGCTGATGTCCAGAAATGAAACCACTAGTCTTCGTGACAGTGTGCGGCATATTGTCTACAGAAGAGCTCACAAAAGCTAGCCTCTTCTTTAGCGTGACGTCATCAGCACCTCTCCTGTAGTTTGATTTTCTTCTACTTGTGTTCATTCTTCCTTACTTTTTTGTGTTTAGTGTAAGAGAAAATGAATATTGTACTACATTTTTGTCATTTAAAAATAACATTCACATACGTACTTTCACATTATGCTCTGGGACGTTCCAACCCCTTGCTACTTTAGTACATTCTGGTCCCCCTGGTCCCTCCACTTTGTTTTTTTTTTT
>CM053581.1:491674603-491700486 GCA_028627135.1 Pseudochirops cupreus | reverse complement strand
AACCGCAGCTACTGCCTCTGACGCCGCTTCCAGTCAGCACCGCACGGAGACTAGCTTGGTTCCGGCGTTCTCTTGCTCCACCCCTTCCTGCTACATCAGCAAGCTCAAGGGGCGTGGAAGATCTTCAGATCCCAGTATCGTTACAAACCTGAACTAGATTAAAATGTAATTGGGAAATGATTAGCAAAATAAATCAAAATATCACACAATATAGTTAATGTTGATTTGTGGTTTTCTAAGACTCCTTAGATTTTTTCCACTCATGACCTCTTCAGTGCTGTAGTGGAGATCCATTTCCATTTGAGTTGGACACCATTGTTATAAGCCACCCTATCTCTCCATCATCCCCATTTTCTGACAAAGGAGAAGACAAGTGTAGTATGATCATTTTATTTAAAGAGGAGCACAGAGAGAGTTAATGATGTAGAGATGCTTATAATCTCCATTCCTTTAGACTTTAGCCCATTTTTCTCTAAATGTTATCTGCTTCTGGGTATTTTCTTAAATTAATCAGAAATCCAGAAGTACTTAAAATGACTCTAGATGAGGAAAAATTGAGGACCAGAGTAGAAGCAAAAGAAAAGAAATCAAGGCATCATAGATATAATAGAGTCAGAAACCTTAACTCTGAAACAGAAATGTAGTTTTAAAGCCAAATAGGTACATATCCCTTGAATACCAAACCGAAACATTTCCTTAAAAAAAAGTAATGGAACTTTAGTATTATTTAATGTACTATCTTGTCCTAGAGATAAGAACCCAGAAAACAGTATTCTTTTTTAGTTTAGATAAGAACTTATGATTTAGGAGAATGATCAACAACATTGAACTTCAGTTTTTTTTTTCAGCAGCCTTCACTGTATATTGAAGTCAGATTTACTGACCCATTGAGCTTTCTTCTGTCCTGTCTCCATAGCAACTGGTGGCTTTATACTGTTTTATTTGCCTTGTAAAAGACCTAAGCACTACTCTGAGCTACCTTGTAAGGATAAGCTCTCATTGACCATGGGATGGGTCCTCATCTCTACTGCTGCTGCTCAATCTGAGTAGGAGATTTACTTTGGCTGCCACCAAGGAGTTATGCTAACACAAGATTTTCATTGGCACGAAGCTTTACAGAAAGGTAAGTTGTTAGTAGACAAGTTGTTGATCAGAGAGCTAAAGGAGAAAACAGTAGAAGTATGGCTTATCACCTGTCTCTTCAGAATGAAACTGAGTTTCATGTTCATAGTGACTTCAACCATTATTCACTATGCCCTCACTCATGCTGTTATTACCAAGTCTTGAACTAAAGGGGGTAAAGTACATTTTTGGGAAGAAGGGCTTAGGAAATATAATTGTAAATAATGTATAATATTAACCTTTGGATCTGGCAGGCTGGAACAATCTCCCTCTTCCTCTCTGCTAAAAGGATCTTCTACTAGACACACATAACACAATCCAGAATGGGTTAAGTTCCAAGGGAGCCTGCCTCTAATAAGAGGGGTTAGGCCTTGGCCCTTTTCCTCATACTGTAGGTGATCCAAGAGCAATTTTTTTAAGTTTAGATTTTAGCTTAATATCTAGAGCAGGAGTGTGCTGGTGAATGTTTAACAGTTGGCTCTCCAGGGAAGAAAAAACATACCTGACACACTTCTAAGTTTTATCTGCATTATTAACATTTTTCTCTGTCACTTTATTAAATCTAGACAATTAACAAAAGAATAAATCAAGCCCAGATTCATAGCTTTCTGATTTCTGAGGTGTAAATGACCACACTGAACATTTAACCAAACAATTCTAGTTAGAACTGGCTCTAGCATACCCCTAGTCTAGAGACTTCCTAAAAGAGGTAGTGTAAGATCTTCATTGTACACAGTATGAATCAGGTATGGAATAGGTATTTCTTTATTATACACAAAAGAAATAACTAAATATATGTCAGTCACAAGCATATGTTTTACAGGAAAAAAGGTGGAAATAATAACTCTATCATATACTCCTAGGAAGTTGATACTTAAACTTCATCTAAACAATAAGGCATTTTCCATTTCACTTTATCTCCACATTCTTCACCTCACAGTAAATGTTTTCTAGCAAACCAGACCAGAGCTTAGGCTCATCCCTGGTAGGTTCTTGATAAATGTTCGTTGACTGACTTGCTTCAGGAATTGTGGAGTAGTTGGTAGAGATTCCTCCCCTTGGCGCCAGTCAACCCTAACGAAAGGACCCCAAACCACCAAGCATCTTGAACTTCTGAGGTGGCCTGCAAGTCATCTGGAAATTGATACTTCTTGTTCACCTAAGATCAAGAAAGGACAGAGAAGGCAGGGTCAGGCTTGCCTAGGCAGGACACGGGCGCTAGCTGCTATGTGTTCACTGTGCGTAGGAGTTAGGGTAGCAGACAGAGCAAGCTGCCTGTCCCCCAAGCCTCGCCAGAAGTGACTTGAAACAATCCTGACCTGACCTGCAGCCAGGAAGAGAAAAGAGTGGCGAAGGGTGGATTGCTTTTAAAGACCCATTGAGTCATTTTCTCTGAAGACCAGCCTCACTCTATTTAATGGAAATAACTCAAAACACATTGTTCAAGTTTTTCCTTTCTAGGTCACCCCAAGTTTGTAGTAACAGGAAGCAACCTGAAGACCAAGCATGATTTTAAAGCTTCTTCAGGAAGCTGGTTTCATATGGTGGTTTAGATTTAACTGCTGAGTGTCTAGCACCATTTGAAATCAGTGTTCTTGGAGGAGAATGGCTACAGTTCTGAAGAGAAAGGGAATCGGTCGTGGAAAACCCCTGGTTTGTAAGTAAAAGGATAAGCCTGTTCTGAGTTGTCGCTTACAGTAAAGGAGCTCCATTTCTTAGAACCACCAGCAGTGATATTGTCTAAGTCTATTTCTTGGTACTTCTGTTTCCCTTTTGTAATTTCATAATCATAAGTCATTTTTCTAGCAATTTAAACTTATCCCTTATTGTTTAATGTAAAAATTATGATGTTGTAGTTAAATAGAATCAAAATGTATAATACATAGGTAAAACTTGAATACTTCTTTTGTGTCCTCCCCATCCTCAAAGGCTTCTGTGACCCCTTAGAGGATGACTGATTTCTTTTGGTGTTCAGAGTCAATATCATTTTCTAGCACCATTTGAAATCGGTTATAATGATTGGGGAATAGCACCATGTAACAAGTTGATGAAGAGAAAATACAAGGACAGTTTTTAATGTCATAAATAACAGATTAGCATTGCATAGAGAAGAATGGATTTCTTAGCCTCAGTGTCCTTATCTATAAACTTTTAGAACCAAATGGTAATGGATATGAAAGCAATTTTGAAAACTGTTAAGTATTATATAAATGTAAGATTATTAGTAGTAGTATTTGATAAAATGGGTCTGCTGTAGACAGATTATTTTTTTCTTTTGCATTTAAATAAGTTTTTTCTTTCATTGCTCCAAATGAGGTAGTCGTGTTAATATGTGAATAAGTTGTTCATATCTGCTTCCCTCTGATGCTCCTATGCTCCCATCTTCCACCTCCAACCAGGAACTCGCATTCCCACCCTGCCACCCTGGGCTTCTGATTGGTAAGGATCTGCTTCATCTTGCCTGGGCCCAGCCCTACCACTGTTTTTCCTGGCCATCATTATGCCATGTTATTGCCTTCATACCTCTTTCCTTCCCTTCCTCTCCACCCTTTCCAACTCCACTTTGAGAATGGTAAATTAAATCAACACAAGCATTGATTCCTGGCAAGGAAGTTGCTTTATGACTTCAGCCGCCGTCCCCACATCTTCCTTGTCCATGTCACTCTGCTTCAGCTAGTCCTTCCTTCTCCAGGTGTGTCATCTTCCCCTGTCAAAATGTAAGCCCCTCGGGAGCAAAGGACTGTCTTGCTTGGAAGTTTATTGCTAGTGCTTAGCACTGCTTCTGGGCACATGGGAAGCACTTCATACGTGTGTTTTCCCCTCATTCATTCCTTGTTGAGAACTGGCCTCGTGGTCAGAGAGGCTTCGGGGCTCCAGGCCTCCTCCTGATTTGTAGTGCCTGAGCCCCAGGCCACTCTTAAGATAGTACGCAGCAGCACAGGCACAGCTCTGCAGTGGTAAAGGGTTTTTGGTTTTCGTGTTTATTGGTTTCTTTTAATTAGTTAATTTCTTTTAATCTAATAATTTTTTATCCAGTGAAATCATAGGTCTAGACCAAAATCCAAAAAGTCAAGTGCCAGCTATTCAAAACTACCTTGGTGGCTAGTCTTGCTTGTCAGAAAATCAGTATGAAGAGGAGTGTAATTGGTGACGAAGTGAGGCAGGATTTCCTCTTCTGCTGTGACTGTACATCCTGTACCCCTCGAGGGGCCTATCTCGGTGGCTTGTCTTATCTTTTCCTCCAGGACATGGGGACAGTTCTGGGGCAGTATTGTGACTCAGCAGATGGAGCTGAGACTGGAGTCAGGAAGAAATGAGTTCAAATCTATCTGTGAGACTCTTGGGCAAGGCCTCAACGTCTGTCTGCCTCAGTTTCTTTAGCTATAAAATGGGGGTGGTAATAGTAGCACCTCCCTTTCAGCACTGTCATTGGGATCAAATAATATGTGTAAAGTGCTTAGCATGGTGCCTGTCACACAGTAGGAGTTTAATAAATCCTTTTTTTCCTTCTTTTCATAACTTAAGGCCTAAGTGCGGCATACTTATGGTATGAAGTTGGCTGCTTGCTTCTTTCGTCCTGAGTGGGCAATTCTCACTTAGCAATCCTGCACTCATCCACCACTGCAGGGAAACCCAAGTTCATAGTTCTGGAAGGGAGTCCTTTCTTCTAACCATTGAGTCCTCAATCAGTCAGTCCATCAACATTCACCAAGTACCTGCTGTCAAAAGAAGAGCTGAAAGTAATACCTATTGTCACCAGCTGCTAAACCTCCCAGAAAGTCATAGATACTGCTTTTGAGATAGATGGATGTGTATATATATGACATATGTGCACATATATGTGTATATGTGTGTGCTAATTCTGGGAAAGGGGGAGTCTACTACTGCCACCGCAGGATATCATTAACACTTGGCAATACTGTGTTTTTTTAAGTTTATTTTTTCAATTAACGAAAATCCATATTTTCTCTCTTCTTATTAAAAAAGAAAAAACAGACCTGTTGTAACAGATATTTATATGTATGTATATAAATATATACGCACATATATACATATTATATATATACATATAATGTGTGTATGTTATTCTGAACTTTGAATTCAGTACCTCTAGAACTGGCTAGCTTCGTTGGTCCTCTGGAGTCATGGTGGGTCAGTACACTGATTAAAGTTCTAAAATCTTTGGAAGTTATTTGTCTTTGCAATGTTGTTATATAAATTGTTCTCCTGGTTATGCTAACTTTATTCTCTATTATTTCTAAGAAGTCTTCCCAGGTTTCTCTGAAACCACCCTGCTTATCATTTCTTATAGCACAATAGTATTCGATGACATTCATAATTTGTTTAACCATTCCCCAATTGATGAGCACCCCCTTAGTTTCTAGTTCTTTGCCATCACAAAAAAACTGTTCTCAATGTTTTCATGCATAAGAATCTTATTCCTCTTTCTTTGATCTCTCTGGAGAGCCAGCGGTAGTATTGCTGGGTCAAAAGGGTATGTACAACTTTACTGCCCATACTATGTGGGCAAGGTGTAAGGTAAAAACAAAAGCACAGCAGATATAAGGATTCCCTAACAAGCCTTACTTTACAGTTTTGCTTTCTCTTGTCTAGTAACATTACATATCCTGTTGCAGTTCTTTCTGTGATCCATGAGCAAGTTCCGTCCTGTTTAACAAACCTTACTTCTTTCCCATTTAACCAGTCTCTCACCCACCACCATTCTCATTACCTCTCCTGTTAAAAATTTTTGTTGGAGATTTCCTTTATAGGTTGAGGGTGAAAATAGAATGCTTGAACTTGAAGTGCTTAAAACAAGAATCCTTTTCCCCATTTATTCATATTTCACAATCAATAAAATAACATTAGGGTCAACAGGAAACCTGGGGGAGGAAAGGGAGGAGTATCTTAAATTGCTGCTTACACTTGAAGATATAGTCCCTTGTAAAAGATCTCAGTCATTTTATTTAAGGAAAATTTGTTAAGAACAAACACACAAACTAAACAAAGTCTGAGATCCAAAGCCAAGAATCCATATTAATAAGAAAAACACCAGAAGACAAACAGGACACTACTGGAAGTTTGTAAAAAGCGATTTCCTAATTAAACAGTTCTTCCGTATAGCAGCAAGTCTTATTGCCTTCCTTTCATTGGCAGATTTTGCTAGTTTTCAATCATATTAGTCCTAGGAAAGCCAGAAAGGAAAGGAGCTGCTAAATGCTCTGAAGATGCCAGATCCTTAACACCTTCAAAGGAGAGCTAGAGACTCACTTCTCCCTAGCCAAGACTCATGGCTCCAGGGGAGTTCATCTACGCCCCATGCTCTCTATACTCTGGCCATCCTCCTCATCCTCCTCCTGCCAGAACCTTGAACTCTGAGCTCTGGTAAGTGAATGTTCCCCTCATCTTGTCTGGTTGTAGGCTCCATTGTGTCCCCACCTACCTTTATGTCCTGTCTTTCCCCATTAGGATGTGAAGAAGAGCAGAAACCGTTTTACTTGCCAGTGATTAGTACCTTTATCTGGCATGTGGTCAAATGATTTATCTACACCAATCTGTTAAAAAGGTAATAAGGATTCCAAGATCTACTGAAATGATTACATAATTAGGAAATCGCAACTTTAAGTATCAACCGCCATATATATAGAGACTCCAAGATAGTTCAAGGCTGCTGCCGAGGGAATGGGGGGGGGCAGGGTAGGAGGCCAGGAAGCAGTGCCTCGGAAGTGGAGCTATTCACTATTCATTCTTCCCAAATACCAAGCTCAAGTGCAAGCGCCATCAGCGATCTGTATTTCAGGACCCTGAGGAAAAGCCTTAGTCACTCTGTCCCAGTTAGAGCTCTGCCCCTGGGCTGTTTCCTTTTGTCATACAGCCAATATCAGGGTGTTGTCCTTACCATCCTGGTCTACTTTCTTTGATGCTTGAATATGTACCCAGGGGCCCTTGTGTTTCATAACTGTCAGTGACTACACCTAGACCCAGATTCCAGCCGTATTTAATTTCACTCCTAGGCCATCTTCTCACCAGCCACCACGCTATTGCGTTCCTCTCCGTCCCCTAACTGTAATCAGATCAAGTCTGTCACTATTTCTGGACAGGGTGTATTTATCTTCTTCCCTCTGGCTCTGTTCACTAACACATTTTTCCAAACCAAAATATCCCTCTTTGAATGCCGTTCCCATATGCATTTGTGTCTCCATGTTAGGATGGAAGCTCCTTGAAGGCAGGGACTGTTTGTTTCATATTTCTATCCCTAATGCTTAACACAGTGCTTAGAACATAACTAGTGCTTAATGGGTTGGGTTTTTTTTCATTAGTTCATTTAATGGAAATGGATTTTAATGTTTAGTATATATCAAACATAATTAGCAAAAGAAAACTGCTAAAAAAAAAAATTCAGTATGATGCAGTGAATAGAATGCCAGGCCTGGAGTCAAGAAGACCTGAGTTCAAATGTGACCTCGGACAATTGCTAGCTGTGTGACCCCGAGCAAATCACTTAACCCTGTTTTCCTCAGTTTCCTCATCTGTAAAATGAATTGGAGAAAAAAGTGGCAAACCGCTCCAGCATGTTTGCCAGTAAAACCCACAAAGAGGCAGACACAACTAAAAATGACTAAAACAACTTTACCTTATCAGCATTTGCAAATTACCCATGTCATTGCTTTCATCCATTAGCATGACCAATCAAGAGCCATATTCAGTTAGCCAGAAATATAACAAAGGAAATGTGTAACGATATGTATACAGATAGGTGTATATATATGCAGATATATGTATATATATGCAGGCACATAAACATGAGAGTCCACATATACATATTTCAAGAGTTTCTACACATACGCATTTATAATTTCTATCTACATACAAATGTACCTGGACTTAGGTTCATAAAAAGTGAAGAGTTTTTGGTAAATGCATCTTGTTTATAGTTTTATTGTGCCTTTTTGATGATTATTTTTGAGAGACTGTGACTCCTGCTAGAAAATGTAAAACCCCTGTGATTCAGACTTGTAAGATTCAATCACTGCCAAGCAAATGGTGTGGAAACGAAGGAAATATTTGTTTAAGCTAATGTATTTCAGTTAGCGATCAAAATATAAAGATTCCTGCGAACTTCAACTATGCCTCTAGTTGTTCTCTCTACCCTTGGTCCGGTTTCCCGTGGATACACACGTCTCTCACGTGTAGCTTCACATCTGCTTAAACTGGAAGCTCAGGATGTACGTTCTCGCTTCACTTTACCCAACGTGTCATTTGATTGTAAGCGTGTTGCTTGGCCTGTCCATGCCTCTGGTTTCCCCAGGCCTGTACTAACCTCCCTCACTAGGTTTTAGCAATTATTTTATTTATTCTCTACACTTAGTGGTTGCAAAACATTGTAAAAACAAGTGTCATATCATGAATAATAAAACTACCCATTAAAAACTACTCTATTAATTAATCCTCTGGCTGTAGTGTTTACAGCATTCCAAGAGGACTTTAAAGATTAAATCTGTTTGAAATTAAACTACTTGGAATGGGGGAGGATGATGCCCCGGAGAAGAGATCCAGATCTTTATAGTCCCTTCCTCTCTCCTTCTCTGGTTGAGTTTAAGAAAATAAGTGTTAGAAGAAAAAAAAAATGAGGTGACATGAAATTAGCAAACAGCCAAGCTTCGGGTAGAACCACAACAAGTCATTCTATGGCATATAGGGAGGGGTACAGAATCACAGACTATAATGAGTACATTATAGAAAATTCAATGGGAAACTTTTCTCTGACTAGCAGCCATGTTACTGTTGATAAGTTGTTTTCAGTCCTGCCTGACAGAGTCTCTGTGACTCCATTTGGGGTTTTCTTGGCAAAGATACTGGAGTGGTTTGTCATTTCCTTGATCAGCCTGTTTTACAGATGAGGGAACTGAGGCAAACAGTTAAGTGACTTGCTTAGGGTCACACAGCTAGGAAGTGTATGAGGCTGGATCTGAACTCAGGAAGGTGAGTCTTCCTGACTCTCAGGCCAGTGCTCTGGCCACTACACCACCTAGCTGCTCTAATACCAGCTAAAGGTGGTATCAACAGAAGGTGGGTGATGAGAGTGAGAGGAAGAGACTTGGGCAAGTCCCTTAGCCTCAGTGGGGCTTCAGGTTCCTCCTTTGTAAAGTGAGGGAAGTGGACTAGTTGATCTGTAAGGTCTCTTCTGGTTTTAACATTTCCATGGTTCCTTCTGAGTCGTAAGATCACAAAATCATAATCATGAATTTGAGAGTTGGGAAGGACTTGGTTAGACATCCAATCCAACCACACATAGAAAGAAACCTCCTCTTGCATACCAGAAAAGTGGTCTGACTTCTGCTTGAAGACTCCCAAGGAAGGAGAACCACCAATTCTCTAGGCTCTAATTGATTAGGAAATTTTTTCCTGACATCAAGCCTAAACTGGCTTCTTTCCACCTTCCACCTGTTACGCCTAATCCGTCCTCACATGACAGCTTTTCACATTCTTGAACTCAGTTATATCCCCCCACCCGTTCCCTCTACTTCCCTTCTCCAGGCTAAACATTTCCAATTCCTTCAACCAATTCTCCTATAATGTGGAATAAAGACCTTTCACTATCCTGGCAGAGCTTATCGGTGTCCAAACTGAACACAGTACTCCAAGCAGAGTACGGGATCAGAGTATGGTGGGGTATCATTTCCCTGTTCCTGGAGGCTAAGCCCCTCCTGGTGTAGCTCATTAACTTTTTTAGCTATTGTATCACTCTATTGAGCTTGCAGTCCACTAAAAAAAACCCAGAGTTTTCTTAAAAAACTATTATCTCGTGATATATGGATAGCTAGCATTTATATAGCACCTTCTGAATGCCAGACACTGTATTTAATACTTCACAAATATAATTTCATTTGATCCTCACAAAAACCCTATGAGATAAATGCTATTATTAGCCCCAGTTTATAGTTGAGGAAACAGGAAAACAGTAGGTGCCTATTAGTAAGTGTCTAAGGTAGGATTTGAACTCGGGCCTTCCTGAGGTCCAGAGCTATTTCTGCTCTATCCACCTAGCTGCCTCTGTATTTTTCCATGTCTCCCCCATCTTATACTCATGAGGCTGATTTTTGCATTGAAGCAAAGGACTTAGATCTGTCCTTATTGAATTTCATTTTATTACACTGAGGCCAATGTTCTGACCTGTCAGGATGCTTTTAGAGCTTGCTTCACTCATCTAGTGTGTTAGCCATCTCTGCAGATTTGATGACCATACATATGTGACTTTATCCAAGGCACTGATAGAAATGAAGGCTCAAGAACAGCATCCTGGGAGCTCCCCACTGGAGGCTTCCTGCCACCATGTTGACATTGCACCATTAACAACTACTCCAGCCAATCAGCAAGATCTGTACCCATCCGATTGTTTTATTCTCTAATCTATAGCTTATAGTTTTTCTGCACTGAGAATATCATGGGCTGCCTTTTCAAGCTTTGCTAAAATCTGATTAACTCAATCCATAATACTCCTCTCTTCTACTGGTTTAGTAATTTTGTCAAAAAAGGAAATGAGCTTAATATGGCATGGCCTTCTTGATGAAGTTAGGCTACCTGCTATTATAAACATCATTTTCTATTCTATATGTTCACCAACCACCTCTTGAATGATCTGTTTTAGGATTTTCACAAGAATCAAAGTTAAGCTCACTGGACTGTAGTTTGAAAATTCTGTTCCCTTACCAAGCCAGATGACCCTGTCCCAAACATGGCAATAAATTCTGGGTGACATTTTTTAAGAATGGTGGATCAGGAGAGAATGTTGCACCACAGTCACCTGATCAATCTCCATTAGACTCTTGTGGGAGCATGTCAAAGCTGTTGTGTGTGCATCCAAACCTCATTCTTGGGTGACTTAAGGCTAGGATTACAAATAAAATTCTTTTAGTCACTGAGTAGCAGCTAATGAAAGTTTTTATAAAAGTCTGAAGCTCACCTAGAGTGAGGTATAGCAGAAAGTGGTAGTGATGATGAATTTTAATAAGAAGCCTCAATATTTTAAAAATTGAAATAATCTTTAAAATGTTGTATTCTGTAAGGTTATAGTATTTATACTTTTGAAGTTATTAAAGCTTAAAACTGAACTAAAGACATTTTGGACACCCAGTATTGGCCCTTCTCTGATCTTACGGTCTTGTTTCCCATGTTCCATGATCTTTCAGATATCACCAGTAGGGGCTCAGCAATCACACCTACTAGTTCTTTAAGGACCTAAGCATATAATTCATCTTAACCAGGTGATCTGAATTGAAGGGCAGTTAGGGGCTCTCAAATTATTTCTTTTCCTTATCTTGGATACCATCTCTTTAGCTATTTTTATTCTGTCTTTTCCAGTATAAAGATTATTGTCTTTTTCATCTTAAAAAAATCAAGATAGAACTTTTTTAAAGTATTGAGTGTTCACTTTGTCTACCTGAAAATCATTGGAATCATGTGAACCATACTTGTAGTGTATACTCAAGCCCTCAACTGTATCTCCACCCCCACCTCTCTTAGTAGATGACCTTGTCTCCTACTTAATTTAGAAGATTAAAACTTAGATCCCAGCTCCTTCATCTCCCTCCTCAAACATCTCAAAACTTGTCTTCTCCAACCCTCTCTTCATTCCCTTAGCCAGGACTGCTCTCTCATTTAAGACATCCTCTTTTTGATCTTCTGGGACTTCATTTTATCAGTCATCCCCTTTCACTCTCAACTTCTGGTAATTCCTCTCTATTGATTCCTTCCCCCTTGCTTATAATGGGAGACACCTTATTCCCCAAATTGTGACAGAACTTAACACTTTTAAAAAGTGTTTTATTCTGAACTTAAGAAATAAAGGGAAAAAAAATGACTGCACATGAAACTGTAATTTTATTATGTACAACTTGCTATTCCTTTAAAGTATGTAATAAAGTTATCATGTAACTTTCTTTCTTTTTCCTTTTTTCTTCCCTCCCTCCCACCCTTGAGATAGCTACCATTGGATACAAATATGTGTGTATATACATATATATGTGTATACATATATATATGTGTAAAACTATTCATATATAAATCTATTTTTCAGTTCTTTTTCTAGACACAGATAACATCTTCCTTCATATGTCCTTTGTAGCAAATCTGAGTATTTATAATAGTAAAAATGACATAGTGACTCAAAGTTGTAATTAAAACAATATTGTTGTTACTGTATACAATGTTCTCCTGGTTCTGCTTATTTTGCTCTGTTATTTTGTGCAAGTCTAGTCATGCTTTTCTAAGATAGAACTGATACTGGCTACATAATGAAACATATCAGATGAGTCATTTTTAGTTCAGCAAACATTTATGAACTGTGTACAGTGTGTAAACCTCCTATACTGGGAGTACAAAGACAAAATCAAAAGTCCTTGCCTTTGAGATCATAACTTCTGCTAGCATGGGAGAATACAACATTGATATTGATGACTAAATGCAGAGTAATGAAGACTAATTGAATGTCTTCTTATAGGAAGTGATACCTGCTGGCTCAGAAGGGGAGCTAGGGATTCTTGATGCAGAGATGAGCAAGGGTACACGGGAGAGTGAATGTCTTGTACAAGGAGGAAAATCTAGTAGGCCAACTTAACTAAAACAGAAAATGTAAGAAATGAAATCATATGAAATTAAAAGGGGAAAAAGGAAAGAGCCCTAGAGTGTGTAAACAGACTTTGATACCCAGGCTGAGGACGTGGTATTTTATTGTAGTGGCACCAAAGTGACTGTCCATTGCGTGGTGGACTAAAATAATCATTCGGCCAGGAGAAAATGATACCTTGTTGCAAGTTCAGGTTGGCACTACTTTTTGGTCAAATAAAGCAAAATACCTTGATATTCCTGAATTCTTGACCTTGGCTGCTTGGGTGTTTGGGGTTTTTTTTGAGATGTAGGACTCCTGAGAACTCTGTGTGAGCTGTCGTAACCTTGTTTCACTCTTTCTTTTCCTTTTGACCACCTGCCCTTCTAGCCATTGATTATGAGAGTTTTTATTATCAAAGTCTGAGCCTACCAGATAGAGATTGCATTTGATTCTGGGTAGCATACAAAGTACCAGTGGCATCCAAAAAATGCATGATGTGAATAATTAAAATGTTTCTTAAATGGTTCTCCAATATGAGTGCTCAAGAGTTCTCTGTCTTTTAAAACAAACATGAGAGCACCACCTGCTCCTCAGTTTCCTCATCTGGAAAAATGAAGAGAGCAAACTTATTTCAGCTCTGACTCGTGGAAGCCTAGATTTGTTCAGCATTTCTACCAAGACAGTAAGAAATTAGTCAGTCTAGATCTTTTTAGTCATTTCTAAAATTTATAGAACCTTATAGAAAAGTTCCATTTTATTATGGACTTAAGATTTGGCTGAGTAGTTTATTTTTTAATCACTGGTCATTTAGGGGGTGGAGTAATTTGTTATTTTTGTTTTTTTTTTAATTTTAAGAAGTCTTTGGGCTTTCCCATTTACCCACCTCACCTCCCATACCCTGAGCACCAAAGGACAACTTTATCTAACTTTTCTGGAGTTTGTACAGGGCTTTGTGCAGGCCCATACAATCCAGGTGGCCTCTGTGCAAAGTGACCACCCATGCCCAGTGTTTGAAAACAATAGAAACTGCCTTGGAAGGAAGTAAGCAAGTTGGCTGAAGTACACTGGTATGTGGGTGTGGTGGGGAAGCCTTGGGACCAAGCTGTGCAGACTTGTTTTCTTAGGGTAAGCACTTCCTGAAGCCAAAGAAGAGATGAGGGGCCAAGGAAGTCATTGTTGTTCCTGAAACCAAGTAGAAGTCTGTGGGTGGGCAGGGACTTATGTTGTGCCTCCATGGACAGAGGAACAGGACAAAGAGGAGATGGAGGAGAGAAGGGTAGTAGTGGCACCATTCCTAAAACAACTGTTAATGCTTTTGTCTCAAGCAACAACAACAAAAAATTATTTTTAAGAACTGGCCCCATACCAGCCCCATACCAATAAAGAACATGTTAAGAGTTACCACCCACTTTGGGTTGGGCAGAGGATAAGACAGGCCTGGCATCCAGGATTGTGCCAGAGGTTTGATGAGGCATGAGGTGGCAGGACAAAGGTAATAGAGAATGTGCCAGCTGAATGCCAGCCTTCTTAGTTGTCAGAACTGGTCTCTGAAAAAAAGCATAGCCTTTAGATGTGTTTTCCTGTAAGACTTTTTTTATTCTTTTGCTCTTTGTAATCAACTGCTACTTGTTTCTGGTTTCCTGTGACTTCAGACCAGCAGGGCAATAGTAGCCTGGTATGGACTGGAAAGCATAGGAACAGAAGGGTTTGTGAATGAACAGGACTTTAATGTTAAAAAAAAAAAACAGGCATCATCAATATCACCATCATAAACATTTACATAGCAACACATTTAACATCTTAAGATCTGCAACACACCTAACATCATTTGATCGTATGGGCTCCTACACTTGAATAAATCCTTTGAATGATAGTATTGCTCTTACTTAAATTGCTAGGTCATAACAGAGAGAGCAGTGGACTTGGAGAAAGCCTTTACTCCATCACTGGCTCCCTGTGTGATCCTAAAGAAATCATTGAACTTATTTTTCTCATCTGAAAAATAAGGTCCATATTAGCATCTCTTAGAGGCATCATGAGCGTAACAGTTGACACGAGAATCAGTATGATTATGTCTATAAAGAAACTCTAAAGTTCCCTAGAAAAGGGGAATTAAAACAGTAATATTTATTGCCCACCTTCAAAGGTATGATTCTCACACATGTTCCTGGGTGTGTTCCTGCAGAGTTCAATCAGTCCTGAATATTTTAAATGATGACCGTAGCCTGTCTTATTGGGGTAGTATCCCAAAGGACAGGAACATGTTGCAATAGGAGTTCTTGTGCTCTGGAGTATAATTGGTAAAATAAATTAATATACAGTCTTGCCTTTTGTGTCCTAGAATAGGTTGGTTGCAGTATCCTATCATGTCTTGGTGCAACCAGCTAGAGTAATCATGATGGTGAAATTTTGCTGATTGGTAACTGCCAAAGTGTAGCTGCCACACAGATAAAGTAGTGCTTTGATGTATCTCTATTCCATAGGTTCAGTTGGAATTTGTATTTCCTATAGAACTAAACTTCACTGTCAAGAGAAGGTCAGACAAATAAACCATTTCTTGCCTTCCCACTTCGGTTGTTGTTCAGTCACAACCAGCTTTTCATGACCCTATGGACCATAGCACAACCAATCCATCTGTCCTTCACTATCTCCCAAAGTCTGTCCAAGTTTGTGTTCACTGCTTCCATGACACTATCTATCCATCTTCTTCTCTGTTGTCTTGTTTTCCTTTTGCCTTTAATCTTTCCCAACATCAGGGTCTTTTCCACTGAGTCTCTTCTATTTATGTGGCCAAAATATTTAAGCATCAGCTTCAGTATTTGACCTTCCACTGAATAGCCTGAATTAATTTCTTTATGTATTAACTGATTTCATCTCCTTGCTATCCAAGAGACACTGAAAAGTCTTCTCCAGTATCACATTTCCAACTACCACCATCAGTTCCCCTACCACCACTCCTACCAACTTACTAGGAAGAGTTTCTTGTGACCTGAATCCCAGAACCAGCCCCAACGTATCTTGAGTAACATCCATGAGTCCACAGAGCTGAACTCTGAAGGGTAGTGTCCTCTGTGCCCTGGAATCAAGTAGTATGAGATCTCTCCTCCTCTGGAGGAGAGCTGCTCACTCTGGGTCTGTATGGCCCCTTGGGGTGTACCCCTGAGCACTTGTCTCCCAGGGCTTGTTTATCTAAGTAGACTGAAGCCAGGTACTCTTTCTCCTCTGGTTTGCTACAAATGATCCAAAAAAGTGTTGCCCGTCATGGTAAAGTGTCTTCACTTCGTTGGCCCATGAAGATCTGTAGCTCCTAATGTCCAAGAATACTACTGTACCTGCTTTTGTACCCTTAAAATAAAACCAGGGGAAAGAGCTCCCTTCTGGGTCATTTTTCAGATCGTTCTGGGCCTGAGTCTATGCAATTTACTCTTTACCTTTTAAAGGCCTAGATCAAGACGTCTGGGTTCATCATCTCCTCCTGAATATCCCAGATCAGGGTCTAGCCAGAACTCCACAGCCATAGAACTTTGTAGGCTGCAAGATTAAGCCAAAAATCTCTCTAAGAACTTACACTCTGTACTAAAATTCTGTACTAAAATTCAGAGAACCAGTAGCATGGAGGACACAGGCCATTAATTATTTGAACCACAAGAAGAGGAAAGGCAGAGCCTTACATCTCATCTGACATTGTAAAGGGGTCCAATATTTGGCATCGATTGCCCATTCTGTGGAGTTGAGTTTTTGAGATCAGGTACAATTTACCTCAGCAGGGATCAGCACCATGGTCAGAGCCTAAGACAAAGCAAGCTTGAGTCAGGAGAGGAGGATGAAAGGCCAGTGGTTTGTCAGATGAAGGACACACGCACTACCTTTATCCTAATAGCCTTCAGACCTGCCAAAGGACACATAATGTGATTCCATTCTTCACATTGTTCTAGCAAGTAGATCTGTGATTTCTCTCTCCATTTTACTTTTTCCTCATGGTACGTATTACTATAGGTATTGTAGGGACCGTATGCACCAAACCAAAAATTAGAACATATTATCTATCAACAGATACTCCTTTTGCAAAGCCTGATTTAAGATAAAATTTTGTTTTTTGAAATTAGAACTCCCATCCATCTCTGCCTCATGCCACATCTCTGTCTATGCCGGAGCATCCAAAATGTATCTCATCTATTACTCAAGTCTTAAAATAATTAGTGCTTTCCTCTTCATATTCTTATCTCCTCTGCAAAGCCCCAAATGAAATCTTACCCTAAAAAGGTCAGATTACTATAGAATCCAATAGTTCTTTATATGCTGTACTCCTATTGATACATTACATCATCATGCAATGTATATTTTCTCTTCTGTTATACATTTCTGCTTATCACACCATTATGGTTTGGCTTGTCCACTTTGACCTCAGATCTTTTTCTATTCTGCTAGCATGTATCTCCTAAGTGTTTTGAACCCCGAAAACCAAAACATCATTGTGCCTATTAAGATGAGGCTTTTAAAAATGCTTACATATAAATAGAAAACACCAGCCTGCAAGATTTTTTTCACCAAATTTCATAGCCAAGTAGTCGTCCTCACTGGCCTACTTTTATGACACAAAGATGTACCAGGACAACCAATTGGAAAGCAGACTGAGCGTGTGCTCTTTAATTTGTCCATTGTGAGGTATTGTAGGAACCCTGAACACACACACACACGCATACATACACACACACACACACACACACACACACACACACACACCACCACCACCACCACCACCACCACCACCACCACCACCACCACCACCACCCCCCCTTATCCCAGGTTTCAGGATCCAACCTCAAGGGAAGATTTTAGCTGAAGCTATCAGAAAAAGGTGACAAGAGCTTAACTGTAGTCTAATAGGTAATATTAAATATGAAGAATGGTGAAATAGGAAGCAACAAAAAAACAAATGCTCTCAGTTCCACATTTCCTGGAATCCTGTTACCAGTGGCTGCGCTTACTTAATAAGAAACATCTCCATCCCAAAAGTTCATGTGGACTTTATGCCCAATCTGTGGTAAAACATTCCAAGCTCATATTGGTCTGATCAGCCACAGTTGGACACACTGTAACTTGACCCGACATAGTGATGTCATTTTGGTCCTCTTTGATAATGAAAGACAACAACCAGCCAACTTAATAAGTGCCTGCTCTTTGTTTTGTTCCTGAAATCACATTTCAAGTGACTGTATAAATCCTCTGTTCTGTTTCTAAGTTATGTATGTTTGCAGGTGTCCTAAAGATAAAACTATATTTTCATGCATTTAGGGAGATGCCAAGTAACTGTGGTGCCCTGTTCCTTATTCCAGACTCACATAAATAATATGATTGCTTTACTGTCATTACGTTTGAATAGAAAGGCAGTGTCACAGACATTTTTAAGAAAACCTGGCTGGTGACTTTACACCACAAAAACCAATAACCAGGAATGTTATGAAGGAAGAAAGTTAGAGGAACCAAGACTAAGGCCATCTTACTCAGCACCTTTATTTTATAATCCAGGGTTTTATGGGAGTTGACAGTTTTTTAATTAAATCTGCAAATGGCACCCAACTAGACGATGAGACGAGTGTTTCCATGAGCCAAAATATGATTTAACAGCTCCAACTGAAGTAGCAAGTTGCTTCCCCAACCCATGATTCAGTTTCCCCATCTGGTAATGGGACACATCAGCACATGTTCCTGCTTCCTGGAAATGCTAGAGAAGGTTAAAAATCTCCCACTGGTAAAGAACTCCAGGATTTGGAGAGGAACAGCTTTCTTCTTCTCCCCCTGATAAAAGCACACTCATCATTAAGTACAAAATATAGCATTGGTGGAACCTCTGCTGTTTAGTAGAGCTTTCTTCAAGCTAACTTAGGAACTTTTCACATGATTTAGAATGAACTCAACATTGCTTCTCACACACAATCTCACCACCATGTTATCTCCCGTTACCTCAAAGTGTTTTTTCACCATGGAAAGCTAATTTTGTCATCTGATTATTAGGGATCAACGCAGACTCAATATTTTATGCACATAATATTTTGTTTCCTTAATGTTGTGTAACAACAGCTATGAGTTACTGCTGGTCTTTTTCTCCCTTGGGGAAGAGAGATAGAGAAAATTACATCCATCTCCCCAAACCAATTAAATTCACAAGATAACTTCACTAGGAGATGTCCATAGATTAGTGCCAGCATAAATGAAAAGAAAACATTATTCTCTCAGACTACGATTTATGCCCACAAAGAGCTACCATCCAATAAATTCCAACAGAATGAACAAATTAATATGAGGTGGCTTTGTTACTAGCATCCTCCATTTGTTTCTTATTCTGCCCAGTCTTGTTCTGCCACAAACTCCTTGGCTAACTCACATCTACATTCTACTTTTTGTGAACTTTCAAGTGTTCTGCCTTGTCAAGCACATGAGCTAGTCCTCTAATTCAAAGATGGAGCTCACAGAGTGAAGGCAAAGGCTTACCTGTTACTGTGTTTCATGTGGGTTTCAAACATCAGCTGTCTATCAGACCCTTGTAAACATTCTCTATGTTTAAAAATGATTTTCACCGGGGATATCCACATCCAGAGAAAGAACTATAGAGTCTGAATGCAGATTGAAGCAAATGACTTGCTCTCTTTTGTTTTGTTTTAATTTCTTCTTTGTCATTGTTCATTCCATTGTTTATAATTCTTCTTTACAACTTGACTAATGTTTGATGTGAAGGTGTTTTTAGAACCTATATCCGACTGCATGCCACCATGGGGAAGAGGAGGAAAAATGTGGAACTGAAAGGATTGTGGAACTGAATGTTGTAAACTAAAAGTAAATAAATAAATTTTTTAAAATGATTTTCACCTAGCATATCTGGGTGAACAAGCACTTTGCTATGTATGAGTCAGGCATTTAAGAAGGAACATTCATACTTAGGTTACTACTACTCCAGTATAAAAAGTAAAACAGAAGTTGGTTTTATCTGTCAACCAGAAATCTGTTAACCAGAACTTCTGCCCTTAGCTAGTACCTTGATGTTAATAATGAATTTTGTAGCACTCCAAAAAATTCTGAAGGGCTTTTTCAATCATCAAAGAAAAACTGAGTTATATGCACTTTCATTTTAATGTGTTTTATCATGCTTGATTTCTTTACTCATGCTCCAGGCACCTTCTTCAGTCACTTGCAGCTTCACAGGGGTTGTTGCCCTGCCTGAGCCTGCCTCCCTGAGCAACCATTCCATCACGCTGTAGGTACCCTCTCTGACCACCTACAGCTCCACTGGAGGCCAAACCCCAGCAGATAATGATAACCTACCTCAACTCATTCCTCAATGATTAACATACTTCTACTCTACCCAAATCCTGCCCATTCCAGTGACTCTAAACTCCCAGCTGCCATTGTTCACACTTGCTCTCCATCTCTCACTGACTGAAGCCAGCCCTAGCCCTAGTCACTATAAGTCCCTTTCAGCAACTACCCATCTCTTCTCTGTGCTCTCTGAATGCCTGCTCCAAAGGTAGCAAATGAGCTTTCATCTTAAAGGTCTCACTCTCTCCATCTTCTTAGCCTGCCTGAGACCTGCCTCCTTCATGCTGACCCAAGCTTCCTTTCTTTTCCTTCCCTTGCTACCCTTTCTAGCATGAATGGAGTTTTCACTCATATACCCCAATTCACTGGTCATGATGGAAGAGCTGGGATACCCCTTGCCCCTCACTACCATTTCCAGTCACTCCCAATACCAGTATCATTTAGTAGCTTTCCTCCTTTGAGGTTTATTCAATGCCTATTTTTTACCCAATCAAGATTCTAGTGACCATTGTCTCAGGATGCTCTTCTTCCTTCCTCAACAAGTTGAACACTTGGTTTACAGTCTGTCCTTCCTCCTCAACTCCTGCTGTCATACTAGGGGACTGCAAAAGATATATTAATATTTCTTCAAATACCCTAACCTCTTAATTCCTCAATTTACTCATTTCCCATAATCTACTCCTACTCCCTGACCAAAGCTACAGTCACGGACAATCTTCCACTTCTGTGTTCAGGAACTCTGAAATTCCTTTATCTTATCACAATCTGTTGTCATTTCACCTCTGTCTCTGTCTTAAAGCTCCAAACTCTGTTCTTCATTCTCACCACAACCTCCAGTCCCTCCACCTTCCAGTTCTTTCCCAGCTCATCACCCCTGAATTGGATACACTCTCTTCTCTTCTTCCAACTTGATTCCTGGTGAACCAGTACAATTCTTCTCTTGATTCCCTTGCCTCTTTCTTCTTTAAAATCTCTCCTTGACAAACACCAGCTGTTGGTTATTCCCACCATCCATTCCTTTCATTCATATGTTGCTGAACAAAACTGGAGAAAAATCACAAAACTATGCTGATTTATGTTACATGATCTCAGTTGGAGCATCAGTGTGTCAAGGAAGGCCTTTTACAGCTCCCTAATCATATTCACTATCCCATTCATCATAGCAGTTTTTCTAAGCTTTTTCATTCCTCCTCAAAGTTTCCATAACATCCCCTCCCCCTCCTAACCCTGTTAGCCGAGAACTTTGCTGCCTATTTTACTGAAAAACTTGAGGCCATTCACCAAAATTTCCCTCTTCTTCTCTCCTCTTCCTGTTACATTACTCTGACATCTTCCTTTGCTGTCCCTGTCTTACGTGAAGAAGTGTTCCTCCTCCTTGCCAAGGTACAAATGATCTCTTTCCATCCTTTCTTCTCCAGTAGACTGCTCCCTCGATAATCTCCTTTCCTTCACTAATCTTTAGTTTTTCTCTGTCTAGTGGCTGCTTCCCTCCTGCTTACAAACAGGCTTGTGTATTCTCCCATCTTCCAAAAACTATCACTTGAGTTCTTTGCTTGCTATTGTCCTGTGACTCTCCTGTTTTTAACTAAACTTCGTGTTTCCACTGCCTTTTTGCTTACTCTCTTCTTAACCCTCCAAAGTCTGGCTTCTGACATCAGTATTCAAACTCAAACAGCTCTCTCCAAAGTCAGTTACCAAAGATTTAATGGCCAAAGCTAATGGTCGTTCTCAAGCCTCCTTTTTTAACCACTGCTTATCCCCTCTTCTTGGTGATGTTCTCTTTATTTTCCATCACCCTTCTCTTTTCTGGTTCTTCTTCCACCTGTCAGACTAGTCCTCCTTCTCCATTGTTGGATCTTCATGCTGATCACACCTGCTATCCATGGGTCTCACCCCTAACTTTATCCTGGGTCCTCTTTCCTTCTCCCCCTATACTGTTATGTTTGGTGATCTCATCATCTTCCATGCATTCAGCTATCATCTCTGTAAATGATTTTCAGATCTATTTGTCCAGTCCTAACCTCTCCTAATCTCCAGTCTCAAATCTCCACCTGCCTGTTAACGTCTCCAACTGAATGTCCAAGAGACATCTTAAACTTATATTCAAACAATACATTATCTTTCTCCCAAATCCCCTCCTCTTCCTAACTTCCTTATTGGTGTCTTCCCAGTCACTGAGGCTCACAAGCTAGGTAGCATCCTTGACTCTGACCTTTCCCTCATCCCCATATCCAGTCAGGTTGTTAAGTGCAGTCATTTCTCTCTACATAACGTATGCCCCCTTTTCCCCTGTGACACGGCTACTACCCTGGGGCAGGCCCTCATCACCCCATACCTGAACTATTGCAATAGCTTTTTGTAGTGGTCTCCCAGCCTCAAGATTCTCCACACTCCAGTCCATCATCCACTCAGCTGGCAATTGATTTTCCTGGGGCAGCTAGATGGCACAGTGAATAGAGCACCAGCCCTAGAGGCAGGAGGACCTGGGTTCAAATCCATCCTCAGACACTTCACACTTACTAGCTGTGTGACCTTGAGCAAGTCACTTAACCCCAATTTCCCTGCCTTCCCCCCTCCAAAAAAGAAAAAAAATTGATTTTCCTAAAATATAAGTCTGAGCATTTCACATACCCCTGACTCAGTAATGTGCAGTGGCTCCCTATCATCTCCAGGATCAAATATAAAATCCTCTTTTTGGCTTCCAAAATCCTGCACAACCTGGTCCAGTCTTCTTATGCCCTACCCCTTATCTGCCTACTCTGAAATCTAGAGACATTGACTTCCTTGTTGTTCCTTGAACAAAACATGTCATTTTCCAACTCTGGGCATTTTCACTGACCCTTGCACTGGAACTCTCTCCCTCTGTGTCTCCACCCCCTGGCTTCCTTCAAATCTCATCTTCTGCAAGAAGCCTTTCCTAGTCCTTTATTAACATAAATAATATTAATATTAGCACAGATTTATTAACATGATCTACCTCTAGGACTATCCTCAAGTAATCCAAGTAATAATACATGTATCTGTATACATACATATACAGATATATTGTACATACTGGTCTGCATTTTGTCTCCCCCATTAAACTGTGAGCTCTTTGAGAGCACAGACTGTTTTTTGCCCCCTTTTTTTGTATCTCCAGCAGTTAGCACTATGAGTGGCACATAGTAGGACCTTAATAAATGTTTTTTGACTGATTGACAAAATGGTGGTAATACAAGGCAAATATAGTAATTCTCTATTATTCAGAATATTTTAAATAACCAGAAGCACCCAACTCTTGTCCCATGATAGAAAATTTATTATAATAATCATTCTAAACATAGTAATAAAATGCTCTCTTTTGTTCTGTGATAAGTTTAGTTCAACAAACACTTATTAAGTATTTGCTGCATGCAAAGAACTGTGTTAGGTGCTGAAGACACAAAAATGAACAATTCTTGTCCTCAAGAAGCTTACATTCAACTTGATATAAAGATGCTGCTAACTCACCCACCTCATCACCATGTTATCTCCTCCCTCACCAACTATTTTTCCATCTTACTAGTTGGGTGTTTTGGAAAACTTGGTATTTCATTCACCTAATATTATACTTGTAAGAGTTACTATACTTAATAAAATACCTAAAACTAGTTTACTTAAGCAACATAATACAACCCATTAGACAGCTAATTATATAGCATCTGAAGTAGCAAATGCTTATATGTGGTTGCAAAACATTGATAATGACAATCCTGGGTCAGTAAGAAATGTGGTCAGTCAAGTTCAAAAGTCAAAATGCTTGTAATCCTAGGAATATTGTACTCCAGGGCTAGAACCTTCTACACTGGGCCTTCATTCAAAGGAGGTCATATTCCCCCCCCTTCAGTTTTGGAAGAAAAGTCAGACAACTGTTTCTGGAGTCAAAAGGAGAAGGCATTTGCTACTGTGGCAGTTACAAAGGTGTAACTTGCCTTGGTTTTCCTTGTAATTACAAAGGTACAACTTACAACTTTCTGAGGTCTTCCTACTCAGCAACTAGAAGAGTGATAAGTATGAAAACTGGAAATAGCAGTTCTTAGAAATGGCAACAAAGGAAGTAGGAGGATAATTTAGAAGTTGGCCTACAATCATCTTGTCTACATATAGACCCATTAACTCCTATATGAAATGAAATGTGTTTGGGTGGGCTAAGCAATGGATTTAAAAGCTTAGTGCTCAAAGGTTAAATGCCAGTCCTGCTGTACTAACTTTTTTGAAATGTTTTGTTGATGATTTTTCTTCTTTACATCATGATTGCTTACCAGTACCTCCAACATCTGATAGCAGACTCTTCCTTTATGACAATGAAAAAAGTTATGCAAACCAAAGTAATCATATTTGGCAGTAGATACAAGATTCCATTCCTGCAGGGGCAGCTAGGTGGCGCAGTGAATAGAGCACTGGCCATGGAGTCAGGAGGACCTGAGTTCAAATCCGACCTCAGACACTTAACACAAAAAAACTAGCCCTGTGACCTTGGGAAAGTCACTTAACCCCAATTACCCTACCTTCCCCATTCCAAAAAAATAAAAATAAAACAAGATTCCATTCCTATATCCTACCGTATCTCCACCAAAAGATTATCTTCAATTGTACCACCATCAGGGAGTCAAGATGGCAGCATAGAAGCAGGAAAATTCCGCAGCTCCCCCACAACCACCTCAAATACCCATAAAATATGACTCTAAACAAATTTTAGGGCTTCAGAACTCACAAAATTACAAAAAAACATATTACCCGCTGAAGGCAGCTTGGCAGGCAGGACAGAAAGGGCTCATTGCAGTGCACTGGGAGCCAAGTCCAGCCTGGCCTGAAACCACAGCTTGGCCCCAGGGTGGCCAGTGACTGGAGCCTTCAGGAGAGTGGATCATCAGCAGCTGTGGCGATTTCCAGAATTATCAACCCATAAGAAACAAGGACTAAGTGAAAGATCAGTGGAACTTGGCTAAATTTGGGGGAGAAAAGTGGATCTGGCCAAACTGCCTCCAGGGCAAGGAAGCAGCAGAAGCTGCAGCCCTGCAGCCACTTCCATGTGGCTGCTTTAGAAGCTCCCAGCTTGCAGATTGCAGGGGGGCCAAGTACTTTTGCTTTAAGCTGCCTGGATCTGGATTGTGGTCTTGGGTGGTGGTCTTGGGGTATGTTTTCAGTGAGCCAAAGCTTGTGGGGGCTGCAGTGGCCTCCTAATAGCCTCAGCAGCTGTGAAAACCCCAGTGATTTGGGACAGAGCTTTACCCTCTGGAAGCAGAGTTCTACTGAGCCCAAAAGTCAAGTAATTGACTGGCAACATGAGCAGGCAAAGGAAGCAAAGCAAGCACAGAAATCCAACTTTAGATTCCTTTTTTGGGGACAAAAAGGATCAAAGCATGGAATGGGAGGAAGACAACACAGTCAGAACTCCCACACCAAAAGCTTCCAACAAAAAGGTAGACTGGTTACAAGACATAGAGCAGCTTAAGAAAGATTTTGAAAACCAAATAAGAGAAGTGGAGCAAAAATTGGGAAGAGAAATGAGAATGATGCAAGAAAATCATGTAAAGAGAATCAACAACCTGACTGAAGAAGATAACACCTTAAAAAATAGATTAACTCAAACGCAAAAGAGGCCCACAAAGCCAATGAGGAGAAGAATGCCTTAAAAAGTCGAATCTGCCAGATGGAAAAAGAATCTCAAAAGCTTTCTGAAGAGAATAATTCCTTCAGAATTAGAGAGGAGCAAATGGAAGCAAATGACTTTACGAGAAACCAAGATACTATCAAATAGATACAAACAAATGAAAAAAAGAAGGCAATATGAAATATCTCCTTGAAAAAACCACTGACC
>CM053581.1:491651637-491674103 GCA_028627135.1 Pseudochirops cupreus | reverse complement strand
ACCAATTAATTCATGGTTCCACCATCCATACCATATTATTAGTGTATTTGACTTTCCTCATATTCTCTGAGTCTCAATTTTTGTATCTATAAAATAAAAAGATTGAACTAAATGAATTGTAAGGTTCATCTCAGATCTAAATCTATGACCTATGAACTCAATTGATCTCTCTGTAGCTCAGCATCCTCATTGGTAGAATAAAATGCCCTCTCAGGGTTTCTATGAGGATAAATGAAAGAACTCTTATGAAGTATCTTACTTTGTGGTGATATGAAATTCTATAAGAATATATAACATTAGAGGAGCAGCTAGGTGGTGCAGTGAATAGAGCACTGGCCCTGGAGTCAGGAGGACCTGAATTCAAATCTGACCTCAGACACAACACCAAAAAAACCCAAACCTACATGTGACCTTGAGCAAGTCGCTTAACCCCAATTGCCCTCCAAAAAAAAAAGAATATATACCATTAGAGCTCCCTTTTTATTTTTCCTTTTTTTCTTATGGACTGAATACATTTTAAAGAACATTTAAACACTATTTAAGCATAGCACAGTAGTGGGCAAAAAGCCTGAAAATGTAAAAGATTCAGTCCTGATAATATAATTAAGTCTTATAAACATATAATTGTAGAGCTAGAGTAGAGATTAAAAATCATCTAATCTAACCCTCTCACTTTGCTGATGAAGAAACTGAGTCCCCAAGAGGTTGAATGATTTGCCCAAGGTCAACACAGCTAATTAAGAGAGAGCCTGGACAAGAACCCAAGATTTTCAACTCCTAGTCTATACTGTCAATTCAGGGGACAATAAACAAAATAGCAAATAGCAGGGACTTTCATTGACATATAACTATTTACTGTCATATCAATTTGTTGTTATTTCCAATGAAGACTAAATGAATATCTGCAAGTTACTATGGCCTGTTGTCAAAAAGTAACAAATAATCGAACAAATTCCCTCATTTTGTACTTAGCCACCTTCTCTAAAAGTCATTGGCTTGTTCCCATTAGATAGTCTCATCCTAACAATAACATTTTTGGGGAAAAAAATTACCATGAGTCAGGCTTAATCATTCTAGGCAACAATCTTTGTTTTTCTCTCAATTTCTCATTCATTCTTTCCTCCCTGTTCTCTTCCTACCATGAACTACTTTGTTTTCCCTATCTAATGTTCCCAATGGACCTCTGGATGTTGTGCAATAGATGAATATCTGACAGGCAGGCTAGCTGGCCCTCCCTCTCTTGGCCTCCCTGTTTGTCTTTTTCTCCTCCCCTTCCTTTACCTCCCTCCTCATCTGCCCTGGGTCAGGTTGACCTCCAGTACTGATGATTGAGAGCAAGCGGCAGCCTCAACTGTCAAGAGCCAGGCTTGGCTCTCATCGTGTTTTCTACCAGTAGGGTAGGAGGAAATGTCCACTGCTGAAGAGAACACTGAATTTGGAGTCAAAAGACCTAGGCAAAATCCTGTCTCTGCTCCTTCTTGGAGCAAGTCATTCCTGCCTATCTATCCCAGTCCTCCCCGTTAGTCTCCAGTTTTCTCCTCTATAAAATGAGAGATTTGGAGTAGATAGCTTCTGAGGTCCTTTCCAGCTCTGAAATTATATTATTCAATTATTTTAGAGCGCCCAAGGACTCTAGGGGAAGAGAGGAGGAATCACAAGAAGAAAATGGACATCTATTACTTAGAGAAATCTAATGCTAATTCCAAGTTACAAACAAGGAAGAGTTAGAAATGTATCTGAGGTGATAACTGGATAAATAGAAAAAAATCATTTATGAAAATGTCTGATGTAACTGTGTGCCATAATTTAGTATCTAAATAGTGCCTAAATGGGCATTCACAAAAACAGTCCCTGATTTCAAAGAGCTTACATCCTAATGAGGGAGACAACATGGGAATAACCAGGTACATAGAAGATGAATTCAGTGTAAATGGACAGTGATCTTCAAGGGAGAGGTATTAATTGTTGTTGGCGAAGACTGAAAAATATGTGACTCTCTTGCTCAAAGGAGAATGGAGGATAAATATGGGTTTGCCACCCTGAATGGGGGCCTGCTTCAAAGTAAATAATAGAAGAGGCATTTCATAGCAACCACCTACAATAACTAGGTTATAAGCAAGAGTAAAAGATGCAATTCCATTTAATTTAGCAAACATTTATCATATAACTACTGTGTACAAGCCTCAAAGACACTGAGAATACCTATCTATGTTATGTAATCTCTGCTGTTCTACAATCTAAAAGATTGTATTTGTTCAATATTCCCAGTGTCTCTGAAATGTTTCCTACTACTAGCAGAGTAGAAGCTGAGTGGTGAAAGAGTTCACCCCCTTTCCAACAATTCAAATCCTCCTACCCATCTTTCAAGGTCCAATATTGGTCCTTCTTCTATACAACTTTCCTGCTCCAGCACACATTGATTCCCTTCCCTCTGAAATCTTACTATATTTCCTTCCTCTTGTCCTTAATCATTGGTGCCTTATGAAGGTTGCTTAACGGTTTCAGATATGTAGGTCTTGTCTCCACAACTAAATTGTAAATTCCTGGAGGGTAACAATCAAGTCCTTCAGTTTTTTGTCTCTCCTTCGTTGCTTAAAACAACCCTATACACACAGTTTGAGCTCAGTAAATACTGGTTGACTGAGCAAAATATATATCTATCAAAGGATTTTTAACTCTGCCTCAATGAGGAAGAAATAATAAATCAGCAAACATTTGCTAGGCACCTACTGCATTCTAGACTCTATGCTAGGTTCTGGGTATAAGACAAAATCATAAATGGTCCCTCCCTCGATGAGTTTAAATTATAACTGAGGAGACCCCTATTTCATATAAAATTAAACACAAGGTAATCTTTTGGGGTGGGGCACTGAAAGTTGAGATCAGCAAAGGCTTCATAGAGAAGGTGATATAAGCAGAGTCTTGAAGGAAATCAGGGATTCCAATGGGAAAAGATAAAAAGGAAGTGCATTCTAGGCATGGGGGACAATCTGTGAAAAGGTACAGAGATAGGAGATGAAATATCATGTATAGTAAGAATAGGAAGAGACCCAGAAATACCACTATTAGATCTGTTTTCCAAAGTGGTGAGGGAAAAAGAAAAAGAACCTATATGTTCTAAAATGTTTATAACAGCTCTCTTTGTGGTGGCAAAGAAGTAGGCATTGCAGCGATGCCCATCAGTTGGGGAATGGCTAAGCAAGTTGCGGTATATGATTATGGTGGAATACCTACAGTGCTGTAAGAAATGATCAGCAGGTTGATTTTGGAAAAACATGGAAAGACTTGCATGAAATAATGAAGAGTGAAATGGGCAGAACCAAGAAAATATTGTGTATAGTAATAGCAATATTGTTCAAAGAACAACTGTGAAGGACTAAGTCATTTTTAATATTATAGATGCTCAGATCAACCACAAAGAACTTATGAAGGAAGATGCTATCCACCTCCAGAGAAGAATTGATAAATAGAAGTATGTATCGTATGGTTTTACATGCATACACATATTTATATCTAATGGTAGCCTTCTCTAGTGCAGGGTGGGGAATGAGGGAGAAAAAAATAAAAAGTACACAGCAGAGAATGAGAGAAAATGATGTGCTGTATTTATTATATTGTTTTTCAAAAAAGGTAAACAGTGTGAAATGGAGATTCGTGATTTCATATTGAATCCTCTTTTTTGTAATGTTATGTATACATTTTTTTTTGTCTTTTTATACTTAAGTTCAAAATGAATAAAAATTAGTATATATTATTTACATATTACATATTATTAATACTATAATATATTATAATATAAAAATAATAAAGCCAGTTTTCCTGGACAATAGAGTACCTAAGGGGGTTATTGCGTAATAAGCTTGGAAAGACAGATTGTGGACCAAGTTGTAAAGAGTTTTAAATGCCAAGTAGTGGAGTTTGTAATTGATCATAGAGGTAATAGGAAGCCAATGAAATTTACTGAATAGGAGGAGTGACATAGTCAGACCAGTCTGTGTCTTAGGGAAAAGCACTTTGGCAGCTGTGGGGAGAAAGGTTTGGATTTCAGAGAGACTTGATTGAGGAAGAGCAATGAGGAGGCTGTTGGAATAATCCAGATCAGAGATGATGAGAGCCTGAGCTAGAGGAAAGGAGAGGAGATGGCTGCAGAGATGTCATGTAGGTAGAAAATTGTGAGGTATCTATATGAATACGTAGGGAACATGAACTAACTCAGATTTTTAAAATGTATTATTTGGTCCCAGCCCAAGGTCAGGGATATGGAACACTAACAGGAAGGCACAGTGGAAGGACGACTGGTTTCAAACAGCTCTGCCACTTACTACTGAGTGACCTTGAAAAAGTCACATAACATCTTTGGGTCTCAATTTCATCATCTGTATAATCAGGGGTTTGGACTACATGACCTCTGATGACCCAATTCTAAATGTATGATCCTATGATCTAAAATGATCTAAATGAGGCGGCTAGGTGGCACAGTAGATAGAGTGCTAGCTCTGGATACAGAAGGACACTAGTTCAAATCCAGCCTCAGACACTTACTAGCTGTATTACTCTGCTAAGTCACTTAACCCTGTTTACCTCAGTTTCTTCATCTGTAAAATGAGCTGGAGAAGAAAACCACTCTGTGCCAAGAAAACGCCAAATAGAGTCACAGAGAATCAGACACGACTGAAATGATTGAACAACAACATGTTCAAGGTGCTGTACTAGGTGCTGAAGATGTAAATACACAATGAAGAAATGTTGCCTTCAAAGCACGCTTATATTCTACTTGGTGGAGGTAAGGATGGCAGCGAGGGGATATAATATTCTCACAGCTAAATAAGACATAATTTGAATCTGCAGTCCTGGAGCAGGTGGTGCCAGGGCTGGGTCCTGAAGGAAGATAAGGATTCTAATGGTTTGGTTATACAGGGTCCTCCTTCTACCAATGCCTGACGTGCCAGACGTCATTCCTTCAGTCATCTCTGGCTTTCTTTCTGCCACAGTTTGCCAATTCCAAGTGATTTGTCTTCTAAGTGGATATTCCCCTCCTTTCAATTTACTGAATCGCCTTTGGTCACCCTTATTCAGCCTAATCGGTCTTGTCTTCCCTTCCCCACCTTGTAGACAGAAATGGATTCTTTGACGCAAAGAACAGAGTGTTTCATCCCTATGGCAACACACCATCACACATGATGGGCAGAAAGTACAACTTCGTTTGATATGATAACCAGAATAACTTCTTGTCCTCAACCCTGTCTTTGTTCTGAGCAGCTTTAGAAACTTCCCAGCTGCACTTCCTTTCATCTTCTGACTTGGTCATTCAGCAGGACAAGATTACTTGCCCTATTTCACTGAGGAAAAAAATTAAAGCCACCATGAGAGCCAAGGATTACACTAAAGAAAAAAAAAGTCTGGCAGTATAACTAGCGAATAAATAAGGAATCTAAGTCTCTTTACTGCCAAGTCCTGGGCTATTTCTACTCTAGGAGTTTGGCATCATATCCTACAGGAAAATAAACAATCCTATAAACTCCCTGGAGGGATCAGAAAGAAAAATCTCAAATGGAATTCCTAATTCAGTTTGCTGACATTTGAGATAGGACTCTCCGTTCCCAAAGATAAGTATTTACCTGAAGCCAGTCACCACCTCTTTGGACCACAGGTGGCGTATGTATACTTATACACATCCATATACAGGTGTAAACATATAGGTAGATCTAACATCCTTACGGGCACTGCCCATTTGTGTGTATGCATGTGTAAAATTAGGAGCTATCCAATACTAACTGAAGTTCTTCCAGAGCTAAAGTTCTGTGACCCTGTGATTCCAGATAGATAGGGCCTGGGACAATTTGCCTGCCTGAACCAGGGAAGCTGGACAAAGCAATCTCCCTAGGTTCCTTCCAGCTCTAGAATTCTGTTTTAATGGGAACTGTATCCCCAGTTTAAGAAAGTTGTGGAGTGAATGTCTGACAGGAGCATCTAGATGGTGTAGAGGAAGGAGCACTGTGGGAGGCCAGAAGATTAGAGTTCAAGTCCTGCCCTTTGCACTTGCAAAGCTAGGCAGCCGTGGGCAAGTGTTTTATCCCCTCTCAGCCTTTTTTCTCATCTGTAAAATGAAGAAACAATAGTATCTTCTCCCTAGGCTTGCTGTGAGAAGCAAATGAGAGTATGTGTCAAATGCTTCACAAACTTTAAGGTGCTGTATATATATGTTAATTGATACCTGGTGTCATTTCTGACATGCTTTGGGTTGTCCCTAAGTTCCTCACATTGTACCATAACAGGGCCATTTTCTAGGGGGTGTTTTATGCCTCTAGAAAAGAAAGAGGAAGAGGAGGAGGAGGAGAAAGAAGAAGAGGAGGAAGAGGGGGAGAAAGAGGAGTAGCAGCAGCAGCTTGATAAAGTAGAAAGAGAACCAGATTTGGAGGAAGAAGATCTGGATTCAAATTCTGACTCTTCCACTTTCTGCCTAGGTAGCCTTAGGCAAGATGCTATAGTCAAGTCAACAAGGATTTATTAGGTGCCTATGATGTGCCAGGCATTGTGCAAACCATGGAGGATATAAAGAAAGGGGGGAAAGTCCCTTCTCACAAGGAGCTCAGTCTAGTTGGAGAGACAATATATGAGCAAAAAGATAGGGGGGGGGGGGTAGGTGGCACAGTATCCACTCGCCCTGAGATCAGAAGACTCCTCTTCCTGAGTTCAAATCCAGCCTCAGACACTCACTAGCTGTGTGTGACCCTAGGCAAGTCACTTAACCCTGTTGGACAGATGAGGGATCTGTAAAATGAGCTGGAGAAGGAACTGGCAACCATTCCTGTATCTTTGCCAAGAAGACCCCAAAAGGGGTCATGACAAACAAGATTAAATTGAAGATAATAGAAAATAGGATTTTGGCTGGGAACTGAAGGAGGCCAGGAAACTGTGAAGTAAAGAGGAGGATAAGTAGATAGGCAAGGGGAGGAGAGAGAGAGGGAAGGAGGGAGGAAGAGAAAGAGAGAGAGAGAGAAAAGAGAAGAGAGATAAATGAAATGTGTTCATTCAGTGCTTACCCTGTGTCAGGCACAGTGCTAAGTGCTAGGACTAGAAATAAAAGCAAAACATTCTAAGGAGGGAGAGAGGGCACATAAAAGGGAGTCCAATCCTCCGGAGCCTCCTGGGTGTGAGCACCTTTCCTCTTTGCATCACCTCCAACTATCCTGTCTCTGTCTCTGGTGTCCATATTTGTGTTTTGTCTCCCCCCTTAGACCGTGAGCTCCTTGAGAACAAGGACCGTCTCTCACATTTCTTTGTATCCCCAACACTTAGCACAGTACCTGCCACAGAGTAGGGGCTATGCTTATTTACTGACTGAAAAGGAGGCTGGAGTGGGGGTGGAAAAGTCCAGAGAGTCTGACTCGGAGCCAGGAGAGAAGTGAGCCAAGACTGGCCTAGGCGCTTGCTCAAATGGAAGTTCCATCTTGGGACTTACCAACAGGAGGAAGGGGCTGACCACACTGGCTGAGTCATCCCCAGGGTGAGGAAGCGTCTGGCCCAGTCTGGTCCAGAGGTGAAAAGGTCCACAGAGAATCAGAGGCAAGCTGGGCAAGAAGTGAGGCTACCACTGTCTGGGGCTCCTTTTTAGTTATCTGTAAAATGAAAAGTGGGACCCATTGACCCCTGAAGTCCCTTCCTTCTCTAAATCTATGATTCTATGAAGATTCAAGCTCCAGGGGGAAAAAAAAGCCTTCCCTAGGTTGCTCCTACGCACAGGGTTGCCTGGTTCTCTAACACAATGCTATAGACCAAGACACACTTCGACTAATACATGTTGAATGAATGAACTAAAAGCCTTTCTGGCTGTTGGGCTGAGGCAGCCTAGCCCAAAATTCTGGGCAGCATCCTACACAACAGAGGTCCATCCTACACAGCTAAATTCATGACAATGACTGAATCTTCTTTAAAAACTGCAGGAATGCGTAGCATGCTGTCTGGTGGAAAGTAAATTGTCCTTTCAGACAGAGAGTGTTCCATTCACTGCATTTGTGACATTTCTTGGCCTAATGGATTCTTAGGTCCAAAGCGAAGATTGCCTTGTGAATATAGCCTTTTATAACGTTCGAGGCACTGAAAAAAGGCCATTCTTCCCCATCAGATGTTCCAGCGCCTCCCTGCCACTGACCTAGGTGGAGCAGTGGACAGAGTGCTAGGCCTCTAATCAGGAAGTTGTTACTGTTGTTCAGTTCTTTTTCAGTTGTGTCTGACTCTCTGTGACCCTGTTTGGTGTTTTCTTGGCAAAGATACAAGAGTGATTTGCCATTTTCTCCTCCAGCTTTTTTAAGATTATTTTTATTTTTTTTTTTTTTATTATTTATTTTATAGGTGAGGAAACTGAGGCAAATAAGGTTAAGGAACTTGCCCAGGGTCACACAGCTAGGAAGAACCTAAGGCTATATTTGCACTCGGGAATATGAATCGTCCTGACTCCAGCATCCAAATCTGGCCTCAGATACTTACTGGCTGTGTGATACTTTACTGGGCAAGTCACAACCCCATCTGTAAAATGGGAATAATACCACCACCTATTTCCCAGATTTGTTGTGAGGATCGAATGAGATACTAACTGCAAAGTGACTGGCACGTAGTAGGTGGTATATAAATGTTAGTTACTGTTTTTTACTACCCTTTGTGGATGAGACCAGAAGCAAGCTTGGCCAGCACAATTTGGAGAAGCAATCCTGGGCAAACTAGGATTTCACAGATAACCTCATGCTTACTAGAATAACCCAGTCATAAACTCTTACTGGAATATAACTCCCCTAGCCCCCCAGCACACACATACACATGAGACGCACACATACACATGCTATAGTGACAATACAGGAAACATGCCCAGCCCTGTCTGGCATATATTTATTCCAAACCCACTTAGGCTCCATCTGGTCCTAAAATGAATCCCAAGAAAGTTACCCAACACGGATGGAAGAAACATTTCTCCCATTTTCAGTACAAGCTATGATTTTGCAACTGATTTAAAACTTCCATTACGTGGGAGACAAATCCTCGCTTGTGGTATGAAAATATAAAAATGTTATTCGTTTCTACAATAACACACTGACCCAGAAAGTCAGCAAGGTCATCACTGATGAAACATTGAAGTGCTCCTTGGGGCACTGGCCAGCCCAGAAAGCATAACCTGCTATTTAATCTGTCCAAATGCAATGTAGAAAACAATTTCTCATTTGTTCCCGGCCCTAATTCTCAAAAGATGATAAGGTTGCCAATAAATCCACAAAATTCTTCTCTGGTCAGCAGTGAAATTCAACCACTCCCTTCTTCCCCAGTCCTGTAGTTTATTTTATTTTGTTTTGGTGGGGAGTGAAGTCTTAGAAATATTTGTTGAATGTAATTAAATGTCAGAAACATACAACGTCGCATTTAACTACACCGCCAGTTGGAGAGAGAGGTAGGGAAGGCAGATAAGAGACAAGATCAGATTCCCCTCCTGTGAGATGTTCATTTTGTGATTCACAAAGCAGAAGGGGGAGGGGTCCTTGAAACTATTGCCTGACTGAAAACTATTTAAATTAGCAAGGCTGCCTTCTACCCTGATGACAGATAAATAGATATCTGGCTGCATCTGAGCCAACTGTCTGAGGACTAGCTGTACTCATTTCTTCTCCTTATAGCGGGACATTTCACACTCCCCTCCTCCCCAAGGTTGCACCCACTAGGTAATTTCTACTAACAAATCCGTCCCAAGATCAGGAGCCTCTCTGGTGCTCCAAGACATTGCAATAAGACCTAGAAGAAGGTAGCAGAAGCTGCTTTATTGTCTCTAGAGCAGACATAGTTCCAGAGTTTCCAAGTCCTACATTCAGAGAACTGAGATTGTCCTGACTGTCCCTAATTCCTAGAAGTCATAATAAATGAGGTTGATCTGATGCATAAGATGCTGAGAGAGAGAAGCAACTGAAGAGAGAGGCCTTCCATAAGTTCCCAAAGTGGATGATACAACCCCCTGGGAGGGCCTGGAATGATCTGGATGGGGCAGTAGTAGCCTCGGGTCCAGCTGGGGGGTATTGAATAAAAATAAAGGGGCAGTGGAAGCATAAGGAAAGAAGAGAAGAAAATTTTGAAAAAACTTCGTACGTTTCATCTGTTGTATAACAGGGTTAAAGTCATAGTGATTACATTATTTTCCAAATAAACACACAAAATGCCAGTTACAACTGATCAATGGTCAAGTCCACTGAAAGGTCTTAACAAGCAAGTATTGGCAGGTGAGCATATTGCACATTGTCCAGAAGTCCAGCATTTATCAGCAAGAATATGTGCATGTAATGATTTATTTACAATACAATACTATAACACATTTTACATGATGCAACACTGAGTCATCAAAATTTCAACAGAGGAAATTTACAATAAATTATTAAATTAAGATGAATCATTTAAAAAATTTTTTAATTATGCAAATTTCAAAAAAAAACATTAAAGGATTAAAGAAAGTAGATTTCTAGGGGGACACTGAGTAGTTTTTTTTAAAGGGGGTGGTAGGTCAAATAAGTTTGGGAACCGCTGCCTTAGACCCTTACATGCAATGGACACACATTGGTATTTGTGCTGTAACCTCTGACGGTGGGGTCAACCCCCTGGAAACAGAGTGAAGCACAGGTGAGCCCACAGATGGTCTCCTCAGTAGGGTACTAAAAGATTTATGGTAAAATGAAATATTGGCGTGTCTTTTCCTCATCCCCCACCCCAGCCTGGAAATGAAGTCTGAATGCATTATAATTTTTAGCGGAGAAATCCTTGATTATCTGGGGAAAGGAGGTCAGGGATTGTGTTAGAATAATGGACAGATATCCCACACATGTTGATAGAATTGTTAGTGTTTATATAGTGTTTTAAGGTTTGCAAAGCATTTGACATATGTAAATCATTTGATGAAACAATCATTTGATACTTGCAGCAACCCTGTGAGAATGGTGTTATTATTATCCCTACTAGGAAGATGAGGACATCGAGGCTGATACAGGTTAAGTGATTTGCCCACGGTCACACCACTAGGAAGTGTCTGAGGCAGGATTCGACTCAGGTTTTCCTGACTCCAACCCTGAACTCATCCCCTGAGTCCCTTAGCTGTTCCATATGTTTCTCTGGGGATTGAGTTAAGTGTCTTGGTGCTAGTTTAGAGAAGAAAGCTACCTACCATTAGTGCCCTTCAGGGAAGTATTGAAATATGATGATGGAAGAATCTTTTTTTTATTAGTATTTTGTTTTCCCCAGTTACCTGTTGAAACAATTTTTAGCATTTGTTTGTAAAACCTTGAGTTCTAAATTCTCTCCCTTCCTCTCCTTCCCCCCCACTGAGAAGGCAAGCAATTCGATATAGGTTATATATGTGTAGTCATATAAAACATTTCCATAATAGTCATGTTGTGGAAGAAAACGTAGACCAAAAAAAACCCTAAAAAAAAAATAAAGTTTAAAAAAGTATGCTTTGATCTGTATTCAGAAACCATCAATTCTTTCTCTGGGGGTGGATATCATTTTTTATCGTAAGTTCTTCAGAGCTGTCTTGGATCACTGTACTGCTGAGAACAGCTAAGTCGTTCACAGCTGATCACCTTACAGTATTGCTGTTACTTTGTACGCAGTACATTTCACTTTGCACCAGCTCATCTAAGTCTTTCCAGGTTTTTCTGAGAGCAGATTATGGAAGAAGCTTAAGAATGGACAAGAAGTTTCCAGACAAAACTCTGACTGGAGGAGGCTTGGGTGAGAAGGAAGGGAGAGGCAGAGAGTAAGAATAGAAAGGAAAGAGAAGTGGATGGATAAAGAGAAGGGCACTGTGAGTCCTGCACATGTGACTTGCTATTAGATCTCCCAGTACAAGGAGGGGGCAGTAATGTCCCTTATGTGCCAGGGGGAAGAGCCTGGTATTGAGGATATAGGAGGAATCCTAGATGAATGAGGTTCACCATCCTAATCCTTATTTTATACATTCACTAAGGTATAGTTTAGGAAGTGAGGGTTCACTAGCTTTTGTTTCACTTTCTATCAGGGACCCCAGTGAATCTGCCATTGGAGAAGGTCCTGGTACTGATTCATGTTGGGAGGATGCCTGGGGTTGGCGAGTTGACGTTTACTCTCCACTAGACAAAAGGGGGCTTTTGGCCGTTACATCAGGTTTTACTTTAACCAGGTCAACTCAAGAGCTTCTTTGTTTAGCAGGGCAGGGAGCCCCATACAGCTGCATTCAAAAGTCAACTTCCCAATACATAATAATACCTGATATTAAGCACAATTTAAACACTACTCATATTCAAAGTTTTTTTATCATTTAATCCTTTTTTACTTCATCTATCACTCCTTCCCTGTATACCCTGTACTCTAGCCAGACTGGACCATTCCCACTTGCCTAACATGCCCTTCCCTTTCCTTCTCCATTTGCCTATACCTAGAATGCTCTTTCTCCTCAGTTTCATTCGTCAAAGTTCCTTCCACTCTTCAAAGCCCCACTCAGATGCCAGTTCCACCATGAAATCTTCCCTGATTCCTCAGCCAGAAATAATATCTCATAGCATTCTGCACTATTATTATAGTTTTAATATTATATATTATTATAATCATTTGTGTCTATATTTTATCTCCCCCATTAAACTGTAAGTTCAACAAGAACAAGACTTGTCTTATTTGTCTTTGGATGCCCCTATAGTGAACTTTAAATTCAAGTAAAACTTTTGACTTCCTAACAGCCACCAGGGCCTTTTCTACCAGTTTTGGCTCCTGTTCACTCTAGGTCTCCTGAATTTTCACAACTGTGGGACTGAAGTCAATCTGTGCCAGATTCATCCTCATGCGTAGATAGTCTCTTCATGAATAGAGCAGGATTAAAGGGAAATACATGAATAAGAGAGGATGTGGGCAGAGTTATAGAGAAAGGCCAAAGAAAGCTCTCCTTTGGTAATATATATGTATGTATGTATATATATATGTATATATACATGTATATGCATGTGTGTATGCTTATATAGAACTTATATATTTTTACATATTTCTATATAAGCATATATACATATATACTACATGTATACAAATACATTATACACATACACATATATACACATTAAGCTTTATAAGAAATACTAAGGAAAATGCTCTGAAAAAAGTCACCAAAAATGTGCCGCTGGTAGGAAATTCCTTTTGTCCCCACTAGAGGGTAGTACACCTCCACTATGATGCTCCTGGGAGCTTGGGGCTTATAGATGCTTAATCAAAATCGTTTTCGGTAGTTTTAGAGGATACCATGAATATTTCCCTACTTCCTAGAAGGATTACATCTGACCACCAGTTATTCTGTTTTTAATGAGATCCAAAAATCTCTCCCCATCCTAAAATTTGAGAATAATACAAATGTGCTCAGATTTCTCCCAGCCTTAACAACAACAACAAAAAAGCTCTTCTCTCTGCCAGCCCCATAGCTAGTGGTGAAGCTTGGAGCAGTGGAGCAGAGAGCTGTGTCTTTATGTTTGTGGTCATTTGAAAGGATTCGGTAAAAAATATGAGATTGGAGATAAGATACAGTTGGTGAGGCAGAAGAGAGGGAGAATGTGGAGAACAATCAAAGATGAGAAGCAGAAGAGACTGGTATCAAGAAAACAAATAGAGGGGTTAATCCTGAAAAGAAAAGGGGTACTTTATCATCTGAGACTTGAGCAAAGAATTAAAGAATGAGTGACTCATCTACTTTCCATTTCTGTGACATCCTCATCATAATTAGCTTGCACTTATTTATATGATAGCCACTCTGTGCTAGGCACCATGCTTAGCACTTTACAAATATTATCTCGCATAATCCTAACAACTCTGTGAAGTAGGTGCTATTATTATCCCCTTTTCATAGTTGAGCAAACTAAGACAAACAGAAGTTAAGTGACTTGATCAGGGTCACACAGCTAGCAAGTGTCTGAGGTGGATTTGAACTTAGGTCTTCCTGACTCCAAGCCCAGAGCTCTATCTACTGCACTACCTGGCTGCCCAGGTATTCTCTCCTGGTTCTCTAGGGTAGCTTAAATAAAATGCATTTGTTAAATGTCAAATAAGTAAAGAATACTTTGCTAGATGCTGAAGGAGGATACAAAGTTTAAATGAGGCATAGACCCCACTTTCCTAGAACTTCACATTAATAGGGGGAGTTTGAAGGGGTCCTGATGAGGTTTATAGATAAGGAAACTGAGGTTCAGTGATGTTAAATGACTTGGTCAAGGTAACACAGATAGTGAGTGTCAGAGACAGGGTTTGAACCCAGGTCATCTTGACTCCTGGGCTGTACTACACAGCTTCAGGACCTTGGAGAAGAGGTTGTTTCAGGTTATGGTAAGGTCCATTATGTTACCACCCCTAGGAGTGGCTGAGGAGCCTGCAGATTCGGAAGGACCAACGTGTATATTCAAATAAACAAGGTTGAAGGGGAGGGGGGAAGGGGGAGGTAGAAAGGAAAAACGATGAGTCAGGTGCTAAAGTCACTGAAGAAGATGAGTCTCCTAGCAACAAGATCTACCCAAGGCAATATAATTCACGCTGTGAACTTCAAAGGAGGAGAGATTCTGAGGGATGGCCACAACAGGAAGGCCAAGAAGTGCTGGTGGGGAGCTAGAAATCTTCCCTTGCCTCCTGGCCATGTGAGTTGTGATGGAAGGGTAGAGGGGAATGGACAAGAGGAATAGCCAACATTATAAAGGGTGGAAAGGAATTTGTTGTCTTCAGGGTAAAGCCAGGTTTCACTCAGTGCTCAGAATTAAAAGCCCTATAAGAGGAAAAGTTCAAGGACCAATGGGGATTTTTAAATAGTATGGAGCAGAGAATTTAGAGGGAACAATTTAAAGGGCAGACAGAAGATAAGAGACCAGGAAGAGATAGGAGTAAGATGAATGTAGATGGGAGTATGGGAAAATATAGGAGATAAAACTATTTTTTTTACCTTGGTAAGTAGTAGTTCTAAGTGACACAAATTAGAAAATCGAGAGAATGGGATTTGCAAGAGATGCACTGGGTGAGCAGAGATTATAGAACAAATTGATTCCCAAGCATCTAACTGGAATGTTGGATGTCTCGTATGTAGATCTCGTCTCCCAGGTGCAGTCCATTTTTGATTACTATAGGGTGAAAATCACAAGTTAGGGTGACTAGTAGCATATTGAAAGTTGAAAGAAGTCTCTGCCAATCTCCCTCCCCCCAAGTGGTGCTTGCTCAGTGGGGAAAAAAAATCTGAAGAGGCAACAAAGAATCCTAAACCATATTGAGAGGTTGTAAGGCAGACTTTCCTGCATGCAGTTAGAAAATGAGAGTATCTGAACCACCTATCTCACTCTCTTCTGGCAACATGAAAGTAGATATGGGTTACTAGTTAGTAACATCTTTAGATACATTTTTAATAAGTTCCATGATTTTGTAAGCATTTGGCATTCTTGCATATTTAATACATCTTGAGAACTGATTCTTAAATACTTATAAAATTGTGATGCCTCCAGTATAGCATTTGTAGTGGTACAATGCCAGAAACATGGCCATCACTTAATAAATACTTGTTGATTGGTTAATTATAGGTGAGGAAACTGAAACCAGAGAGGTTGTGACTTGCCCATGGTCACATAAATTTTAAGTAGTAAAGTCAATATTCATGCATAGGTCCTCTGATTCTCCCCACTGTACCATACTGCCTTTCTCTAAACAAATTATCACAGTATAATATATAGAAAACATCCTGAATTTAATACCCACTCATATTTTTAAAGGAAGCACTAAAAAGTATAAGAATGAAAAGATTTTTCCTTAATACAATAAAAAATATTTATTTGAGCCCAAAAGCCAGCATTATAAATAATGGGGAAATCTTAGAATTTTTTCCCACTCAGATTAATCATTCAAAAAGCATTTATTATATACCTACTATATGTCACACCCTCTGGGACACTAATCACTGGGAATAACTTTCAAAAATGAGAGTTTCTAACATCAAGAAACTTAATACGCTGTAATGGGAAACAATGTGTACATCTTGCTGGAAAGAGAGACTTGAGACTGGGAGATCAGGTAAGAGATTATCCAAATGATCTAGGCAAAAAGGAAAAAGAAAACTAGAATTTAAGGGACTACCCATCAGTTGGGTAATGGATGAACAAACTGTGATATATGGATGTTATAAAAATTTATTATGCCATAAGTTATTAGAGATAAATGATAAACTGTCAAATCTATAAGAATATGAGTCATTCCCCAATTAATAAATGGTCAAAGGTTATGAACAGGCAGTTTTTCAATGAAGAAATCAAAATAACTTATAGTCATATGAAAAAAATGCTCTAACTCATTATTGATTAGAGAACTGCAAATTAAAACAGCCTTAAGATATGATTTTACACCTACTAGATTAGATAAAATTATTGAAGTGGAAAGCAACAAATGTTGGAGGGGATGTGAAAAAACTGGGACAATAATTTGGAGAGCAATCTGGAATTATGCCCAAAGAGTTATTAAATTGCCTATACCCTTTGACCCAGCAATATTACTACTATGTCTGTTTCCAAAGATAATTAGGGAAAAAGGAAAAGAACCTATGTGTTCTAAAATGTTTATAGCAGTTCTCTTTGTGGTATCAAAGAACTGAGTGATGATGCCCATCAATGGGGAAAAGGCTGAACAAGTTGTGGTATATGATTGTGATGGAATTCTATTGTGCTATAAAAAATGATGAGCTCAATGATTTAAAAAAAAAACATTGAAAGACATACAAAATAATGAAGAGTAAAATAAGCAGAACTGTATACAGTAACAGCAATACTGTTTTAACAATGACATTCAGCGAATAAGTTATTTTGACTATTATAAATATCCAAATTAACTATAAAGAACATATAAAGAAAGATGCTATCTGCATCCAAAGAAAGAACTGATAAATAAGTGTATACATAGAATAATTTTTATTTACATATACCTAATTGTGTCTAATGGTAGCCATCTTTGAGGTAGGAGAGGGGGAGAAAAAAAAGAAATTTAGATGATAACTTTATTATATATTTTAAAAGAATAACAAATAGTACACAATATATTTGTAGTTCCGTGTGCAGTCATCTTTTTTATTATACTACATTATGGAAATACTTGTTTTATTCCATAAATTAAAAATAAAATATATAAAAGTGAAGGGAAAAAAATAAATGACTTCAGAGAATCCTGCGTAGTATGAACTGATGAAAAGTGAAGTGAAAGAAACCAGGTAAATATTTTATACAAGGACAGGATTGCAAAGAAAAATAGCTTTGAAAGATTTGAGAATTTTGATCAATGAAATTACCAACCACGTCTCCAGAGGACCTACGGTGAAGTATGTTATCTGTTTCTTGACAGAGGAGGTGGACTAAAGATGCAAAAAGAGACATTTTTTCACATGGCAACTGTGTAAATTCATTTTACTTGATGATATTTATTTGATGCAAGGGTACTTTTTCCTAATCTTTTGTTTTTCAATTGGAGGTTGGCATTGGATAGGAAGGGAGGGCAAGAGTAAGGCCAAAAAGAAGGCCATTAAAACATTTTTTTAGTGAACAGAAGAAAATTCAGAAGGAAACAAATAAATTTTGAGGTAATTTGTGAATATTATTATGTATATTTTGAAAAAAATAAGTGGTATGAGATAGAGATTTATGGTTTTGTATATAACCCTCTTTTTGTGTTCTGATATGTAACCTTATTTCTTTTTCTGGCAAGCTCACTAAACAAGTAGATTACCTAGATTTTTGCTAAGCGTTTGATAAAAGCATCCCTGCTTTTCCTTTGGAAGATACAGAGTATAGACAGTAATACAACTGGATGGATTCTGAGCCGATTGTTTGGACTCAAAGAGTAATTACTAATGGTTCAATGTTGGCTTGACTAGTAAGAGGCCTCCAGTAGACGGGCCCAGGGATCTCTGCTTAGATCTATGCCATTTATATTTTTACAGTAACTTGGATAAAGGCGTGTACTCGCTTTGGTATGATCAGCATTTGATAGTTTGCACACACAAAGTTGGGAAAAATAACTACCACACTGAATAACAAAGTAAGGCTCTGAAACTGGGGAGTGTGTGTCATGGACCCCATTGCAGTCTGATGAAGACTGCTCAGAATATTTTAAGAGCATAGAACTAAATACATAGGACTACAAAGAAAACCAATAATTAATGAAAATAAACATGTAATTTTCTTCCCAAGTTCATGGACTTTTGAAATCTAACTGTTCTAAAATGATCTAGACAGTTTGAGCACCAGGTGGAATCTAATAAGATAAAATTAATGATGTTTCTTGGGCTCAAAATATCCACTTCACAATAACAAGATCAGATAAAATACCAGGTTCAGTGGCCTGTGAGTTCACCATGAGTCAGGGGTGTGATGAGGATGCCTCCAAAGCTAATTTAATCTTGGGCTGAATTAAGAGAAATATAACTCTAATATAAGGACAAAGAAGCAGTAGTCCCTTGGTACACTGCCCTGATCAGACCATTTCTGAAGTTTTGTGGTCAGTTTGGAGCACCAAAGTTTAGTAAAGGCACAAACTGGAGAGTATCCAGGGCAAGGTAACGGGAATGGTGAAGGCCCTTGAATCCATAACATATAAAAAGTAATTAAAAGAATGTTAGGTGTCTAGCTAGAGAAGAGAGAACTTGAAGGAGACATAATAGGTGTGTTTAAAAAATTTGAAGAACTATCATGTGAAAGAGGTGTTAGGCATGTTCTTTTTGGATCCAGAGAGAGAGAGAGAGAGAAAAAAAAAAGGAAAAATGGGGTGGAAATTGCAAAAAGGCAAATTTATCCTTGATATCAGAATAAATTGCCCCAAAGTGGAATGAATTACCTCAAGAGTCAGTATGTTCCCTGTCTTTGGAGGTCTTCAAGTAAAGACCAGGTAACCACTTATTTGGTACATTACAGTAGAGATTCCCTTTGGTTAGGAATTGGACTAGATGACCAATACTTCAAATTCTGAAATTCTGTGATTTCATAAAGATCACAAGATCACAGGGGAAAGGATTCATTATTCAGAACAAGGTGTTGAAAAAAATTGAAATATGGGGGAAATTTTGAACCATATTTTGACCTCCATGCCTTATTAAATTCCACATGGATCAATTATGTTAAACATTAAAAATTCATAAATTAATATTCTATATATAACAGTTGTGGAGAAGAGGAAAATGTTTAGTTATTCAACAAGTTAAAAGGAATAAAAACATGAATTTGATATAAAAGTAATGTTTTTGTACAACAAGAGCAATGTGCCTAAGAATAAAAAGGAAAGAAACAGAAAATGCTATTAACATTTCTGAGAAAAATATGGCGTCCAGAATCTACATAGACTTGACAGAAACTTCTTAAGAATAAGATGCAAGCCCTAATGAATAAATGGTTAAAGGATATGGATAAATAATTCTCCCCAAAAACACCCCACATGTATTATCAATAACCATTTAAAAGTTGTTCAAATGATCTAATATACATATAAACACCTGCCAGGTGCTACATTGTAGCTTTTAGGTTGGGGGGGAAATTATTTTAAAATTTTAAAATTCCATGTGGTAGAAGGTATGCTTTGCAGAAACAAATTTATTATTCCATTCCTGTTGGAGCTGCATTAATGGCATAATATTTTTGGAAAGTAATGTGGAATTATATGATATTAGTTACAAAACCATTCATATATATATATATATATATATATTTTTTTTTTTTTTACCCAGTCATTATACTACTAGGACTATATTGCAAGAATGATACCAAGTGAGGGCATTGGGGAAGGGCTACTTGTACAAAACCATCGTGAGCGACTACTAATAATAGCAAAAATTCTTGGAGATCAGCTGAACCAATTGTAGTTTAGAACTATAATGGAATATTATTGCTCCATAAAGAATAACAAGAATACAAAGAAATATGTCAACTCACTATAATATAATTCAAAATGAAGAAAGAAAAAATGAAACTACACACATTGACTAAAATTAAATAAGAGAGAATGATAATAAAAACCCAAAAATGCTCTTCCATTAAAAATATAAAGAAAAAGTTCAGATAGGGACAAAGAAACAAGTTGTATGGTCACTTTGTTAATCTACATATTATAAATGTTTTTAAAATTATTAATGATGGGTTTTATTGTTACATATTTTTTAAAGTGTACTTTGTATAATTGAAATTTTATCTCTGTTGGTGGTTCTTAAGTTGGTAACAAATAGACAGAAAATTAGGTTGGGGCCAGGAAAAGCCTTGAATGACAGTCTAAGAATTCCAGATTTCCAGCCTCTGCCTCCAATGTGGAATACGGAGGAATTCCAGAACCCCTGACTATGACAAGCCCCCTCCACCCCTTCCTAGAGTCATAAAGCTTACACTTAAATATTTCCACAATGAAAGTATTATATCTTAAAGAGTTTCTCTTTCCTCCCTAAAATATGGTCCCTTTCATATCCTAAAATGTATAGCATATTGAATCTTTCCATTGGGTTTTGTTTGTTTTCAGTGTGTGTTTATAGTTGAGGTGGGTTTTTTTTCCAGCTGAGAAAAATAGAAGGAGAAAAATACAAGATCTGCTTCTAAAAGCTACAGCTTAGATACAATTTTATAATTTTAAATTCAGCAAGCTTCAAATAGTCAAAGAAACTAAAGATGAGATTAGGCTTTAAGGTTCTTCAATCCATTTGCCTAGGAAGAAATACTTTGCAGATTTGATAGTTTTTAGTCTTAAAAAAAATAGTTTTCTTCTATCACCTCATAGCAGAGTCCTTGGATTCCATATCTTCCAAACCAGTAGACCCTAGAGGACACCAGTAGCATGGGTGCCCACTTGGGCAGCATGGTTAAGAGAACAGCGCACTGACCTTAGAGGTATGAGAGGCTGGCTTTGAATTTTGCCTCTTGCACTGGCTAAAGGACCATAGCCCTCTTTATGCCTTTTGTCTTCAGTTTTGTCATCTTTAAAATGAGGAAAATCATACAAATACTATGTATCTCATCAGGTTGTTGAGATAAAATGAGATGATATGGGCATCATATCTGTGTGCCTGGCCTTGGACACACTAATTCTATGACCATGGACAGAGTCATCTAACTTCTCAATGTCCCAGGAATCCCTCTACAGCAAGGGTTCTGGGATCTGAGAACTTTAAAAAATATACATTTGGAAAACTATTTCAATAAAATTGGCTCCCTTTATAAGCCTATGTAATTTTTATGTATTTAAAAACATTATTCTGAGGAAGGGTCCATAGGCTTCATGAGACTGCCCAATGGGGTCCATGACACAAAAAAACTGGTTAAGAATCCCTATTGAGACTGTTAGAAAAGGTAAAAGTTTTACATCAAGAATTCTCTCCATCATCATTTCTGGACTGTGTGTATACCCATACATATATGTTATTTAGGGGCTTTATAAATCTTAGGGCACTATATAAATGTCAGAGATTACTACGAATGACCTAGAGTTACTCTCTATCACCTTCTCATTGAACCTTACCTATCCAAATGTATTTCCCACTATTTGCCAATACATTCTCTGCTCTATCAAGGTCATTCTTGTTACTATCCATATCATTTTCTAATTGTCTCTGCCATACAATTTTGTACTATACTATCAAAGACTTGGCATCAGAAGGCCTAGATTCTAGTCTTGGTTTTGCTACTTCCATGACTATGAATGTCATAATTCTGGGAGTCTCAGACATCTCCTCATCTGTACTCTCTACCTCACAGGATGGTTGTGTGGAAAGTACTTTTTTTTTTTAAGTACAGTACAATAGAGGCTCAGCAAGGTACGTCTTGGGCAACAAGGTGGTGCAGTGGATAGAACACTGGCCCTAAAGTCAGAAAGACCTGAGTTCAAATCCAGCCTCAGACACTAGCTATGTGACTCTGGCCAAGTCATTTCACCCTGTTTGCCAGAGTTTCCTCATCTGTAAAATGAACTGGAGAAGGAAATGGCAAATCACTCCAGTATTTTCATCAAGAAAACTACAAATGGGATCATGTAAAGTCAGCAACAACTAAAAAAGTTGAGGGTTAGAGAGGATGGATTTCTATTGAAATCCTTTGAGGGTTCTAGTAGTCTGAAAGAATTACCAGGCATAAGCAGTCTTGGCAGTTTTAAAGGGGTTTATTACACTTGTCGGCGGGCAGGAGAAAATTAAGGGGAATCCTGCAAAGTGTGGGGATTGGGGATACTGATTATATAGTAACAAAATCATACAAAGGTGGAGTTAGGGAGGAGCACCCAGCCTGTCTGCCCTGAAAGGTCCCCCTTTGATAAGGTGGAGTTCTTTTGTTAGGAGTTATCTTACAGCTGGCCACTAGAACAAAAGGGGTAATCCTTTCTCTAACTAAGGAATCCTTTTAGGTGTGGCGTGTTATAGTTAACAAGCTTCAGGGAAGATACTTACAGGCTGAGGGCGGGCGGGG
>CM053581.1:491632256-491651137 GCA_028627135.1 Pseudochirops cupreus | reverse complement strand
AGATCCATCCTGCCCTACCAAAAAGTGACATAGGAGAGAATAGACTGGGGGAGTGGTGATACACTGGGATGGCTGTTTTGGGGCGGTGGGTGGGGGAAAGAAGGGGAGAAAATATGTAACTCAAAATCTTGTGGAAATGAATGATGCAAACTGAAATAAAATTTAAAATAAATAAATAAATAAAATGAGAAACTGGAAGGGTTGCAGATGGGAAACAGTACCTGAAGTCAAAGCAGACTTCAAACCAGGAATCACAGATTAAACCAAGAGAGCAAGAAAAGATAGGTGAGGCTCCGGGTTCTAGCTACAAGATTCAGAGCTAGGCAAAACAACAAATGGTCTAAATTTTTCACAATATTTTCACAAAGTTTCACAATATCTTAAAGATTCATGCAAATTTTAAGTCCAGTCATTGTTTACTGAACCTACTTTCCAGTCTCACTAAAACACTAATTAGCTGGAGAGTTACCATCATAGCCACAGCACATACTAGCTTCTAGGAATCTATGTGTAAGTAACTATTCTTCCCCTTGAGGTTGGGGGGAATTCCTCTAGACTTGGTGGGCTATATTAATGAAAGGCCTCCACCAAACTCCACACAGTTCTTAAGTTTCCTTGTATCATGAATCCTTTTGGCAATCTGGTGGAGCCTATGTATGCTTCAGAAAAAAAAAGTTTTTTAATGCAAAAATTAGAAGATGTAAGATTACAAAGGAACGAATTTCACTGAAATATAACTATCATTTTTTTAAGTTAGTGAATTTATCAGTTAAGAATCCCTGTTCTAGGGCACGAAGGTTGTAGACTGACTCCTAGTTTGCTTCCCTGGCCTGTATTCTTCCCATGTCATCAAGTACTTGTGTTGTTGAGAGCTCAGAGTTTTCTTTAGTAATAATTCTTCCTGTCCTTCTGCCAGAACCGGATAAAGGTATCTATGTTCTGCCTACAAATCTGGGTCATTATGTACATGGTGGAAGATTGGATAAGTGTAATACAAAAGGAATGCATATGAATAGGGAAGTTTTAGCTACTAAGCTACCAGTCTTGCTATTAAAATAGTTGGGAAGATTTCTACCACTCAATCAACTGCTTTTTGATACCTCATACCTAGACTATTACAGAGCCTGCTGGTTGGTTTCCCTGTCACAAGTCTCTCCTCACTCCAGTCCATCATCCACTCCATATTATCCCACTCTAGTGGCTCCCTATTACCTCTGGGATGAAACAGCAAATCCTCTCTCTGGCACTCAAAACCTTCCATAACTCATCCAGTCATCTTATACCCCACCACTCTTTGATCTAGTGACACTGTTTGCTATTCCTCCAACAAGACACTCTATCTCCCAATTTCAGGTATTTTCACTGGATGTTATTGGTCCTCTTCAAAAACAGATGAATAACAATTTCCCCCCATGCCTGGAATGCTCTCCCTCCTTAGGGGAAATACCAATGAACCAGAATCATCCCATCATACTCAACTCAAGCCCAAACTTTCTCTCCATGTATCTTTCAAACTACCCAAGTAATGATAACATTCTTGAAAGTTACAGATGTTTTCCAACATAAAAAGTAAATTGTTTGACTTTATTAAATTATTAAACCCTTATAATTGGTTTTAAATGTTTACTTTCTTGTGTTTCTTCTGAAACTTTTAGGTCAAACTTTCTGTTCAGTTCCGGTCTTTTCATCCCAAATACATAAAAGTCTTTTAATTCATTAAATGGATATTTAATGGATATTAAAATGTATTTTTTTTAAGGCAAGATTATGCTCAGCTTTTCTAGGCAAGCTATTCTTGATTGCAAATCCAATTCCTTTGCTCACTGGACCTGTGACCTTTTAATGTAGAAGCTCCTAAATCTTATGTTATCCTGACTGTAGTGCCACAGTATTAAATTAGGTTTTTTAAGTTGCTTGTAGCACTTTCTCCTTGACCTGAGAGCTTTAAAACTTGGGTACAATGTGCTGGGGAGCCTTCATCTTGGGATCTCTTTCAGGTGGTGATTGGTGGATTTTTTCAATTTCTATTTTACTCTCTTGTTCTAAAACCTCACAAGCATTTTTCCTTAATAACTTCTTGAAGCATGGTGTCTGGACTATTTTTTTTATCATAACTTTCAGGTACAATTCTTATATTGTCTCTCTTTGATCCGTTCTCAGATAAGTTGTTTTTCTAGAGAGTTGTTTCATATTCTCTTCTATTTGTTCATTGTTTTGGTTTTGTTTTATGTCTTGGTGTCTTATGATGTTATTAGTTTCCCCTTGTCCAATTCTAATTTTTAGGGAATTATGTTATTCCATAAATTTTTTTATCTCTTTTTCCAATTGGTTGACTATCTTTTCATAGTTTTCTTGATTTTCTTGGATTACTCTTATTTTTTCCATAATTTTTCCTCATCCTTTCTTATTTGATTTTTAAAGTCCTTTTTAAACTCTTCCAAGAACTCTTTTGGGGCTTGTGACCATCTGACATTTTTCTTTAAAGTAGAAGTATCTATTTTAACTTGACTATCTTCTGAGTTTGAACCCAGATCTTTTCTATTGCCACAGTAGCTAGCTATGATCAGGTTCTTTCCCTTTTGCTTATTAATTTTTTTAGCAGCTTATTTCTTGGCTATTAACTTTGTGTTAGAGTCAGGTTCTAGTATTGAGGTGCCTTAGGCTTCAGGTTTTTCATTCTCTTGTTTTCTGAACTCTATACAGGTACTTAACCTCAGATACTCCTCTCTGCCCCTGATCCCTGACCAGGGCTCCCAGCAATACTATCACAGTAAACAGCTCTTCCTCCCTTTGGTCCCTCCTACAGCTCCAAGCTTTAGTTCAATCCTTTGCCCTAGAAAACCAGGGTTTGTGTTCTCCTGAGAGTGCCCATAGCCAGCAGGGTTTGTGTTCTCCTGAGAGTGCCCATAGCCAGCAGGGCCCTGCTCTCTGTGACTATACTTACTGGCATGTGCTTGCTCATCTTCATCCACAGCCAGAGCCCAAGACCATGGTCTGTCCAATGCCAGCAAAGGGCTTGGGAATTTTCCTCTGATCCACTGTCCAATCAGCTGTGAGGCAAAAATGCCTGAAGTTGAGGCTGACACCCACACAGCTATCCCTGGAGTCTGTTGTTTGTTAATTCAATGGTATCTGCCTAGAGGTTTATACATTTCAAATAGGCCAGACTGTCACCCAGGGAGGTCACTTCTTTCCTAATATCTTCCCAAGTTGTCTTAGGTAGACAATGCTTTATTCTGATTTTTAATTATTTCTGCCACTCAAAGTTCACTTTGAAGTATTATTTTAAATTGTTTGTGAGGAAATTTGGGAGAGCTGGGTAATTTTCTGCCTTATTCTGCTGTCTTCCCAGAAGCCGCTCCTGACTACCACCACTCTCTATTTAAATGTGTGAATGTGTAGTGATAATCATTAAATATCATTTTTTGACCATCAATAAGATCCAAAGCCTGAACTAATCAATCAGACTGCTTTGCTTTGCTTTAAAAATGCTCTTTCCTCTGTCTGTAACTTGAAAAACCAGATAAGGTCGACAATGGGTATTCTCCCTGTTTGTGACCGGAAGCCTGGAAATTCATTATCAGTGGGATTTCTCTTATCTTGGGGGTATACTCCATATGGTAGAGGGAGGGAACAGACATCCTGAGATTGTAAATTCCAACTGACCCTGCTTTGACAATTGTCTTATTTTTTTTTTAGGAGATGTATTCTTTTTTTAAATTTTTTCCCCAATTTATTTATTTCTTTTTAGTTTTCAACATTCATTTGTACAAGATTTTGAGTTATGAATTTTTCTCCCCATCTTTCTCCTACCCCTACCCAAAAATAGCAAGCCTACTGAATACCCCTTCCCCCAATCTGTTCTCTCTTATATCCTCCCTCACCCCCCTCCCAACTTTCTAGTTGGGCAAGATGGATGTCTATACCCCAGTGCCTGTATATCTTATTTCCCATTTTCATGTAAAAAGCAATTTTTTTAAACATTCGTTTTTAAAACTTTGAGGTCCAGATTTTTTCCCTTCTTCCCTCCTCACCCACCCCCACTGGGAAGATAAGCAATTCAATATAGGTTGTACATGTGTAGTTATGCAAAATATGAAAGACTAACTATAATTCCCTCCATCCTATCCTGCCCCCATTTGTTCTGTCTTCTCCTTTGACCCTATCCCTTTTCAAAAGTGTTTACTTCTAACCACCCTCTCCCCCAGTGTGCCCTCCCTTCTATCATTCCCCAACTTATCCCCTTTCCCCCTATTTTCCCAAGTAAGATACCCAAGTGAGTTTGTATGACATTCCCTCCTTAAGCCAAATTCAATGAGAGTAAGGTTGACCCATTCCCTTTCACCTTCCTACTCTTCCTGTCCATTGTAACAGTTTTCTCTTGCTTCTTTTATATAAGATAATTTACCCTAATCTAGCTCTCCCTTTTTCCTTCTCCCAATATATTCCTCTCTCACCTCTTAATTTTATTTAGATATCATCCCTTCATATTCAACACATCCTGTGCCCTCTGTCTGTGTATACATGTACATACATATGCACACACTCACATATATATACACACATATACACCCCCCTATACATACATATATATATTCCCTTCAACTATCCTCATACTGGAAAAGTTTCATAAGTTGCAATTATCATTTTTCCATGTAGGAATGTAAATAGTTCAACTTTAGTAAGTTCCTTATGATTATTTTTCCTGTTTACCTTCTCATGCCTCTCTTGCTTCTTTTATCCGAAGGTCAAATTTTCTGTTCAGCTCTGGTTTTTTCATCAAGAATATTTGAAAATACTCTATTTCATTGAATGACTATATTTTTTCCTTGAAGCATTATACTCAGTTTTGCTGGGTAGGTGATTCTTGATTTTAATCCTAGCTCCTTTGACTTCTGGAATATCATATTCCAAGCCCTTCGATTCCTTAATGTAGAAGCTGTAGATCTTGTGTTGTCCTGATTGTGTTTCCACAATATTCAAATTATTTCTTCCTGACTAGTTGTGGTATTTTCTCCTTGACCTGGGAACTCTGGAATTTGGTTATAATATTTCTAGGAGTTTTGTTTTGGGGATTTTTTCAAGAGGCGATCGGTGAATTCTTCCAATTTCTATTTTGCCCTCTGGTTCTAGAATATCAGGACAATTTTCCTCGAGAATTTGTTGCAGGATGTCCAATAATTCAGGTAGTCCAATAATTTTCAAATTACCTCTCCTGGATCTATTTTCCAGGTCAGTGGTTTTCCCAATGAGATATTTCACATTGCCTTCTATTTTTTCATTTGTTTGGATATGTTTTACAGTATCTTGATTTCTCATAAAGTCATTCGCTTCCATTTTCTCCAATCTAATTTTGAAGGAATTTCTCTTCAGTGAGTTTTTGAAATTCCTTTTCCATCTGGCAAATTCAGCTTTTTAAGGCATTCTTCTCCTCATTGGCTTTTTGGGCCTCTTTTGCCATTTGAGTTAGTCTATTTTTTAAGATGTTATTTTCTTCAGTATTTTGGGGGGTCTCCTTTAGCAGGCTGTTGACTCTTTTTTCATGATTTTCTTGCGTCATCCTCATTTCTCTTCCCAATTTTTCCTCCCCTTCTTTTACTTGATTTTTCTTGAGCTCCTCCATGGCCTGTAACCAGTTCATATTTTTCTTGGAAGCTTTTGATGCAGGAGCTCTGACTTCATTGTCTTCCTCCCATTCCATGCTTTGATCCATTTTGTCCCCAACAAAGGATTCTATGGTCTGTTTGTGCTTCCTCTGCTTACTCATATTGCTAGCCTATTACTTGACCTTTGAGCTCTTTGCTAGGGTAGACCTCTGCTTCCAGACTGCAGAGAGCTATGTCCCAAATTGCTGGGGGTTTTGTAGCTGCCAGAGCTATTAGGAGAGTGCTCTCTATGCAGCCCCCATGAACTCTGGCACACTGACCACACACCGCAGGACCACCACTCAAGACAGTGATCCAGATCCAAGCAGGTTAAAGCAAGAGCAATTACCCTCTGAATGGTTGCTTGGTCCCCCACAATCTGCAGGCCAGCAGCTCCTGAGGCAGCCATGGCAGCAGCCGCAGCCTCTGTGCCTACACTACTTCTCACCCTGGGGGCAAGGGCCAGACCAAGCTCTTCTCCACCTGGTACCAACAGAGTTCCTGACTGACCTTTTACTTTCTGTTCAGTGTTTATGGTTTGATAAGTGTGGAAACCACCACAGCTGCTGGTGATTCACTCTTCTGAAGTCTGCTCCAGCTGTCCCTGGTTGGGGTACCCTGGGGCTGGAACCCACGGGGGACTGTGCCCAGCTCCCAGTGCTGCAAAAGACCTTTCCTGTTGGCCTGCCAGCTGTCTTCAGTGGGAGATTTGTTTCTTTCTGTCACTTTGTGGGTTCTATAGCTCTAAAATTTGTTCAGAGTCATTTTTTGACATGTATTGGAGGTGGTGGGAACTGGAGCCTCACAGAAGTCCTTTTTCTACTCCGCCATCTTGGCTCCACCTTGTAAATTGTCTTATTAATGTATATTTACAGCTAAGAAACTTCCTTTCCCATGGTATGGATAGAAAACATATGGAGACCATAAATCTGAGGGACACACATGTCCTGGGGTTGTCATTCTTGTATCAGGTTGTCAGAACTTAAGTTCTGGCTCTGTGAAGCACATATCTGCTAGCTTTAAGGGAAATAATGATACAAATGTTTATCACCTAGCCTGTTTGTCTCCTTTAACCGGACTTTCAGGTTGACAGTAGCAACATCATACATCATTAGGAAAAATTTTAACTGGCTCTTGGTATCTCCTCCCCATCCCGTTTTCTCCATACTTTCCCACTAACCTTATCAGCTTTAATAGCCTCCTCCTCCTCCTCTTCCTCCTCCTCCTCCTCCTCCTCCTCCTCCTCCTCCTCCTCCTCCTTCTTCTTCTTCTTCTTCTTCTTCTTCTTCTTCTTCTTCTTCTTCTTCTTCTTCTTCTTCTTCTTCTTCTTCTCCTCCTCCTTCTTCTTCTTCTCCTCCTCTTCCTCTTGCTCCTCTTCTTCTCCTCCTTTTCCTTCTTTTCCTCCTCTTGCTCCTATTCCTCCTACTTTTCATCCTCCTCCTCACCTTCTTTCTCCTCACCTTCCTCCTCCTCTCTTCTTGTTCCTCCTTCTCCTCCTCTTCCTCCTCCTCTTCCTTAATGACAACTCCTAGATCTACCTATCTAGACCTAGAGGCCTAGTCTTTCTCCCAAGCTCTGGTGACCATTGAACATTTCAAACTAGATCTCAAAATCAACATCAATTTCCCTTTTTCTGAGTTTAGCTCTTTTGGTCTATGGTGCCACTATCTTTCCAGATACTTCTAATTGTGAGGAAATATTTTCCTGATGGGAAGACTGGCCACAGCAGAATGGGCAGATGAGAGCAATTTGTTCCAATGATCATGAAGGCAGCTGAAGCAGGAGCTGTGGAGCACTTAGAGTTTCAGACATGGAAGATGCCAAGGTCAATCACCATATCCCAGGCCATTGCTAGGCATCTTGACTTTTGTCCTGCCACTGGATTTTGATGACTCCAGAAGAGAGGGTGATAATGATGACTTTGCACAACTCTGCTTCACTTAAATATCCAATTTATGCTCAAGTCAAGACATCATCCCATAACGTCATTGGTCTTCTTCAAAAATGAAGGATAAACAACAACAACAACAAAGACAGCTAGAGGTTTTAAGACTAAAAAATTAGATATCAAAGCATTCCAAGCATGGAGCTATGCAAAAACATGGAGATGGCATGTGGAATGTTGTGTACAGAGAATAGCAAGTTGGACAGTTTGACTACAATATAGATTGTATGAAGAGTAATAAAATCAGTCTGGAAAAAGATACTGTATTGGAGCCAGATTATAAAAGATTTTAAATGCCAAAGTGAAAAGTCTGTAAAGTTTCTTGGGTAGAGAGGTGATTTGGTCAAATATATCAATTTGACAGTTGTGTAGAGGATGAATTACAAAGGAGAGACTAGAGACAGGGAAATCAATGAGGAGCGTATTGCAGTACTGCAGGTAAGAGGTAATGAGTTCCTCATTAGGGTTTTGACTGGAGGAATGGGAAGAAGGGTATGGAAATAAGACTTGAAAGCTGATTGGAGAAAAAGGTGTAAAGGGTAACATTGGGGTTTTGAGAATGACTCTGAAGCTAATAAATTTATATGACTGGAAGTTTGCCTGTTCCCTCCAAAGAAAGGGAAGTTAAGAAAGAGGTTTTAGGAGGAAATATAATGAGCTCCAACTTGGACGTGTTGGGTCTAAGCTGCCTTTTGAACTTGTAGGTATCTTTTGGGAAGCTGGCAATGCAAGATTTGTGTTCAGAAAAGAAATGAGGGCTGATTGTGAAGATTTGGGAGTCTTTTCCATAGAGATGATCATTGAAGCTCTGAAAGTTGATGAGCTCAACAAGAAAGAAGGTGTAGAGAGGGAAGAGAAGGTCCAGCACATGGGATATGGATGAAGATCCAGCAAAGGAGACCAAAGAATAATTGGGCAATAGAAGGAGAACCAAGAGAGAAGTGTCATGAAAACCCAGGTAGGAGAGAATATGCAAGAGGAACAGAAAGTCAACAGTATCAAAAGCTGCAGAGAAAACTTAAAAAAAAATAAGCTGTCAGATTTAGCAATTAAGAAATTGGAGAAAGCAGTTTTAGTCTAATGGTGAGATTGGAAGCCAAGCTGCAAAGGAACGAGAAGATAAGGAAGTGGATTCAATGAGTCTATATGCCTTTTTGCTAGGAATTTGGCTGTGAACGAGATGAGAGACAGAGTATGATAGAATAAAGTGCTGTGGGGTTATTGGTGTATTTTTGTAGACAATAAGGAAGAAGTCAATGGATAAAAAGAGTTTGAAAATTAGAGAAAGGAAGATCGAAAAGGGCAGAAGTACCTGATAGGAAAAACCCACTAGGAATAAGATCTGTCTTTATAACAAAGAGTTTTTGGAAGTATGGTAATATCATCACAATGGCTCTGATGAGTCAGTTACTGACAAGTTAAGTGCTTACTTTGTGCAGGGTATTGAACTAAGCAATGAGAAACAAAGAAAGGCAAGAGATAATTCCTGCCCTCAAAGAATTCACCGTGTAATGGGGGAGACAACATGCATGCAACCATGTGAAAACAAGCTATGTACAGTATAAACAAGAATAATCATCAGAGGGAAACACTAGAATTATGACAGATTGGAAAGGTATCCTGTAGAAGGCAGGATTTTAGGTGAGACTTGAAGGAAGTCAGGAAAACCAGGAGGTAAAGATGAGAAGAGACAACTTTTCATGCATGAAAAACAGCTAGTGAAAATGTCCAGAGTAGAAAGATGAAGTGTCTTGTTCAAAGAATAATGAGATGGCCAGTACCACTGGATAAAGAATACATGAGAGTGAGAGGAAAGGGCATAAGGTGTAGGAGGACCGGAAAGGTAGGGGGTGGGGTACTAGGTTACGAAAGGCTTTCAGCACAAGCAGAGGATTTTATATTTGATCTTGGAGGTGACAAGGAGCTAGAGGAGTTTATTAAATTGGTGGTGATGTTGTCAGACTAGCACTTTAGGAAAATCTTTCTTAATTTCCTGAAAGCATTTCCAGCATCAGTGGTCCATATGAACCACAATGGACTTGGGAGTCAGATTACCTGACTGAAATCCTAATTCTTCCAGTAACTTAACTGTGTGACTTTGGGCAAATCATTTATCATCTCTGGGCGTCAGTTTTCTCATCTATGAAATGGGAGGGTTGGATTATAAGTTCAGTACAGTCTCTTCTAGTTCTGATTTTCTGTGAGATTTCTTTAAGTCTTTGGGTGCCAAAGAAGACTGGTTTAGTCAGCCATCAAGCATTTATTAAGCATCTACTATGCTCTAAGAACTGCGCCAAGCCCTGGAGATTGAAAGAAAGGCAAAAGACAAACCCTGCCCTCCAAGAGCTCAAAGTCTAATGAGGGAAACAACATGAAAACAACCATATAACCCCCCAAAATAGGATAAATTAGAGATAATCAACAGAAGGAAGGCACTAGTAAGTAATATGAGGGGGGGAGGAAAAACAGAGAAGAAACATATAGGATAAAGTGATGAAAATAGTCCAGATATCTCAGAAACTGATGGACATCCCTTACTCACAATTATTCCTCACTGTACTTCTACCTTTCAGAGGTTTATTTATCCTATACCACACCTTCCCCAACATATGGACCACAACCCATTCATCATTTGTCCCAAGAATTATAGTTTCTTTGCTAAAATTTACATTTCTCCCACTTTGTGAATAGTTAGCCCTGACGTAGATACTGAAGGACATTTAAAAAGTTGTTTTTCCTATTCTGAAGTATTATGCTGAACACTCCCCAAGTAAAACCATAAAATAGGATTTTATATATATATAAAACTATAAATCTCTCTTAGGTATGGCTTGCCTTAAGTATGTGACAAATTCAACATGTTACTTTCAAATACTAACCAAGACAGCATGTTATATGGAATCCCAGGAATAAATCAGAATTTCACAAAAATATACTCAGCCTCTGATCCAGCAAGTCCTGAATAAATGAGTTCAAGTAACACCAAAAATTACTATTTATTCCTGACCTCCTTAACTGGGTCCTTAAACTGACCCCAAAATTCTAAAAAACTGTCTTTCCAATCACCATTCTAATGAATCTGAATAATGCTGTGGGCTTCAAAGACAAGGGGCCTCCTGATACAGTTGCTGTGACAGGTCAGGGATAAGAGTGAAGAGGTACTATTCCTTCATTCTTAGCTTCCCAGTGGGGAGTTGAAGGGAAGGATGAACGCATTCATATTTTTTTCCCTTAAGGAACTCATGAAGTGATTTCTCCTTAGACCTGGTCAAGGAAAAAAATCCAGTGTGAAAAAGCAGAGGTGCCTGAGGCTAATTTAATACATAATCAAAGAGGAGGAGACTCCCTTACCATGCTGGCACCGAAGTTAATCCTATTGTATTGTCAGCAAAGAAGAATGTAGTGTGGTCTTTGCTTCTAGAATGGTTACTTGGCTTGCTGTCTCCTTGTACAGTTCTGTTTACAGGAAGAATAGAACCTAACTGACTTTGTGTTCCAAGATATTCCCATGTTAGGTCAGATCAAGAATTCAATCCTTAGGACTTACTGGAAATAGAGATCAACCAATATCTTGGGTGAAGTGCTCCCTGTACTTCCCAAACTGAGCCCACATGGATTTAGTTTCTTAGTCCTGTTTGCAAGGATTGTGGACTGGCAAATCCAGCCCTGCACCTGGGTGGAAGCCAGGCTGGGGTTTGGGTTGGGATCTGACAAAGACTGTGGCAGGGCAGGGTCCATGGTGCTGATTGAACTCTCCCCTGTTTGGGGAGCAAGGAAAAGAGTAGCAGAAAAGTCTCAGAAAAGTTGCAGAGTAGAAGTGTTTGGCAAAAAAACAATATTAAGATGCAGGCTGCCAAGGCCACAACCTGGAAAAGACCAGAGTCAAGAGACAGTGCCTCAGAAAATGAAAGTCCTCCTGGTTTGGAGAATGACAGAAAAGTCCAAAGAAAGATGGAGGGTAGAAGCGGTTGGCAAAGAGCCAATATTAAGATGCAGGCTTCAAGGCCCACAACCTGGAGAAGGCCAAAGTCAAGAGACAGTACAAAAGAAACTGAAACTCCCTCTGTTTTGGAGAATAGCACAAATATCGCCACAAAGACAGAGAGTAGAAGCGGTTGGCAAAGAGCCAATGTTAAGCTGCAGGCTGCCAGGCCTACAACCTGGAGAAGGCCAAAGTCAAGGGACAGTGGCAAAGAAACTGATATTCCTCCTGGTTTGGAGACTAGTGGAGATGTGCCCACAAAGATGCAGAGTAGAAGCGGTTGGCAAAGAGCCAATATTAAGATGCGGGCTGCCAGGCCCACAACCTGGAGAAGACCAAAGTCAAGGGACAGTGGCAAAGAAACTGATATTCCCCCTGGTTTGGAAACTAGTAGAGATGTGCCCACAAAGATGCAGAGTAGAAGCGGTTGGCAAAGAGCCAATATTAAGATGCGGGCTACCAGGCCCACAACCTGGAGAAGGCCAAAGTCAAAGGACAGTGGCAAAGAAACTGATATTCCCCCTGGTTTGGAGACTAGTGGAGATGTGCCCACAAAGATGCAGAGTAGAAGCGGTTGGCAAAGAGCCAATATTAAGCTGCAGGCTGCCAGGTCTACAACCTGGAAAAGACCAAAGTCAAGGGACAGTGGCAAAGAAACTGAAATTCACTCTAGTTTGGAGACTAGAAGACAGGTCCCCACAAAGATGGGGGGCAAAAAAGCTTGGCGAAAAGCCAATATCAAGATGCAGATCATCAAAACCAGAGCCAAAATCCACACAGCTCTATTAGAGAAAGGTAAGACACACTTTTTTAGTCTCTCTGGCATCATTGAGGTGTTACAGTATACGGAATAAGACCTGGGGCTGAAAAAGACCTGGGCTCAAATTCCCCCTTGACACAAGGACTCTCTAAAACTGATCAATTCCTCCCATAACCTCCCTGAGCCTCAGTTTCTTCTTCTGTAAAATTAGATTTATGATACCTACAGTACCTACCTCATTATTATAATTATAAAACAGAAGCGATGGAGGGCAAATCCAGTTTAGAGATAGCTTGACAAGAGATTAAATTAAGCAAAATCATCTATGACTTTCAAATATGAAAATAAATGTGGGTAAAAAGGAGAATATCTTAAAAGATTTTTAGAACTCCCTGTTTTCATGATTAAGGATACCAAGTCACCACATTTGGATTGTAACATCCAAGCCCCAGATGTGCTTTTAGAGGAGGTAGAAATGGTACAAAAAGGAGCAAAGACAAGAGCATTAGCCAAGTTAGATTAAATGGACGTAGAGGATATCCAAGCTGTAGACAAAACCATAGTAATGGTGTTGAGGGACCAAGTCACAAGGTGTCTGGAGAAGGGGAAGGTACCAGATGCATGGGGAAAAGTTTGACTTTTATTAGAAATGAGAAAAAAATGCCTGAGAGAATATCAACAATTGCTGATCTGAATACCTACTTTTTCCCACTTTCTTCTTTAAAATTAATAAACATAAAATATTTATGAGATTTGTCTACACATGTATTGAGGGCATCCTCAATGAAGGTATTAGTAGGGAACCGGCAGGTTTTCCCACTCTATAATGGACTTATAGCATATTTACCATCTCACAACTGACAAAAACATAGAAAATATTAAGTTCCACTGTGTTTATTTTTTTCAGAATAAGAAAAAGTATTTGATTCAGTAGAGCAAAATACCACCTACAGAGCTTTCTTACAAAAACATTTCTCCCACTCATATATAAAAATTAGTCAAGATTCCTTGAGAGATATAACAATAGAATAATCCTGTTGATTTTTGGAATTTGGGAAATTAGGGGATTTATTGGGAAATAATTGGGAAATATATGTTCAGCAAATGTGTTTGTCATGGTAATGGAGATGATTCAATGAAGAGTCTAGATTGAAAAATGGTTCCTTGTGGATCATAAACTGGGAGAAGCTATGTGGTATGGTAGCTAGAGCACCAGGCCTGGAGTCAGGAAGACTCCTCTTTCTGAGTTCAAATCTGGCCTTAGTCACTTACTAGCTGTGTGACACTGGGCAAGTCACTTACCCCTGTTTGCCTTGGTTTCCTCATCTGTCAAATGAGCTGGAGATGGAAACAGCAAACCACTCCAAGAAATGGGGTCATAGAGTCAGAGATGACTGGTCATAGAGTCAGAGATGACTGAAATGACTGAACAACAACATGTATCATGAGAGCCTCCAGATCCTCCTGTGTATAGATAAAAAAGGGAAGGGAATAACCATTTTTATAGCACCTACCATGTGCCAGGTAGTGAGTGCTTTACCAATACTGTCTCTTTTTATCCTTACAACAGCACTAAGAGGTAACTGCTGTTATTTTTTCCACTTTGAGTTGAGGAAACTGAGGCAAACAGGGTGAAGTCAATTGCCCAGAGTCACACAACGAGTAAGTGTCTGAGATCAGATTTGAACTCAGGTTTTTCTGACTTCAGACCTAACACTCTCAATTACTATGTCATTGAGCTGCCTCATCAGACTAGTTGCCTTGAGCCCAGAAACACTTTAAGAGCCCACTGGAAGAGATCTGTAATCCTGACTACAGGAAAGACAAAGTGGATGAAAGATGGACATTGCCCAGATTATGACATGGATGGATAGCCTATGATGTCTAATAATAGTAGTTGATATTCACATAGGGCTTCTTATGTGCCCAGCACCGTGCTAAGTAAACACTTTACAATTACCTCAGTTGATCCTCACAACCACACTGGGAGGCAGATGTTATCCCCATTTTACAGATGAGGAAACTGAGGCAAAGTGAGGTTAAGTGACTTGCAGAGAATCACACAACTAGTAAGTGTTTTAAGGCCAGATTTTAACCCCTGACTCCAGACTCTCTGTGTCATATAGTTGCCATAAACCTATAAAATTTGTCCATCAATATACATAGAGTTGTTGTTGTTGTTATTGTTCAGTCATTTCAAGTGTGTCTGGCTGTGACTTCATTTAGGATTTTCTTTGGCAAAGATATCAGAGTTGGGTCAACACTTCCTTCTCTGTTTATTTTACAGACAAGGAAACTGAGGCAAACAGCAGTTAAATGACTTACCCATGGTCACATAGTAAATGTCTGAGGTCAGATTTGAACTCAGGAAGATGAGACTTTCTGACTCCAAGCACAGCCCTTTATCCACTGCATCATCTGGCTGCCTATAATGGTAATGAAATTTGAAGATCCCTCTGTATTGCTAAGCTGACAGGTACTTAGCACCAAGTTTCAAATTAAGCCTCTATTAAAGAAACAGAAGGTATGAACCCCTGTTGCTGACGTAACAGGAAGGGGCTGAACAGGGAGGAGCAACACTGTATATAAGGAAAAACCCCAACTGGAAAAGTCAGAACTTCTTGGGATGAGCCCCTGAAGGCTGGGCTGCTGCTGCTGGACTGGGACTTCCATGGAGAAAGTGGTTTTGATTTTGAGAATGAAGCTGCTGAAGACTTCTGAGGGCCAGCTGGAGCTGCTGAGGATTCCCAAGGACCAGTTGGAGCAGCCGAAGACTGAGGAAGCATGACTGTGGTGCTGGTACTTTGTACAAATGTTGTTGTGGCTTTGTTAATGTGTATAAATGTTCTTGTGGCTTTGTTAAGCCTTGTCTTCTCAGGAACAGAGACTGTGAAGGATTTGAGATGGACTGGACACTGTGAGCTCCAATGCAGGGCAGAAACTGCATGGAGAGCTAGACAAGAAGCTGGGAACTGTCTGCCTTTGAACTCAGGTGACAGTTGGTTAGATTCGGGTGGGAGCTGGGACCATGGAGGAGGAGCCATGGAAGCTGAAAGCCTACCCTGAGTCAAAATGAAAAGACCTCTCTGTGTGTACTGAATAGTGATGAAATTGTGATTTACTTGTGACTGAGGGGTGGATGGCCTGTGTATTTTCCACTATCCCTTAGGAGAATACTGAGTAGTGATGTCTGGTGATTGAATAGTGAATGATGACTGAATAGCAACTGATTTGTAACTTAGTGTGCCCCATGGGTGGAGGACTTTGATCTTTTGTACTTTATGACTGAATGATTGAGTTACTAAGTGATTGACTAAATTATTGTACTTTGTTCAAAACTATGTGACCACTTTGGTGAAAACTATGTGGCCATTTTAGTGATAAGTTGTTGTGAATGCTATATTTTAATTTTCTGTGATAAGCTGTAACATTCTGAATGCTGTACCTTGATTTTCTGTGAATGTTTTGCTCTGATTTGTTATTGAATAAATACAGTGTTCACTATACTGTGTAATCCGAACCTTGAAAAGCTGTTCACAGCAGCAGTCTTCTGGAAAGCTGCTCGTGCTTGGCTTTACACTGCCCTATGCATATAGTACCCAAAATTAAACAGGAGAATAGGCTGGATTTCCTTTAAATTACAAACCTCCTTTAATGATCCCCAAGCTTCTTCCAGAAACAAAGGCCCATCATTTTACTGCAAATTGTCTATAAGTGTAGGGGCAGCTAGGTGGTGCAGTAGATACAGTACCAGCCCTGGAGTCAGGAGGACCTGAGTTCAAAAGTCAGGCTGAGACACTTATTAGTTATGTGACCCTGGGCAAGTCACTTAACCTAACTGCCTCCAAAAAAATATTTTTAAATGTTCTTGAAGATATTTAAGGCCAGAAGACAACAATCTCCAAAGAACTGAAAACGAATATCATAGAGGGCAATATCACATAATAAGTATGGACAGACTGTAACATGTTAGTCTTAGTGGAATAAGATGTGGACCAGAAGAGATGACCTGGGAGTTAGTCATCACCTTCATACTCCAAAATTGGAGGAATTTTGAACTATAATAGGAAAAGATGGGTTAATCGTGTGTGAGGTTGAGGGATGAAAAGTGAGCAGACTTGAGCACTCTATTGATTTCACTGTGATGTCAGGAGAAAGCAAAGAAAGCTGGGAGGACATGGACAGCAGCTGTCAAAGATGGGCCAGAATGGGCCACACCTTTAAACTTTGTAAATTTTAAAGCACTCAATAAATATTCTCTATTATTCAGTGACAAATCATAGTCAAGAAATTGAGCTAAAGACATAGGTTTAATTTAAAACAGTCAGTGATTGCATGGGCACATTGAAGTTGTAAATCTGTCAGTGCTGGCTGGCTTCACTCTCCAAATTTACTTACACTCCTATAATATTGCAGTCTCAATTTATCTCCATGGAAGCTGCAGAGTTATAGGGCCTATTGCCCTCTACAGAAGGTCTTTCTGGGCCCTAGAGTCCAGGAAGTAGGGGATGGTGCTAACGGAAAGCTTTTGCCAATTTTGGAGTATGAGGGTGATGACTGACTCCCAGGTCATCTCTTCTGGGCCACATCTGTTTCCACCAAGACTTGAAGGTAATCTCTGCATCAACAGGAATTAATATTTTCCTTCACTGAGAATTCTTCTTACCCTTTGATCAGGACTAGGAAGGTTCCCTGGTGTAAAGCTGTGTCAATGTATGCATAGTAGAGCAAAGACCAGTGAAATTTAGGGTGAATACATGTAGATAAATGGAACTGTCATCTGCAGGTCATTCAGCTTACTACTCACAAATGAGTGGGGGTCCTATCATTTGTCCTGCCACCATCTCTGAAGGTGTCTCAGTCTGAAAGGTCTATATGTTTGGTAAAACTTGATGCCCTATTTACAAGAGTTCTCCAGGATTCTATGCCTCTATGCTTGAATCTTTGAGGTCTACTTGACTGAGTGTAAATTATCTTATCAATTGGCTGCTTTTGGTTCTCCTAGGTAACCCTCTATTCTGATCCCACCCCTACCACTAGTACTGAGGTTCAGAGAGTAAGAAAAAGAAAAGGATAAAAACCATAGTTTGAGAGAAAAAAAGAGGCATACTGTGGAGGAGTGGATCAAGGTACTATACTGAATTCTGTAAAGGAGAGATTCACCATTCTGTTGGTAGGAGGTGTGAGAATGTAGGTATTCTAGTGTCTATTGGTTCTTTTTTTGGTCTTCTTTTTGGTCTTTTCCATTACATTTGGAATAATATACATGGTGGCTATTGAATAAGGTAGGCCAAAAACTATGACACAAATTGGGGAGCCTCAATCTGATGTGAAATAAGATGGGAGGCCACACTGGTGGAAGATTTTTTTAATATTTCCTTTAATAGTATTTTATTTTTTTCCAATTACTTGTAAAGATAGTTTTCAACATTCACCTCTGTAAAATTTTGAGTTCCAAATTTTTCTCCTTCCTTCCTTTCCCAAAACAGCATGCAATCTGATATCGGCTATACATGTATAAACATGTTAAATATATTTCCACATTGATCATGTTGTGAAAGAAGAATCAGAACAAAAGGGAAAACCATTAGAAAAACAAAAGTGAAGATCATATGTTTCGATCTGCATTCAAATTCCATAGTTATTTCTCTGGATGTGGATAGCATTTTCCACAATGAGTCTTTTGAAATTGTCTTGGATCATTGTATTGCTGAGAAGAGCTAAGTCTATCATAATTAATCATCACATGATGTTGCTGTTGTTGTATACAATGTTCTCCTGATTCTGCTCACTTCACTTAGCATCATATTCATGTAAACCTTTAAAGGTTTTTCTGAAATCCACCTGCTCATCATTTCTTATAGAACAATAGTATTCCATTGCATTCATCTACCACAACTTGTTCAGCCATTCCCCAATTGATGGGCATCCCCTCAAAGATATTGCTATTTCAATATGGGACATGTTTAATTTGAGATAAATTTATCTTTTAAAAATACTATGAAAATGTAATTCTTTGCCACCACAAAAAGAGCTGCTAAAATTAAAGATATCTATAAGAATATGAAAAAAATGCTCTAAATCACTATTGATTCAAGAAATGCAAATCAAAACAACTTTGAGGTACCACATCTCTCCTGCCAGATGACAAAGATAACAAAACAGGAAAATGACAAATGCTGGAGAGGATGTGGAAAAATTGGAACACTAATGCATTGTTGGTGGAGCTGTGAGCTGATACAACCACTCTGGAGAGCAATCTGGAACTATGCCCAAAGGGCTATAAATAATTGCATACCCTTTGACCCAGTAATACCACTTCTGGGGTTGTATCCCAAAGAAATCATAGAAGTGGGAGGAAGACCCATGCGTACAAAAATATTTATTGCAGCTCTCTTTGTGGTGGCAAAAAATTGGAAATTAAGGGTATGTCCATCAATTGGGGAATGGCTAAATAAGTTGTGGTATATGAATGTAATGGAATACTATCATGCTATAAGAAATGGGGAAGAGACGGTCTTCATATTCACCTGGAGAGCCTTATACAAA